>CM042412.1:811156-856156 GCA_023634145.1 Thymallus thymallus
GATAACATACAGGAATGCAAGTCCCTTTGTTTACCCGACCCAGAATTCCTCACAATCAAATGCTGACAGTATTACCTCCTAAGAGAATTATCTTGGGTTATAGTCACAGCCGTGTATATTAGTACTCGCACTTCAAAAAACTCTAGACCACTGTTACTCTCCTTTCCGGGATGGCTACAAGGCCCTCCCCCGCCCTCCCTTCGGCTAATCAGATCACAAATCCATTCTGCTCCTCCCCTCCTATAGGCAGAAACTCAAACAGGAAGTACCCGTGCTAAGGTCTATTCAACGCTGGTCTGACCAATTTCTTTTGATCACACGTACTGGGATATGTTCTGGGAATAACATTGACGGATACACTGACACGGTGACTGAGTTCATCAGGAAGTGTATGGGGGATGTTGTTCCCACGGTGACTATTAGGACTACCTAGGACCAGCTAGTACCCACTCTCACCATGGTTTCAGTGGGAGGTAGAGAGTTTGGGGAGGGGGGGGGTTATGTAGTGGGGTTAGGGTTGTGTGTGTGTGTGTGTGTGTGTGTGTGTGTGTGTGTGTCTCGACCTAGACAACCGGGTGAATGGTAAAGACTTACTCCTGCAGAATTGGTCAGGATCCCGTAAAACAACATTCTCACTCTGAAGATAAGTATTCACTTGTTCACTCTGAAGATAAGTATTCACTTGTTCACTCTGAAGATAAGTATTCACTTGTTCACTCTGAAGATAAGTGTGCCCTTGTTCACTCTGAAGATAAGTATTCACTTGTTCACTCTGAAGATAAGTGTGCCCTTGTTCACTCTGAAGATAAGTGTGCCCTTGTTCATTCTGAAGAGAAGTGTGCCCTTGTTCACTCTGAAGAGAAGTGTGCCCTTGTTCACTCTGAAGAGAAGTGTGTGTCTGTCAGTCGACCACTAGAGGGGGGTGTTGTCTGTCCAGAGAGAATCCAACAGAGCTTTTTCTTATTTATTTAACCTTTATAGAGCTTGCCATCATACTCTAGATCTGTTGCCTATATCATACTCTAGATCTGTATATCTATATCATACTCTAGATCTGTATATCTATATCATACTCTAGATCTGTATATCTATATCATACTCTAGATCTGTATATCTATATCATACTCTAGATCTGTATATCTATATCATACTCTAGATCTTTATATCTATATCATACGCTAGATCTGTATATCTATATCATACTCTAGATCTGTATATCTATATCATACTCTAGATCTGTATATCTATATCATACTCTAGATCTTTATATCTATATCATACGCTAGATCTGTATATCTATATCATACTCTAGATCTGTTTATCTATATCATACTCTAGATCTGTATATCTATATCATACTCTAGATCTGTATATCTATATCATACTCTAGATCTGTATATCTATATCATACTCTAGATCTTTATATCTATATCATACGCTAGATCTGTATATCTATATCATACTCTAGATCTGTTTATCTATATCATACTCTAGATCTGTATATCTATATCATACTCTAGATCTGTATATCTATATCATACTCTAGATCTGTATATCTATATCATACTCTAGATCTTCATATCTATGTTGTCATTTACAGAAACCCTGAGGCCCCAGGGTTAGAGCCCCAAACAGCAGAAACCTTGAGGCCCCAGGGTTAGAGCCCCAAACAGCAGAAACCTTGAGGCCCCAGGGTTAGAGCCCCAAACAGCAGAAACCTTGAGGCCCCAGGGTTAGAGCCCCAAACAGCAGAAACCTTGAGGCCCCAGGGTTAGAGCCCCAAACAGCAGAAACTTGAGAGAGGTCTAGAGCTCCCAGTTGCAAAAAAACAAATCCAAGCATGAATAATGTAACAGGATTCCTTTCTATCTGGTCGGATCAGATATAAGCTGTGTTAGTTCGCCTGCAAGGCAGAACTGTGAACACACATTAAATATACATGATGCTACTTCTGTCTATGTTCTACTGCTACTGGGGATAGTGTTCACCTGTTCACCTGTTTATCTGCCAGATTATAGAATTACTCTAAGGGGTTAATTTATTTACAATTCTAGCATTTGGAGCAAATGTATGCTTCCTGATTACAGACTAGGTTGAAGGGCATCTTCTACCTAGAATTCAGATAATTCAGATTTATAGAATTCAGAGCAGATTTAAAACCTTTAGAATGT
Organism: Thymallus thymallus; assembly: GCA_023634145.1. NCBI lineage: Eukaryota > Metazoa > Chordata > Actinopteri > Salmoniformes > Salmonidae > Thymallus > Thymallus thymallus. The sequence continues at coordinate 813,328 of CM042412.1, forward strand.
GGAGTGAATCAAAAAATGCAGCTTATTTCCATATCTAACATCTGTTTATGTTTGTGACTAGAATGTCATGCAAAGATCATTCAACCAGAGTGACCACATAGCTTTCAGAGAGGAGGCTCTCTACCTGACCTGATTTCACTGACGAAAGGGGAGAGACCTGTTTTCAGTGATGCTGAGGGGGGGAGAGACCTGTTTTAAGTGATGCTGAGGGGGGAGAGACCTGTTCTCAGTGATGCTGAGGGGGGAGAGAGATGGAGGAAGGGAGATGAAGAGAGGGGAGGGAGAGATAGATCAGGGAGGAGGTGAGTCAGGGAGTGAGGGGGAGAGAGAGAGACAGAGGAGAGAGAGGTGAGGTGTGAGACTTAGTGAAGGTAGGGGGAGAGAGAGACAGAGGAGAGAGAGGTGAGGGAGAGACTTAGTGAAGGTAGGGGGAGAGAGAGAGACAGAGGAGATAGAGGTGAAGCGTGAGAGAGGTGAGGGAGAGACTTAGTGAAGGTAGGGGGAGAGAGAGAGAGAGAGACAGAGGAGAGAGAGGTGAGGGAGAGACTTAGTGAAGGTAGGGGGAGAGAGAGATGGACTGAGTGAGTCTGCCACCCGTCTGCCACCCGTTGTGTTCCTCAGTCTGTCTGTCAGTCAGAGCTAGCTGCCTCTCTCCTGTCATTACTCAGCTGTAGCTTGGGTCAAATCAGAACCAAACTTAACCACAGCACACCTGGTCTACACCTGTTACTATCTGTTAACTGTCTCACTCTGTATCCACCTGACGACATCGTTGGAGCGTGGAGGAATCTGAAGCTAGGAGAGGAGAGCAGTCAATAAGCCCTGTCTTTATCATCAGGACAGACAGGAGGGTGTAGACTACAGGACTCTGGATGGGACTTCATTTTGAAGACGTGCTGGTTTGGCTCTTTAGGGACAGTAAACTATAAGGTTTACGGACAGACAGATAGCCTGTCAGAAAGAAAGACATGACCTCACCAAACAGAGAAGACAGGGACCCTGAGATAGAACTCTTTGTCAAGGTAAGATGTGTGTGACAAGTGTGTGTTTGTGACAAGTGTGTGTTTGTGTGTTTGGTCCGTGTTTGTGTCTGTCACACACAAGATTCAGTTTAGAGATAATATGATATACGGTTTTCAGACAAAATAGCAAACTTAAGATTTCTGATTTAGGGTCAGAATTGTATTGCAGCGTCAGTGTTGCGTAGTGGAAAGTATATGTTGTGTAGTGTTGTGTGTAGTGTATTAGTGGACAGTGTGTTCTGTAGTGGACAGTGTGTTCTGTAGTGGACAGTGTGTGTGTGATAGAAGTGTATAGTGTAGAGTTACAGTAGCAACATGTTCTGCTGAGGTCGACCCAGGAGACACCAATACTATATCTGTTGCTGGCAGAGTAACCTAGTCTTCTCCAATCTGCACAATGGCTACAGTACTATGAAAAAACATTATCATACGATCTACTATATATCCTCGGTCCAACTGCATCCATCCTGGTTCTGGGCCATGTGCAGAAAGGGTCCAAGATCAGTTTGGACTTTTAAATCATAATGAAAAAGAGGGGTGACCTGATCCTGGATCAGTGCTCTTACTCTGAGAATACAGGTCCAGATATCAGCCACATGATACCTGCTGTTGTGTTCTCCACAGCCCCCCTGAGGGTTACAGCAGGTGTGGGTACCTGGAGTACTAGAGGAAGGGGAGGTGGAGAGAAGCAGGTGTGGGTACCTGGAGTACTAGAGGAAGGGGAGGTGGAGAGAAGCAGGTGTGGGTACCTGGAGTACTAGAGGAAGGGGAGGTGGAGAGAAGCAGGTGTGGGTACCTGGAGTACTAGAGGAAGGGGAGGTGGAGAGAAGCAGGTGTGGGTACCTGGAGTACTAGTGAAGGTTAAGCATCAGTGTGCAGCCAGCCGTGTAGCCATGTAGCCTGACAGTCAGCTGAAATGGTCTTAGGGGACAACTGACACGATCACTGACACAGCTGCTTACATGATTTAAGCAAACGCAACACTGACTATTCTCCACTTTACACAATCCTTATTCAAAAATATAGGAAAAAACAGACAGTCCATGGTTGAAAACCAGACATGTTGCATCTCTGTTCCCCATGCTGTCCTGGGGGGACCTGCCCTATATAGAGGGAGTGACAGACATCACATGGACCAGCACTGCATCTTCCAGGATCCAGGCTAACTCACACATGGAAAAGGAAGCTCACACATTAAGGTCAGGAAGAGGAGGACTATTCTGATACTACTCAACACTAGACAGCTCACAGTGCTTTAACCTCAACTTAATCTCTGTTCTGAGACAAGTGGACTGGCCTGGAATGTATTCATCCCAGGGTACTGTGGGCAGTGGGAATGTATTCATCCCAGGGTACTGTGGGCAGTGGGAATGTATTCATCCCAGGGTACTGTGGGCAGTGGGAATGTATTCATCCCAGGGTACTGTGGGCAGTGGGTACTATAAAAAAAACAGGCACAGTCATGGTAAACATCCTGGTGTCTTTGGTAAGAGGATATGAGTGTTGTAGTAGGTTCATCAGGTCAGTGTATCAGGTCAGTGTATCAGGTCAGTGTATCAGGTCAGTGTATCAGGTCAGTGTATCAGGTCAGTGTATCAGGTCAATGTATCAGGTCAGTGTATCAGGTCAATGTATCAGGTCAGTGTATCAGGTCAGTGTATCAGGTCAATGTATCAGGTCAATGTATCAGGTCAGTGTATCAGGTCAGTGTATCAGGTCAGTGTATCAGGTCGATGTATCAGGTCGATGTATCAGGTCAGTGTATCAGGTCAGTGTATCAGGTCAGTGTATCAGGTCAGTGTACGACCCCCACAAGTGTCTCTGCCCTACGACCCCCACAAGTGTCACTGTCCTACGACCCCCACAAGTGTCACTGTCCTACGACCCCCACAAGTGTCTCTGCCCTACGACCCCCACAAGTGTCTCTGCCCTACGACCCCCACAAGTGTCTCTGCCCTATGACCCCCACAAGTGTCTCTGCCCTACGACCCCCACAAGTGTCTCTGCCCTACGACCCCCACAAGTGTCACTGCCCTACGACCCCCACAAGTGTCTCTGCCCTACGACCCCCACAAGTGTCACTGCCCTACGACCCCCACAAGTGTCTCTGCCCTACGACCCCCACAAGTGTCTCTGCCCTACGACCCCCACAAGTGTCTCTGCCCTACGACCCCCACAAGTGTCTCTGCCCTACGACCCCCACAAGTGTCTCTGCCCTACGACCCCCACAAGTGTCTCTGCCCTACGACCCCCACAAGTGTCTCTGCCCTACGACCCCCACAAGTGTCACTTGATTTATTGCTGATGGATTTTATTAGAATGTCTGCGAACAGTGAAATAATTAATGAATCACCAGAGGTACCGGATCTGGGCCAATAGCAGGTACCGGATCTGGGCCAATAGCAGGTACCGGATCTGGGCCAATAGCAGGTACCGGATCTGCGCCAATAGCAGGTACCGGATCTGGGCCAATAGCAGGTACCGGATCTGCGCCAATAGCAGGTACCGGATCTGGGCCAATAGCAGGTACCGGATCTGGGCCAATAGCAGGTACCGGATCTGGGCCAATAGCAGGTACCGGATCTGGGCCAATAGCAGGTACCGGATCTGGGCCAATAGCAGGTACCGGATCTGGGCCAATAGCAGGTACCGGATCTGGGCCAATAGCAGGTACCGGATCTGGGCCAATAGCAGGTACCGGATCTGGGCCAATAGCAGGTACCGGATCTGGGCCAATAGCAGGTACCGGATCTGGGCCAATAGGTGCCGGAACAAACAAAGTCAAATCTGAGAGGATCAGGATCCGGCTCAAATGAAGCACTGGTGTCAGGTGACTGGGTTAGTTTCCACCGCTGTGATGTGGCCCCCACACACACACAGAGGGGGAGAGATACCTGATCTCACCTAGTGCCCAGGTATACAGGACAGAGATCACTCCCATCCACCTTTATGATGAGAGTAAACAGGAATGCAGACAGGCTTTCAAGGCATTGCTTCGACCAGATCTTGTGTGTATGTTTTACCCAAGGTTCCCTCTGCAAAACTACTCTTTCACAGTGTATCTCTCTTTCTCCCACCCTCGTTCTCTCTCTCTCTCCCTTTTCTCTCTCTCTCCCTCTCCCCCCTCTCTCTCCCTCCCACTATTTCTCTCTTCCTCTCCCCCCTTCACCCCCCCCCCCCCTCTCTCTCGCTCTCTCAGTCTCTCTCTCTCTCAATTCAATTCAATTCAATGTAAGGGCTGCATTGGCATGGGAAACTTATGTTAACATTGCCAAAGCAAGTGAAGTAGATTAATTAACAGTAACATTACACTCAGAAGTTCCAAAAGTATAAAGACGTTTCAAATGTCATATTATGTCTATATACAGTGTTGTAACAATGTGCAAATAGTTAAAGTATAAAAGGGAAAATAAAACAACATAAATATGGGTTGTATTTAAAAGGTGTTTGTTCTTCACTGGTTGCCCTTTTCTTGTGACAACAGGTCACACATCTTGCTGGAACACTGTGGTATTTCACCCAGTAGATATGGGAGTTTATCTGGGTAATCTGAGGTAAATATGTGTCTCTAATATGGTCATACATTTGGCAGGAGGTTAGGAAGTGCAGCTCAGTTTCCACCTCATTTTGTTGGCAGTGTGCACATAGACTGTCTTCTCTTGAGAGCCAGGTCTGCCTACAGCGACCTTTCTCAATAGCAAGGCTATGCTCACTGAGTCTGTACATAGTCAAAGCTTTCCTTAAGTTTGGGTTAGTCACAGTGGTCAGGTATTCTGCCACTCTGTACTCTCTGTTTAGGGACAAATAGTTTGCTCTGTTTTTCTAGTTTGCTCTGTTTTTTTGTTAATTCTTTCCAATATGTCAAGTAATTCTCTTTTAGTTTTCTCATGATGTGGTTGGGTCTAATTGTGTTGCTGTCCTGGGGCTCTGTGGGGTCTAATTGTGTTGCTGTCCCGGGGCTCTGTGGGGTCTAATTGTGTTGCTGTCCTGGGGCTCTGTGGGGTCTAATTGTGTTGTTGTCCTGGGGCTCTGTGGGGTCTAATTGTGTTGCTGTCCTGGGGCTCTGTGAGGTCTAATTGTGTTGCTGTCCTGGGGCTCTGTGGGGTCTAATTGTGTTGCTGTCCTGGGGCTCTGTGGGGTCTAATTGTGTTGCTGTCCTGGGGCTCTGTGGGGTCTAATTGTGTTGTTGTCCTGGGGCTCTGTGGGGTCTAATTGTGTTGTTGTCCTGGGGCTCTGTGGGGTCTAATTGTGTTGTTGTCCTGGGGCTCTGTGGGGTCTAATTGTGTTGCTGTCCTGGGGCTCTGTGGGGTCTAATTGTGTTGCTGTCATGGGGCTCTGTGGGGTCTAATTGTGTTGCTGTCATGGGGTTCTGTGAGGTCTGGTTGTGTTTGTGAACAAAGCCCCAGGACCAGCTTGCTTAGGGGACTCTTCTCCAGGTTCATCTCTCTGTAGGTGATGCTTTGTTATGGAAGGTTTGGGAATCGCTTCCTTTTAGGTGATATTAGAATTTAGCGGCTCTTTTCTGGATTTTAATAATTAGAGGGTATCGGCCTAATTCTGCTCTGCATGCATTATTTGGTGTTTTACATTGTACACAGAGGATACTTTTACAGAATTCTGCATGCAGAGTCTCAAATTTGGTGTTTGTCCCATTTAGTGAATTCTTGGTTGGTGAGCGGAACCCCAGACCTCACAACCATAAAGGGCAATGGGTTCTAGAACTGATTCAAGTATTTTTAGCCAGATCCTAATTGGTATGTCTAATGCGTTCCTTTTGATGGCATAGAAGACCCTTCTAGCCTGGTCTCTCAGATCGTTCACAGCTTTGTGGAAGTTACCTGTGGTGCTGATGTTTAGTCCGAGGTATGTATAGTTGTTTGTGGCTCTAGAGCAACAGTGTCTAGATGGAATTTGTATAAGTTGTCCTGGCAACTGGACCTTTTTTGGAACACCATCATTTTGGTCTTCCTGAGATTTACTGTCTAGGTGCTGCTGTAGATCCTCCTTGGTTGGTGACAGAAGAACCAGCAAACAGTCAACATGGATTTTATAATGTCATATGTTTTTCCCCCAAATCCACTTTCCATCAATTTGTATTGCAGACCCATGTGCCAAATTGAGTCAAAAGCTTTTTTGAAATCAACAAAGCATGAGAAGACTTTGCCTTTGTTTTGGTTTGTTTGTTTGTCCATCAGGGTGTGCAGGGTGAATACGTGGTCTGTTGTACGATAATTTGGAAAAAGTCTGCTGTTATTGATAATGCTGTCTCTCTCTCTCTAGGCAGGTAGTGATGGAGAGAGCATTGGTAACTGTCCGTTCTCCCAGCGTCTCTTCATGATCCTGTGGCTGAAGGGAGTGGTTTTCAATGTCACCACCGTCGACCTCAAGAGGTACAACAGGGGTTACTGTTTAAGGGTTAGGGGCTAAAGAGGTACGTCAGGGTTAAGGCCAGAATCAAAGAGGTATGTGATTCTAACCACTACCTCTGACACTAGTGGTTGGAATCACATTAGTGGTTAGAAGGACTATCGATAGTGACCACTGCTTTACGCAGGGAAACCAGGTGAGTAGGTCTGTGTCCTAAATAGACACATAACAGAGGAAAACACCACAGAGGACAACACCACAGATGACAACACCACAGAAGACACATCACAGAGGACAACACCACAGAGGACAACACCACAGAGGACACATCACAGATGACAACACCATAGAAGACACATCACAGAGGATGCACCACAGAGGACAACACCACAGAGGACACATCACAGATGACAACACCACAGAGGACACATCACAGAGGACACATCACAGAGGACACATCACAGAGGACACATCACAGAGGACACATCACAGAGGACACACCACAGAGGACACACCACAGAGGACACACCACAGAGGACACACCACAGAGGACACATCACAGAGGACACATCACAGAGGACACACCATAGAGGACACATCACAGAGGAAAGGGACAGTGTCACCTTGGCAACACTCCCAGGTGTCTGCTCCACTGAGGAAAGGGACATACATGTCACTCAGTAGTAGAAGTCATGCTACATCAGCTCAGATTTATGTCACAGGTTGGGATTTTCAATCAAAATTCCAGGTAGACTCTTGATAATGTTTTAAATTTACAAACACACACACTTGTCTCTCTGCTACAATAGGACTTAACCCTGTCCCTCTGCTACAATTAGAAGTAACCCTGTCTCTCTGTTGTCCAATAGAAAGCCAGCTGACCTCCATAACCTAGCCCCAGGGACCCATCCTCCCTTCCTGACATTTAATGGAGAGGTGAAGACAGACATCAACAAGATAGAAGAGTTCCTGGAGGATGTCCTGGCTCCACCCAAGTAAGTATACAGTACTACGCTGTATCAATACAATACCACAACATCACACATCTTACTAGGAGGACGTCCTCTCTCCATCCATTATGTGTACCACACAGAAATCCTCTGTACTGACACTACTATGGGTGGTGCTGTGTCTGACTGTATCTGGTCGTATCTCTGTATCTGACTGTATCTCTGTATCTGACTGTATCTCTGTATCCTACTACTGCAGGTACCCCAAGTTGGCCGCCAAGCAGAGGGAGTCCAACACGGCAGGAAACAACATATTTGCCAAGTTCTCAGCGTACATCAAGAACACCAAGCCTGAAGCTAACGGAGGTAGGACACATAGCCTAACCCCTGAACCCTGACCCTTGACCCCTACCCTTAACCCTAACCCCTAGAACACAGAGCTTGATGCTAACGGACCCCTGACATAGCCTAACCCATAGAGATCCTATTCAAGTGGAATATGACATTTTATGACAAGCTAGCACATAGATCTGGTTATTTTCCTGTTCTCATAAATTAATTTAATGTTTAGGAATGACGTATAGTAAGGCAGTAAACTCTACGGCAAATTTCCCCCCCGGCAAATTTCTATCTATCTATATAGAGTGGACAATTAATAGACACTGCAGTAAATAAAACCTAATAAGAACATCTGTCTCGTCCAGGACAGGAGTCTACACAGACCGACGCATCATAGCCAATCAGAGCTACTGTAGGCCTATATACAAATGAGACATTTGCCACACGGGCCTGCCATCATTCACTTTGAACTGGACTGTGTGTTTACAGGCAGTAGCAACAGCACGACATTAGATCATTAGAACGCATTCACCAAAAGCCACAAAATACACCTGAATAGATTTCTGCAAATATGTAAACACCACTTGAATCCTCTTACGTTTGGGAACTTTGTGGTCTATTGGGGTCATGAAACCTACGTTGCTAGCTACCATGACAAAGACCAAAGCTGGTGGGAGTACCGTTGAGGACAGTGGTATCTCTCTATCACAGGTGAAGGATCTTTTAAACGACCAAAAAGAGTTCTACAAGAAGTTGTTACAACAACAAGAAAATAGCTTCAAATGTTTTGTCCAAATACTGGTGGACGACCTGACCACAGAGGTCCAGGACCTGAAGAACAGTTTCCAGTTCTCCCAGGGTCAGCTCGATGAGTTGAAACAGGAGAACGGCAAGATGACAACAAAGTCAGAGAGAGGACATCAGTTCTGTATATGAATCCATGATAACAATGACGGATAAATCACATCTCGAGGGACAATCAAGGCAGTGGACGGTTGTGGACGAAATTGCAGGATCTCCACATAAGACCTGGATGGAGTCTGAAGACAAAGTGAGGGAAATGATCTCTGAGAAATTGAAGATGGACCACAGGAAGATTGAGGTGGCGCGCGCCCACAGAACTGGAAAACCAGCCCAGGTGACAGGCCCAGGTGACAGGCCCAGGTGACAGGCCCAGGTGACAGGCCCAGGTGACAGGCCCAGGTGACAGGACCAGGCCGATAGTGGTGAAGTTCCTGAGGTTCAAGGACAAGGTAGCTGTTCTGGAAAGAGCCAAGAACTTGAGAGGAACGTATATCTTCCTAAACGAGGACTGTCTTGAAGCTGTGCCTTGGGAGCAATTTCCAAGCGCCTGAAGGTACCACGTTCATCTGTACAAACAATAGTACGCAAGTATAAACACCATGGGACCACGCAGCCGTCATACCGCTCATAGACGCGTTCTGTCTCCTAGAGATTAACGTACTTTGGTGAGAAAAGTGCAAACCAATCCCAGAACAACAGCAAAGGACCTTGTGAAGAAGCTGGAGGAAACAGGTACAAAAGTATCTATATCCACAGTAAAACAAGTCCTATATCGACATAACCTGAAAGGCCACTCAGCAAGGAAGAAGCCACTGCTCCAAAACCACCATAAAAAAGCCAGACTACGGTTTGCAACTGCACATGGGGACAAAGATTGTACTTTTTGGAGAAATGTCAACTGGTCTGATGAAACAAAAATAGAACTGTTTGGCCATAATGACCATCGTTATGTTTGGTGGAAAAAGGGGGATGCTTGCAAGCCGAAGAACACCATCCCAACCGTGAAGCACGGGGGTGGCAGCATCATGTTGTGGGGGTGCTTTGCTGCAGGAGGGACTGGTGCACTTCACAAAATAGATGGCATCATGAGGAAGGAAAATGATGTGGATATATTGAAGCAACATCTCAAGACATCAGTCAGGAAGTTAAAGCTTGGTCGCAAATGGGTCTTCCAAATGGGCAATGACCCCAAGCATACTTCCAAAGTTGTGGCAAAATGGCTTAAGGACAACAAAGTCAAGGTATTGGAGTGGCCGTCACAAAGCCCTGACCTCAATCCTATAGAAAATGTGTGGGCAGAACTGAAAAAGCGTGTGCGAGCAAGGAGGCCTACAAACCTGACTCAGTTACACCAGTTCTGTCAGGAGGAATGGGCCAAAATTCACCCAACTTATTGTGGGAAGCTTGTGGAAGGCTACCCAGCAGCTACTCGTCCTGGGGTCCAAAAATATTAAAGCATGTACATTACATATAAAACAAAACAGTACATCATATAACATTATTACACCACTACCTATCTATGGGGCGGCAGGTGGCCTGGAGGGTAAGAGCGTTGGGTCAGTAACCGAAAAGTTGCTGGATCGAATCCCTGGTCTGCCCCTGAACAAGGCAGTTAACCCACTGTTCCCGGGCGCTGAAGACGTGGATGTTGATTAAGGCCCTCCTCACCTCTCTGATTCAGGTCTCTGATTGGGTTAAATACAGAAGACACATTTCAGTTGAATGCATTCAACAACAATATCACTATGTGTGTGTGCATGTGTCTGTACCTTTGTGTGTGTCTCTTCACAGTCCCTGTTGTTCCATAAGGTGTATTTTGACTTGTTTTTTCAATCTGATTCTACTACTGTCTGTTCTGGACTTGAGGATTGTGAAGAGACCTCTTGTGGCATGTCTTGTGGGGTATGCACACGTGTCCTGTCACGAGTGGGTGTAGAGAGACCAAGGAGCAGCGCAGCGATAGTTGGACATGTTTATTATAACTCTAAACTTAAATGTCACGAACTACACAAAACAAAACAACAATGGAAACACTCTGACTGTGACTGTTGAAATAATGACCCACACACAGGTGGATGTGTAGGGAGCCTAAATACAATCCCCTATCAGAGACAACCCTGTACAGCTGTCTCTGATTGAGGGTCATACCTCCCCTAGTTAGGGTGTGAGGGCTCGACTGTGGTTCTACCACTCCCCTTATTGGGAGTAATGTCTAACCACAGCCAAACCCTCACATGTACGAGCTGTGTGCTAGTAGTTTAAACAGACAGCTCAGTACATTCAGCTTGTCAACACCTCTTACAAATATAATTACTTATGAAGTCAATCTCTCTTCCACTTTGAGTCATGAGAGATTACAATCCAGGGTCTAACCTCAACTGCTTATTTCACCTTTATTTAACCAGGTAGGTTTTATTTCACCTTTATTTAACCAGGTAGGCCAGTTGAGAACAAGTTCTCATTTACAACTGAGACCTGGCCAAGATAAAGCAAAGCAGTGCGGCAAAAACAACAACACAGAGTTACACGTGATAAACAAACGTACAGTCAATAACACAATAGAAAATCTATATACAGTGTGTGCAAATGTAGTAAGATTAGGAAGGTAGGACAATAAATAGGCCATAGTGGTGAAATAGTTACAATGTAGCATTAACACTGGAATGATAGATGTGCAGATGATGATGTGCAAATAGAGATACTGGAGTGCAAATAAGCAAAAATAATAATATGGGGATGAGGTAGTAGGGTGGGCTATTTACAGAAGGGCTGTATACAGGTGCACTGTTTGGTAAACTGCTCTGACAGCTAATGCTTAAAGTTATTGAGAGAGATGTTTTACGAGGGCATGTTTGGCAGCATGAGTGAAGGAGGCTTTGTTGCGAAATAAGAAGCCGATTCTAGATTTAATTTTGGATTGGAGATGGTTAATATGAGTCTGGAAGGAGAGTTTACAGTCTAACCAGACGCCTAGGTATTTGTAGGTGTCCACGTATTCTAAGTCAGACCCGTTGAGAGTAGTGATGACAGTCCGGTGGGCGGGTGCGGGCAGCGTTCGATTGAAAAGCATGAATTTAGTTTTACTAGCATTTAAGAGCAGTTGGAGGCCACGGAAGGAGTGTTGTATGGCGTTGAAGCTTGTTTGGAGGTTAGTTAACACAGTGTCCAAAGAGGGGCCAGATGTATACAGAATGGTGTCATCTGCGTAGAGATGGATCAGAGAGTCACCAGCATCTTTGATATATATATAGAGAATAGAGTCATCCCAAGAATTGAACCCTGTGGCACCCGCATAAAGACTGCCAGAGGACCGGACAACGGGCCCTCCGGTTTGACACACTGAATTCTGTCTGAGAAGTAGTTCGAGAACCAGGCAAGGCAGTCATTTGAGAAACCAAGGCTGTTGAGTCTGCCAATAAGAATGCAGTGATTGACTGAGTCGAAAGCCTTGGCCAAGTCGATGAAGACGGCTGCACAGTACTGCCTTTTATCGATGGACGGTTATGATATCGTTTAGGACCTTGAGCGTGGCTGAGGTGCACCCATGACCAGCTCGAAAACCAGATTGCATAGCAGAGAAGGTACAGTGGGATTCGAAGTGGTCAGTGATCTGTTTGTTAACTTGGCTTTCGAAGACTTTAGAAAGGCAGGGCAGGATGGATATAGGTCTGTAACAGTTTGGGTCTAGAGTGTCTCCCCCTTTGAAGAGGGGGATGACCGTGGCAGCTTTCCAATCTCTAGGGATCTCAGACGATACAAAAGAGAGGTTGAACAGGCTAGTGATAGGGGTTGCAACAATTTCTGCAGATAATTTTTTGAAAGAAAGGGTCCAGATTTTCTTGCCCAGCAGGGGTCCAGACTTTGCAGATCTTTCAGAACATCAGCTATCTTGATTTGGGTGAAGGAGAAGCGGGGGGGGGGCTTGGGCAAGTTGCTGCGGGGGGGTACAGAGCTGTTGGCCGGGGTAGGGGTAGCCAGGTGGAAAGCATGGCCAGCCGTAGCGAAATGCTTATTGACATTTTTGATTATTGTAGTTTCCTAAACTCAGTGCAGTGGGCAACTGGGAGGAGATGCTCTTATTCTCCATGGACTTTACAGTGTCCCAGAACTTTTTGGAATTAGTACTACAGGATGCAAATTTCTGTTTGAAAAAGCTGGCCTTTGCTCTCCTAACTGACTGTGTATATTGGTTCCTGACTTACCTGAAAAGTTGCATATCGTGGGGGCTATTCGATGCTAATGCAGTTCCCCACAGGATGTGTTTGTGTTGGTCAAGGGCAGTCAAGTCTGGGGTGAACCAAGGGCTATATCTGTTCTTAGTTCTACATTTCTTTAATAGGGCATGCTTATTTATGGTGAGGAAAGCACTTTTAAAGAACAACCAGGCATCCTCTACTGACGGGATGAGGTCAATATCCTTCCAGGATACCCGGGCCAGATCTATTAAAAAAAAGGCCTGCTCACTGAAGTGTTTTAGGGAGTGTTTGACAGTGATAAGGGGTGGTCGTTTGACTGCGGACCCATTACGGACGCAGGCAATGAGGCAGTGATCACTGAGATCCTGGTTGAAGACAGTGGAGGTATATTTGGAGGGCAAGTTAGTCAGGATGATTTCTATGATGGTACCCATGTTTACGGATTTAGTGTTGTACCTGGCAGGTTACTTGATAATTTGTGTGAGATTGAGGGCATCTAGCTTAGATTGAAGGACAGGTGGGGTTTTAAGCATTTCCCAGTTTAGGTTACCTAACAGTACGAACTCTGAAGATAGATGTGGGGGCAATCAATTCACATATGGTATCCAGGGCACAGCTGGGGGCTGAGGAGGGTCTGTAATAAGCGGCGACAGTGAGAGACTTATTTCTGGAAAGGTGGATTTTTAAAAGTAGAAGCTCAAACTGTTTGGGCACAGACCTGGACAGTATGACAGAACTCTGCAGGTTCTCTCTGCAGTAGATTGGAACTCCGCCTCCTTTGGCAGTTCTATCTTGACGGGAAATATTGTAGTTGGGGATGGACATTTCAGAATTTTCAGACACGGCTAGGACATCCGGGTTGGCGGAGTGTGCTAAAGCAGTGAATAAATCAAACTTAGGGAGGAGGCTTCTAATGTTAACATGCATGAAACCAAGGCTTTTACGGTTACAGAAGTCAACAAATGAGAGCGCCTGGGGAATAGGTGTAGTACTGGGGGCTACAGGACCTGGGTTTACCTCTACATCACCAGAAGAACAGAGGAGGAGTAGGATAAGGGTACGGCTAATGGCTTTAAGAACTGGTCGTCTAGTGCGTTGGGTACAGAGAATAAAAGGAGCAGATTTCTGGGCGTGGTGGAATAGATTGATGGCATAATGTACAGACATAATAAGGAATAACCCAAACAGCAACAGACAAGGCATATTGAAATAATGGAGAGGCATAAAACAAACACAGTTAATCAAGAGAGCGAAGACCACAACAGGTAAATGGTGATGAATAGACTGAGAAAATGTTGAGAAGTTGTGCCACACACAGGACCTGAGTTTGAAGTTGAGGCTTAACAGATAAACAGAATGAGGTGCCGTGTTAGGGAACAGTCCAGCAGGCATCAGCTGTGTAGCTGAGTGATCATAAGGTCCGATCAGCAGCTAAGAGGTGAGCCAGGGAGCAGTTCAGTGGACGCTGCACTAGGCGAGCGGGAGGCACGGTGTTCAGAATGCTAGCGGGCCGGGGCTAGCAGATGGGTCTTTGGCGACGTCGTAGAGGGAAAAGCCTGTTGAGACCACGTCGGGCGATTACGTCGGCACACCAGTCGTGATGGCTCGGTGGGGCTCCATGTCAACAGTAGAAGGTCCAAGGCCAGTTGACAAAGGTACTGTAGCCCGGGAATTAGCTAGTACACGTCGGCTAGCCGGGACATGGGCCTAGCTCGGGGCTAGCTCAAGGCTAACTGGTGCAAGCTTTTGGACAGTAGTGTTAGACAAACAACAGCAGCCACTCGGTTGCAGCTAGCTAGCTGCGATGATCCATTGTGATGGCCCTGTGATTTCGGTAGAAATCCGGTGAAGTGGAAGGGAACGCAATCCGATGTGTGCAGTGTTGGTAGCGCGCTGTGCAGACTGGTCGATATTGTCCGAACTAAAGCTGGCTGATGCAGACAGAGCAGTGGTGAGGACCGCTAGCAGTGGCTAGCAATGGCTAGTAGCTAGTTAGCAAGATAGCTAGCAGGCTAGCTTCTGTCGGGGGTTCAGTTAAATGATAAAGAAATAAAGAAATAAAGAAAATAGCAGATCCATTCTACGTTGGGTGAGGTGGGTTGCAGGAAAAGTATAGGGGGAATAAGAAAAATATACGGAAAGACAGACTAATTGCAGACTATTTACACGGATCATTCACTAGACAAAAAAACACGTCCGCACTGTTACGCCATCTTGGATTACGAGTAGTTGCGGTTTAGGGTTTAGTGAATGATTTGTCGTAAATAGAATGCTTTAAGTTTTGGAAATATTTAGTAACTTATTCCTTGCTACCCATTCTGAAACTAACTGCAGCTCTTTGTTAAGTGTTGCAATCATTTCAGTTGCTGTAGTAGCTGATGTGTGTAGTGTTGAGTCATCCACATACATAGACACACTGGCTTTACTCAAAGTCAGTGGCATGTCGTTATTAAAGATTGAAATAAGTAAGGGGCCTAAACAGCTGCCCTGGGGAATTCCTGATTCTACCTGGATTACGTTTGAGAGGCTTCCATTATATAAAGAGACAAGTAACTCTTTATCCACGTTATAGCAGGGGGTTTAAAGCCATAACACATACATTTTTCCAGCAGCAGACTTTGATCGATAATGTCAAAAGCTGCACTGAAGTCTAACAAGACAGCCCCCACAATCTTTTTATCATCAATTTCTCCAATGCCTCACAAAAGAAGGGCACCTAATGGTAGACAAAAAATAAATACAAAAATGACATTGAATATCCCTTTGAGCATGGTGAAGTTATTAGTTACACGTTGGAAGATGTATCAATACACCCAGTCACTACAAAGATACATGTGTCCTTCCTAACTCAGTTCACCATGAGTCCAATGGTGACTTTAAAACAGTTACAGAGTTTATTGGCTGTGATTGTAGTTACTCCACAACACTAATCTAAATGAAAAAAAGGAAACCTTTACAGAATACAGATATTCCAAAACGTGCATCCTGTTTTAAACAAGGCACTAAAGTAATACTGCAAAAAATGTGTCCTGAATACAAAGTGTCCTGTTTGGGGCAAATCCAACACAACACGTTACTGAAATGGCAAGACCTTCAACTGGTCTATTAATGATCAACAACCCATTTGACGAAGCTTGAAGAATTATGAAATTAATTATGGGGGAAAATCTTGCACAATTCAGGTGTGGAAAGCTCTTAGAGACTTACCCAGAAAGACAGCTGTAATCGCTGCCAAAGGTGCTTCTACAAAGTACTGACTCAGGGGTGTGAATGGTTATGTAAATTAGATATTTCTATATTTCATGTTCAATAAATTTGCTAACATTTCTAAAAACATGTTTTCACTTTGTCTTTATGGGGTATTGTGTATAGATAGGTAAGAACACATATAAATGTGGTCTATTTTGAATTCTGTAACACAACAAAATGTGGAATAAGTCAAGGGGTATGAATACTTTCACAATGTCTCATGATAAGAAGGTTCATGTCCATTCTAGTAATCTAATTCCTAATTCTATGGCCTTACCTCTATCCCTCTGGAAACCTCTGTCACTATACCATTGAACCTTTGTGAAGGGTCGTAGGTTGCTATACGTTATTCTTGTGTCTCACACTTACATTCAGCAGGTTTAGTCTCATTGAGATTTACATTTAAACTAATGTGAATATCAGAGGCAACATCAGACGTGTCATACTGTTAGCTGCCACTAAATGGTAGCAGAGTCAATACTACTATATAGAAGGAACCTGGCTGGGGCCTGCTGTGGCTAACTGTACTGTCCTGTACTGCCACCTGGTGGAGCTGATGGAGCTGACTGTACTGTCCTGTACTGCCACCTGGTGGAGCTGATGGAGCTGAATGTACTGTCCTGTACTGCCACCTGGTGGAGCTGATGGAGCTGACTGTACTGTCCTGTACTGCCACCAGGTGGAGCTGATGGAGCTGAATGTACTGTCCTATACTGCCACCTGGTTGAGCTGATGGAGCTGAATGTGCTGTCCTGTACTGCCACCTGGTGGAGCTGATGGAGCTGAATGTACTGTCTTGTACTGCCACCTGGTGGAGCTGATGGAGCTGAGCTTTTACTGGTTTCTCTTTGTTTGACAAATTGACTCTTTCTTCTAGTCCTGGAGAAGGGTATGTTGAAGGCCCTGAAGAAGTTAGACGACTACCTGGCTGGTCCCCTGCCAGAGGAGATCGATGCAGACAGCATGGAGGAGGAGAGGGGGTCCACCAGATGCTTTCTGGATGGAGATGACCTCACACTGGCTGACTGCAACCTACTGCCTAAACTACATATAGTCAAGGTACACACACACACACACACACACACACACACACACACACCTACACACACCTACACACACCTACACACACACACAGACACACACACACACTCACAGACACACTCACACAGACAGACGCACACACAGACAGACGCACACACACACACACACAGACAGACACACTGACACACACAGACACACATAGACACACATACACACACACACAGATAGAGACACACAGACACACACACACACACATAGACACACATACACACACACAGATAGAGACACACAGACACACACACACACACACACAGAGACAGACAGACACACACAGACACACACACACACACACACACACAGACAGACAGACAGACAGACAGACAGACAGACAGACAGACAGACAGACAGACAGACAGACAGACAGACAGACAGACAGACAGACAGACAGACAGACAGACAGACAGACAGACAGACAGACAGACAGACTGACGGACTGACGGACTATCAAACGTTCTATTACCTGATTGTGAGGTGTTTTCTCTCTGTGTGTTGTTACCAGGTGGTTGCTAAGAAGTATCGTAACTATGAGATTCCGTCTGAGCTGGGCGGGGTGTGGCGCTATCTGAATAATGCCTACACACGAGACGAGTTCACCAACACCTGCGCTTCCGACAACGAGATAGAGATGGCTTACCTGGACGTGGCCAAGAGACTGGCCAAGTAACCTCTAACCCCTAACCTCTAACCTCTAACCCCTAACCTCTAACCCCTAACCCCTAACCCCTAACCCCTAACCTACAACCTTGATTTTTAACCCCTTGACACTTAATCCCAACAGTTAACATGAAGCCACAGGGATGTGATCATCACTCTCCTGCTGTAGTCTGACTCACCATCACCATCTGGCTACTGACCATCACTCTCCTGCTGTAGTCTGACCCACCATCTGGCTACTGACCATCACTCTCCTGCTGTAGTCTGACCCACCATCACCATCTGGCTACTGACCATCACTCTCCTTCTGTAGTCTGACCCACCATCACCATCTGGCTACTGACCATCACTCTCCTTCTGTAGTCTGACCCACCATCACCATCTGGCTACTGACCATCACTCTCCTGCTGTAGTCTGACCCACCATCACCATCTGGCTACTGATCATACTAATATATTGATTGATTAATGTAATGATCTCTAATTGATAATACACTCTGTTGAAAGTTCCATTACAATCACAAGCTTCACTTGGTTGATTTTCATATAGTTTTGCTGTAGTTTTTCCACTAGAGATACTTATCTTATGTTGAGAAGTTGATTTGCTAAAGGATGAGTTGTTAATAAGTTTTAATGTATTTTAATACGTTTTTGAACAAACATGGAAAAAAGGTGTTGTGTAGGAAGAGGATAATCGACTGTGGACGTGTCCCGAATGATGTGTCCCGAATGATGTGTCCCGAATGATGTGTCCCGAATGATGTGTCCCGAATGATGTGTCCCGAATGATGTGTCCCAAATGATGTGTCCCGAATGATGTGTCCCGAATGATGTGTCCCGAATGATGTGTCCCGAATGATGTGTCCCGAATGATGTGTCCCGAATGATGTGTCCCGAATGATGTGTCCCAAATGATGTGTCCCTAATGATGTGTCCCGAATGATGTGTCCCGAATGATGTGTCCCGAATGGCACCATATTCCGCTTTTGACCAAGACCATGCGAATGAAGCCTGGAACAAAGCTCTCTTCTGGTTGGTTCTCCTGAATAAACCTGTTGCTATGTTGTTGATATAGTCTCATCGTAAACCATGTGCCTATTTGGAAATGTACAAATTCCAAGCCAAGTAAAAACTGAATGATTAACAGGATAATAACATGTTACTAAATTAAACCCTAAACCTGTTGTTTGGAACATTTTACCTCTAGCTATCAGTTGTTAGACCAAGTCCAGCAGTTGGTTTGATATGGAGATAAAATAGATGATTTTAGATTCAGAGAATATTTATTTAGAATCCAGTCAGGCCTGGGACCAGATCCACCCTGGAGTGGTTAGCATCTGTAATGTAGTCAGCCTGGATCGCAGAGTCTAAAACTTTATTGTCCATTCAGGGTAAACAGTCATCCGTCTCTGTCTCATAGCCTCTGGCTGACTTCCTGCTAAAGCCTGTGTACTTCCTGCTCTGACCAATAGTGTTCTGGTGTGGTTTGGATGGTCATGTGATCTGAAATGGACCGCTAGGAATAAAATCATATTTTCACAGATACTGTCTTTATTTCTGAAACATAAACAGCTGCTTCTGTAGATCATCAACCATTACACTGACTGACCGATCAGAGGATCAGAGGATCAGAGGATCAGAGGATCACAGGCTGCAGGGGGCTGGACACAGACACACACACACAGACACACACACAGACACAGACACACACACAGACACAGACACACACACAGACACAGACACACACACAGACACAGACACACACACAGACACAGACACTATAACACTATCACTACTACACTATAACACTATCACTACTACACTATAACACTATCACTACTACACTATAACACTATCACTACTACTCTATAACACTATCACTACTACTATATAACACTATCACTACTACTCTATAACACTATCACTACTACACTATAACACTATCACTACTACTCTATAACACTATCACTACTACTCTATAACACTATCACTACTACTCTATAACACTATCACTACTACTCTATAACACTATCACTACTACTCTGTAACACTATCACTACTACTCTATAACACTATCACTACTACTCTATAACACTATCACTACTACTATATACCACTATGACTACTACTCTATAACACTATCACTACTACTCTGTAACACTATCAATACTACTTTATAACACTATCAATACTACTATATAACACTATCACTACTACTATATAACACTATCAATACTACTTTATAACACTACAACACTATAACACTATCACTACTACTTTATAACACTACAACACTATAACACTATCACTACTACTTTATAACACTACAACACTATAACACTATCACTACTACTCTATAACACTATCACTACTACTCTATAACACTATCACTACTACTATATACCACTATCACTACTACTCTATAACACTATCACTACTACTCTATACCACTATCACTACTACACTATACCACTATCACTACAACACTATAACACTATCACTACTACACTATAACACTATCACTACTACTCTATAACACTATCACTACTACACTATAACACTATCACTACTACACTATACCACTATCACTACAACACTATAACACTATCACTACTACACTATAACACTATCACTACTACTCTATAACACTATCACTACTACACTATAACACTATCACTACTACTCTATAACACTATCACTACTACACTATAACACTATCACTACTACTCTATAACACTATCACTACTACTATATAACACTATCACTACTACACTATAACACTATCACTACTACTCTATAACACTATCACTACTACACTATAACACTATCACTACTACTCTATAACACTATCACTACTACTATATAACACTATCACTACTACACTATAACACTATCACTACTACTATATAACACTATCAATACTACTTTATAACACTACAACACTATAACACTATCACTACTACTCTATAACACTATCACTACTACTCTATAACACTATCACTACTACTCTGTAACACTATCAATACTACTTTATAACACTATCAATACTACTATATAACACTATCACTACTACTATATAACACTATCAATACTACTTTATAACACTACAACACTATAACACTATCACTACTACTTTATAACACTACAACACTATAACACTATCACTACTACTTTATAACACTACAACACTATAACACTATCACTACTACTCTATAACACTATCACTACTACTCTATAACACTATCACTACTACTATATACCACTATCACTACTACTCTATAACACTATCACTACTACTCTATACCACTATCACTACTACTCTATAACACTATCACTACTACTATATACCACTATCACTACTACTCTATAACACTATCACTACTACTCTATACCACTATCACTACTACTCTATACCACTATCACTACTACTCTATAACACTATCACTACTACTCTATAACACTATCACTACTACACTATAACACTATCACTACTACTCTATAACACTATCACTACTACTCTATAACACTATCACTACTACTGTATAACACTATCACTACTACTCTATAACACTATCACTACTACTCTATAACACTATCACTACTACACTATAACACTATCACTACTACTCTATACCACTATCACTACTACTCTATAACACTATCACTACTACTCTATAACACTATCACTACAACACTATAACACTATCACTACTACTCTATAACACTATCACTACTACTCTATAACACTATCACTACAACACTATACCACTATCACTACTACTCTATAACACTATCACTACTACTCTATAACACTATCACTACTACTCTATAACACTATCACTACTACACTATAACACTATCACTACTACTCTATACCACTATCACTACTACACTATAACACTATCACTACTACTCTATAACACTATCACTACTACTCTATAACACTATCACTACTACTATATAACACTATCACTACTACTCTATAACACTATCACTACTACTCTATAACACTATCACTACTACTCTATAACACTATCACTACTACTCTATAACACTATCACTACTACTCTATAACACTATCACTACTACTCTATAACACCACAGTGCCTACGGATAGTATTCAGACCCCTTGATTCTTTTCACATTTTTCTTTTAGCTTACAGCCTTATTCTAAAATGTTTTAAATAGTTTTTTCCCTCATCAATCTACACACAATACCCCACAATGACAAACAAATACAGGTTTTTAGAAAAATTTGAACTTTGCCCTGTTCATCTTTGCCTCAATCCTGTCTAGTCTCCCAGTCCCTGGTGCTGAAAAACATCCCCACACCATGACGCTTCCACAGGTGCGTTTAGACAAAGTCCAAGTGGGTTGTCATGTGCCTTTTACTGACGAGTGACTTCCGTCTGGCCACTCTACCATAAAGGCCTGATTGGTGGAGTGCTGCAGAGATGGTTGTCCTTCTGGAAGGTTCTCCAATCTCCACAAAGGAACTCTGCAGCTCTGTCAGAGTGACCATCAGGTTATTGGTCACCTCCCTGACCAACGCCGTTCTCCCCCAATTGCTCATTTTGGCCGTGCGGCCAGCTCTAGGAAGAGTCTTGGTGGTTCCAAACTTCTTCCATTTAAGAATGATGGAGGCCACTGTGTTCTTGGGGACCTTCAATGCTGCAGAAATGTTTTGGTACCCTTCCCCAGATCTGTGCCTCGGCACAATCCTGTCTCTGAGCTCTACGGACAATTCCTTCGACCTTATATAGACAGGTAGGTTCCTTTCCAAATCAAGTCCAATCAATTGGATTGACCACAAGTGGACTCCAATCAACCTGACAAGGTAAAAATCTGTCGTTCTTCCCTTGAACAAGGCAGTTAACCCACTATTCACCGGTAGGCCGTCGTTGTAAATAAGAATTTGTTCTTAACTGACTTGCCTAGTTAAATAAAAATAATAAATTACGTCTCATAGCAAAAGGTCTGAATACTTATGTCAACAAGGTATTTCTGTTTAAAGTTGCAACAATATAAAAAAACGTGTTTTCGCTTTGTCATTATGAGGGTTTTGTGTGTAGATTGATAAGGACAATTTTTGATTGAATCCATTTCATAATAAGGCTGTAACGTAACAACATGTAGGAAAGGTAAAAGGGTCTGAATACTATATGTATTGACCTTTAAAAATATTTTCCCATATACCGTATGTACTTTAGTGATTGGCCTTAACAAGCCCCAAACATACCACGGCATTACAATCAGGTCGCTTGCAACTGCGCTCTAAATGGATGATTACTTAGGTTCCGCCAGCATGTGGTAAGTATCCTTGCACAAGCCTTGGACTGTGCGAGACAGAATGAATCATAGGGCAGGAGCCTATCTTTGTAGAATGATGTACTAGTTCACCCTAGGCTAGTCTATCGCAGGGATTTACCCTCAATGCTAAACGCAAAGCAGAGACACATCAGATCCCATCTTTACAGTCTTTGGTATGACTCAGCCAGGGATCAAACTCACAACCTTCCGATCTCAGGGCGGACACTCTACCACAAGGCCACTGAGTTGGGTATGTCGGCTGGATTCTAATATCCCAACCCAAGGAAAACTGTTACAGCACCTTTCATTCTTTAACATACCGTTTTTAACTATCATCTCACAAATCTCAGTTTTGAACGATCTGTAGTCAATTCTAATGTTCCTTTTTCTAAATGAGAAGTTTCTTTTTAGGGGCAATTGGTCTTTAAGGTCAGTTCTGCTATACGAGAAACCACAGATCTAAGATCAGTTTACCTCCCCCATATCCTAACCTTAACCATCAAAACTGGTCTTAGATCAGTGTCTAGACCCAACTTCCTCCTCTCTGAGTGGGATGGGGGTTGGAGGAGTGTCCATCACTGCCAGGCTCCCCCATGTGAGCCGATGGAAAAAGACAGTTTCCAGGACAGAGAGCTAAAGTAGATAGATGAAGTGGCAACTGAGCTGTTTGCTCTAAAAGCAACACGAACTGGGCTCCGTCTGCCTTTAATGATCCCATGGAAGAGGTTAGGACTTCAGGGGCACACGACTCACCACAGAGACAACCGGAGAAGTTTCCTAAAACAAAACTGGTGACGCCTGGGCCAGATAGACAGAAATGGAGGAGAGGAGGAGGGGAGCAGGAGAGGAGGAGGAAGAGGAGGGGAGAGGGGGAGGCTGAGGATAGAGCTCAATTCCAGATAGACAGAAATGGAGGAGAGGAGGAAGAAGGGTAGGGGAGAGGAGAGGAGGAGGAGGAGAAAAAGAGGAGAGGAGGAAGACAGGAGGAGGTCTAAGGGAAGAAACCACCAGACTAGGTGTTAATGATTAGTAATATAATATATATATATATATCACAACACTATCACTATAACACTATCACTATAACACATAGTTAGGGTTATGTGATAAATACTGTGTTCTGTTAGGGTTAGTCTGATAAATACTGTGTTCTGGCTTCCAGTGCGCGTCTCCAGTCCGGTACGTCCTGTGCCTGCTCCCCGCACTCGCCCTGAGGTGCGTGTCATTAGTCCGGTGCCACCAGTGCCGACTCCACGCACCAGGCTTCAAGTGCGCGTCTCCAGTCAGGTACGTCCTGTGCCTGCTCCCCGCACTAGCCCTGAGGTGCGTGTCATTAGTCCGGTGCCACCAGTGCCGACTCCACGCACCAGGCTTCAAGTGCGCGTCTCCAGTCAGGTACGTCCTGTGCCTGCTCCCCGCACTAGCCCTGAGGTGCGTGTTATTAGTCCGGTGCCACCAGTGCCGACTCCACGCACCAGGCTTCAAGTGCGCGTCTCCAGTCAGGTACGTCCTGTGCCTGCTCCCCGCACTAGCCCTGAGGTGCGTGTTATTAGTCCGGTGCCACCAGTGCCGACTCCACGCACCAGGCTTCAAATGCGCGTCTCCAGTCAGGTACGTCCTGTGCCTGCTCCCCGCACTAGCCCTGAGGTGCGTGTCATTAGTCCGGTGCCACCAGTGCCGACTCCACGCACCAGGCTTCAAGTGCGCGTCTCTAGTCCGGTACGTCCCGTGCCGACTCCCCCCACTCGACCTCCAGTGCGTGTGCCCAGCCAGGTTCCTCCAGTGCCGGCTCCACGCACCAGGCCTCCAGTGCGCCTCTCCAGTCCGGTACGTCCCGTGCCGGCTCCCCGCACCCGACCTCCAGTGCGTGCGCCCAGCCAGGTACCTCCAGTGCCGGCTCCACGCCACGCACCAGACCGCCGGTGCGCCTCCCCAGCCCGGAGCCTCCTTTGATGGTCGACAGCCCGGAGCCTCCCGTGATGGTCGACAGCCCGGAGCCTCCCGTGATGGTCGACAGCCCGGAGCCTCCCGTGATGGTCGACAGCCCGAAGCCTCCCGTGATGGTCGACAGCCCGGAGCCTCCCGTGATGGTCGACAGCCCGGAGCCTCCCGTGATGGTCGACAGCCCGGAGCCTCTCGTGATGGTCGACAGCCCGGAGCCTCCCGTGATGGTCGACAGCCCGGAGCCTCCCGTGATGATCGACAGCCCGGAGACTCCTGTGATGGTCGACAGCCCGGAAACTCCCGTGATGGTCGACAGCCCGGAGACTCCCGTGGTGGTCCACAGGCCGGAGTCGCCTGCCACACCGGTGCCCAGTTCTGGCCCGGTTATTTGCCCCGCTCCATGGCCTGAGCCTTTTGCCCCACCATTATTATTTCCAGGACCGGTGGGTTGCCCCTTTACATGGCCGGTGTCGCCTGCCACACCGGTGCCCAGTCCTGGCCCGGTTATTTGCCCCGCTCCATGGCCTGAGCCTTTTGCCCCACCATGGTCATTTCCAGGACCGGTGGGTTGCCCCTTTAAATGGCCTGAATCGCCTGCCACACCGGGGCCCAGTCCGGGCCCAGTAGAAAGGAGGAGGAGGAAGATATCCACTTCACCGGGGCCGGAACCGCCACCGGCGATGGTTATTGTGTGATGTTTTTCCCTCCCTGACCCTTCCCTCATGTTTTTTGTTTGTTTTTCTTACGGCCGGGAGTCCGCGCCTTTGAGGGGGGGTACTGTCAGGCTCTGGCCATAGAGAAGCTTTGCTTCTCTATATTTCTATGGTCAGAGTCTGGCAGATCTATTATTTCTACGTCTGTGTGGTGTTGTGTGTGGGATCCCTAATTAGAGGCAGCTGCTAGGCATTACCTCAAATTAGGGATCTTACTTATATGTCTATGTTCCACTCCCTTGGCGTGGTTCATTGTTATGTTATATGTTGTCCCGTGTTCGTGCTACGTGTGTCATCTTTATATTGCATTTGTTATTTTGTATAGTTCGATGTCCAGTCTAGTTTATTTATTTAATAAACGATGTCGAACTATCGCTACGCTGCGCCTTGGTCTCTCTACACACCCGAACGTGACAATACTGTGTTATGTTAGGGTTAGTCTGATAAATACTGTGTTCTGTTAGGGTTAGTCTGATAAATACTGTGTTATGTTAGGGTTAGTCTGATAAATACTGTGTTCTGTTAGGGTTAGTCTGATAAATACTGTGTTCTGTTAGGGTTATGTGATAAATACTGTGTTCTGTTAGGGTTATGTGATAAATACTGTGTTCTGTTAGGGTTAGTCTGATAAATACTGTGTTATGTTAGGGTTAGTCTGATAAATACTGTGTTCTGTTAGGGTTATGTGATAAATACTGTGTTCTGAAAGGGTTAGTCTGATAAATACTGTGTTCTGTTAGGGTTATGTGATAAATACTGTGTTCTGTTAGGGTTATGTGATAAATACTGTGTTCTGTTAGGGTTAGTCTGATAAATACTGTGTTATGTTAGGGTTAGTCTGATAAATACTGTGTTCTGTTAGGGTTATGTGATAAATACTGTGTTCTGTTAGGGTTATGTGATAAATACTGTGTTCTGTTAGGGTTCTGTGATAAATACTGTGTTATGTTAGGGTTAGTCTGATAAATACTGTGTTCTGTTAGGGTTATGTGATAAATACTGTGTTCTGAAAGGGTTAGTCTGATAAATACTGTGTTCTGTTAGGGTTATGTGATAAATACTGTGTTCTGTTAGGGTTATGTGATAAATACTGTGTTCTGTTAGGGTTAGTCTGATAAATACTGTGTTATGTTAGGGTTAGTCTGATAAATACTGTGTTCTGTTAGGGTTATGTGATAAATACTGTGTTCTGTTAGGGTTATGTGATAAATACTGTGTTCTGTTAGGGTTCTGTGATAAATACTGTGTTATGTTAGGGTTCTGTGATAAATACTGTGTTCTGTTAGGGTTAGTCTGATAAATACTGTGTTCTGTTAGGGTTAGTCTGATAAATACTGTGTTATGTTAGGGTTATGTGATAAATACTGTGTTCTGTTAGGGTTAGTCTGATAAATACTGTGTTCTGTTAGGGTTAGTCTGATAAATACTGTGTTATGTTAGGGTTATGTGATAAATACTGTGTTCTGTTAGGGTTAGTCTGATAAATACTGTGTTATGTTAGGGTTATGTGATAAATACTGTGTTCTGTTAGGGTTATGTGATAAATACTGTGTTCTGTTAGGGTTAGTCTGATAAATACTGTGTTCTGTTAGGGTTATGTGATAAATACTGTGTTCTGTTAGGGTTAGTCTGATAAATACTGTGTTCTGTTAGGGTTAGTCTGATAAATACTGTGTTCTGTTAGGGTTAGTCTGATAAATACTGTGTTATGTTAGTGTTATGTGATAAATACTGTGTTCTGTTAGGGTTATGTGATAAATACTGTGTTCTGTTAGGGTTATGTGATAAATACTGTGTTCTGTTAGGGTTATGTGATAAATACTGTGTTATGTTAGGGTTAGTCTGATAAATACTGTGTTCTGTTAGGGTTAGTCTGATAAATACTGTGTTCTGTTAGGGTTAGTCTGATAAATACTGTGTTCTGTTAGGGTTAGTCTGATAAATACTGTGTTCTGTTAGGGTTATGTGATAAATACTGTGTTCTGTTAGGGTTAGTCTGATAAATACTGTGTTCTGTTAGGGTTATGTGATAAATACTGTGTCTCCTCTCCTTTCTCCTCTCCTTTCTCCTCTCCTTTCTCCTCTCCATTCTCCTCTCCATTCTCCTCTCCTTTCTCCTCTCCTTTCTCCTCTCCTTTCTCCTCTCCTTTCTCCTCTCCTTTCTCCTCTCCTTTCTCCTCTCCTTTCTCCTCTCCATTCTCCTCTCCTTTCTCCTCTCCTTTCTCCTCTCCTTTCTCCTCTCCTTTCTCCTCTCCTTTCTCCTCTCCTTTCTCCTCTCCTTTCTCCTCTCCTTTCTAATTGATCTAGACAATAAAGAGGAGTGGGTAACATGTAGTTCACTCCTGCTTCCCTTAGATGTATTCTGGAAGTCAACTACACATGTGTGAATAAAGCTTTTCTTTAACACATTTGAATATCCAAATGGCTGATTATAAGGGTGGCATGCGTGAGCACACTCCTTTAAGGGCAGACGGAGAGAGAGAGGGAGAGATGGAGGGAGAGATGGAGGGAGAGAAAGACAGGAAGATGAAAGTAGTCTCCAACTAATGGTTGTGAGTCTGGCTCCACACATCACACACTCTGAAGACTGGGACTGCGTCCCAAATGGCACCCTATTCCCTACATAGTGCACTAATGTTGAAATAGGCCCTATAAAGGGAATAGTGTTGGGGATGTGGGATGCAGCCTGGGCTCTGAACTCAGCGTAGCTCTGCATCAGTAAACAATGTGATTAACAAACATAAAAATAACATTCTAGTCTATAATTTCCAAAAATCCTCACAGATCAAATGCTAATGTTCTTATTGAGTTTGAAGGAAACTCAGAATTTAGTTTCAGTTTATTTAGAAGTTTGTGGTGAGGATTTATATAAAGAATATCATTTAAACCTAGAAATGTCTCTCTCTCTGTTGTTGTCAAATCAAATGTATTTGTAACGTCCTACAAATACAACAGGTGTAGACCTTACAGTGAAATGCTTACTAACAAGCCCTTAACCAACAATACAACAGGTGTAGACCTTACAGTGAAATGCTTACTAACAAGCCCTTAACCAACAATACAACAGGTGTAGACCTTACAGTGAAATGCTTACTAACAAGCCCTTAACCAACAATACAACAGGTGTAGACCTTACAGTGAAATGCTTACTAACAAGCCCTTAACCAACAATACAACAGGTGTAGACCTTACAGTG
Organism: Thymallus thymallus; assembly: GCA_023634145.1. Taxonomy (NCBI): domain Eukaryota; kingdom Metazoa; phylum Chordata; class Actinopteri; order Salmoniformes; family Salmonidae; genus Thymallus; species Thymallus thymallus. Next base: position 842,172 of record CM042412.1, read on the forward strand.
AAATGCTTACTAACAAGCCCTTAACCAACAATACAACAGGTGTAGACCTTACAGTGAAATGCTTACTAACAAGCCCTTAACCAACAATACAACAGGTGTAGACCTTACAGTGAAATGCTGACTAACAAGACCTTAACCAACAATACAACAGAGGTAGACCTTACAGTGAAAAGCTTAGTAACAAACCCTTAACCAACAATACAACAGGTGTAGACCTTACAGTGAAATGCTTACTAACAAGACCTTAACCAACAATACAACAGGTGTAGACCTTACAGTGAAATGCTTACTAACAAGACCTTAACATATATACAGGTGGTAAACAGGTGGTATATACAGGTGTTATATACAGGTGGTATATACATGTGATATATACAGTGGTATATACAGGTGGTATATACAGGTGGTATATACATGTGGTATACAGGTGGTATATACATGTGGTATATACAGGTGGTAAATACAGGTGGTATACACAGGTGGTATACGCAGGTGGTATACGCAGGTGGTATATGCAGGTGGTATACACATGTGGTATATACAGGTGGTATATACAGGTGGTATACAAAGGTGGTATTCACAGGTGGTATATACAGGTGGTATATACATGTGGTATATACATGTGGTATATACAGGTGGTATATACAGGTGTTATATACAGGTGGTATATACAGGTGGTATGTACATGTGGTATATACATGTGGTATATACATGTGGTATATACAGGTGGTATATACAGGTCTTATATACAGGTGGTATATACAGGTGGTATTTACATGTGGTATATACAGGTGGTATATACAGGTGGTAAATACAGCTGGTATATACAGGTGGTATATACAGGTGGTATACAGGTGGTTTATACAGGTGTTATATACAGGTGGTATATACAGGTGGTATAAACAGGTGGTATATACAGGTGGTATATACAGGTGGTATATACAGGTGGTATATACAGGTGGTATACTGGTGGTATATACAGGTGGTATATACAGGTGGTATATACAGGTGGTATACAGGTGGTATATACAGGTGTTATATACAGGTAGTATACAGGTGGTATTTACAGGTGTTATATACAGGTGGTATACAGGTGTTATATACAGGTGGTATATACAGATAGTATACAGGTGGTATATACAGGTGGTATACAGGTGGTATATACAGGTGGTATTTACAGGTGGTATACAGGTGGTATATACAGGTGGTATATACAGGTGGTATACAGGTAGTATTTACAGGTGGTATATACAGGTGGTTTACAGGTGGTTTACAGGTGGTTTACAACACTCTGCTGAATGGAGGGATGCCTGATAGTTAGAGTTATACAACACTCTGCTGAATGGAGGGAGGCCTGATAGTTAGAGTTACACAACACTCTGCTGAATGGAGGGATGCCTGATAGTTAGAGTTATACAACACTCTGCTGAATGGAGGGAGGCCTGATAGGTAGAGTTACACAACACTCTGCTGAATGGAGGGATGCCAGATAATTAGAGTTACACAACACTCTGCTGATGAGATGAGTTGACTAACCGACATCATTACACTTCAAACTACTGACGGAGCTGTCATGCCCTTATTAGCTAAACGTATTAGTTTTTCCTTCTGCAAATTTCCTCAGGTGACCTTGCCAACGGAGAGACAAGCTGTTGTTTCCTTTCTCAGCTACTGAACTGAATTGAGAACATATTAACTATATACCATACAGTCTGAACTAACTTAGCCAACATAAGATGCAATATAATCACTTTTTTCAAGATTGATGTATGTATTTAGTGGTGTTGGCACACGGCTATACAGCTACATTTATGAGATTACGTCACATTTCAGAACTGAAGGCAAAATAATAAATCATTGTGAGTTGATATTAGAATCAAGCTGTCAGACGTAATAGGACACATGCTGGGGAAATTAAAAACGTTATTTCATTTACCACTAGGATAGGGTCTCTTTAACTCCAGACAGAATCCTAGTTGGGGAGGGGGAGGGTGACGAGAGGGAGGGGAGGAGAGGAGGAGAAGAGAGGAGAGGAGAGGTTGTGGCAGCGAGGCCGGATGGCTACTCTTGATGTGGGCTGAAGCTCTGAGCTTTGAGCCTCCACACAACATGCTTCTCTGGAGAAATACAGCTGATTGTTTCCAAATGAAAACACACACTCTCTCTGTACATGTACACAGACAAGGCACGCCCCACAGAAAATACACTTTTTTTTCAATCAATTAGTTATAATTTTCACAACTCTAAGCACAAAAATCTAAACAGCTCATCTAAATGACTTCAAAACTCTAAACATATGTTCAATTGACTGAGAACAACACACACATTCACAAAGTCTCTTGTTCACTGCACTATTTCAATTAGCATACATACTCAATCTAAGTATCTGCCTTTTCACAAAGCAATATCCACTTTACCTTTCCTGTTCGTCACTTTACTCCCAACCACGGCCGGTTGTGATACAGTCTGGATTCAAACCAGGTTGTCTGTAGTGACGCCTCTAGCACTGAGATGCAGTGCCTCAAACCACTGCGCCACTTGGGAGCCCAGTAGTAGTAGTAGTAGTAGTAGTAGAAGTAGTAGTAGTAGTAGTAGTAGCAGTAGTAGTAGTAGTAGTAGTAGAAGTAGTAGAAGTAGTAGTAGTAGTAGTAGTAGCAGTAGTAGTAGTAGTAGTAGTAGTAGTAGTAGTAGCAGTAGTAGTAGTAGCAGTAGTAGTAGTAGTAGTAGTAGATAGATAGATAGATAGATAGATAGGTACTTTATTGATTCCCCGGGGGGGAAATTTCATAATAGTAGTAGAAGTAGTAGTAGTAGTAGTAGAAGTAGTAGTAGTAGTAGTAGTAGTAGTAGTAGTAGTAGTAGGAGTAGTAGAAGTAGTAGCAGTAGTAGTAGCAGTAGCAGTAGCAGTAGTAGTAGTAGTAGCAGTAGCAGTAGCAGTAGCAGTAGCAGTAGCAGTAGTAGTAGTAGTAGTAGTAGTAGTAGTAGTAGTAGTAGAAGTAGTAGTGGTAGTGGTAGTGGTAGCAGTAGAAGTAGTAGTAGTAGTAGTAGTAGTAGTAGTAGTAGCAGTAGCAGTAGCAGTAGTAGTAGTAGTAGCAGTAGCAGTAGCAGTAGCAGTAGCAGTAGCAGTAGCAGTAGTAGTAGTAGTAGTAGTAGTAGTAGTAGTAGCAGTAGTAGCAGTAGTAGTAGTAGTAGTAGTAGCAGTAGTAGTAGTAGTAGTAGTAGTAGTAGTAGTAGTAGTAATAACAATAATAAATGTTGTGGTAGTAGTAACAGTAGTAGTAGTAGTAGTAGTAGTAGTAGTAGTAGTAGTAGTAGTAGTAGTAGGAGTAGTAGTAGTAGTAGCAGTAGCAGTAGCAGTAGCAGTAGTAGTAGTAGTAGCAGTAGCAGTAGCAGTAGCAGTAGCAGTAGCAGTAGCAGTAGCAGTAGTAGTAGTAGTAGTAGTAGTAGTAGTAGTAGTAGTAGCAGTAGTAGCAGTAGTAGTAGTAGTAGTAGTAGCAGTAGTAGTAGTAGTAGTAGTAGTAGTAGTAGTAGTAGTAGTAGTAATAACAATAATAAATGTTGTGGTAGTAGTAACAGTAGTAGTAGTAGTAGTAGTAGTAGCAGTAGCAGTAGTAGTAGTAGTAGTTGTAGTAATAATCATAATAATAATAGTAATAATATTCATAATAATAACTGTTCCTCTGTTGAACAGTAGCTCCGGTTTGTTTACCTCTGGTGTGTAAGGATGTGTGTGATGAGGCTATCAGGTGTGTGTGTAAGGATGTGTGTGATGAGGCTATCAGGTGTGTGTGTAAGGATGTGTGTGATGAGGCTATCAGGTGTGTGTGTAAGGATGTGTGTGATGAGGCTATCAGGTGTGTGTGTAAGGATGTGTGTGATGAGGCTATCAGGTGTGTGTGTAAGGATGTGTGTGATGAGGCTATCAGGTGTGTGTGTAAGGATGTGTGTGATGAGGCTATCAGGTGTGTGTGTAAGGATGTGTGTGATGAGGCTATCAGGTGTGTGTGTAAGGATGTGTGTGATGAGGCTATCAGGTGTGTGTGTAAGGATGTGTGTGATGAGGCTATCAGGTGTGTGTGTAAGGATGTGTGTGATGAGGCTATCAGGTGTGTGTGTAAGGATGTGTGTGATGAGGCTATCAGGTGTGTGTGTAAGGATGTGTGTGATGAGGCTATCAGGTGTGTGTGTAAGGATGTGTGTGATGAGGCTATCAGGTGTGTGTGTAAGGATGTGTGTGATGAGGCTATCAGGTGTGTGTGTAAGGATGCGTATGAGGAGGCGTGTGAACGATCTGAGAGACAAGGCACGAAGGGCCTTCTATGCCATCAACAGGAACATAACTGATTATTTAAGTATTTTTAGCCAGATCCTAATTGGTATGTAGAATTGCATGTTCCTTTTGATGGCATAGAAGGCCCATCTTGCCTTGTCTCTCAGATCGTTCACAGCTTTGTGGACGTTATCTGTGGTGCTGATGTTTAGTCCGAGGTATGTATAGTTGTTTGTGGCTCTAGAGCAACGGTGTCTAGATGGAATTTGTATTTGTGGTCCTGGCAACTGGACCTTTTTTGGAACCCCATTTTTTGTCTTACTGAGATTTACTGTCAGGGCCCAGGTCTGACAGAATCTGTGCAGAAGATCTAGGTGCTGCTGTAGGCCCTCCTTGGTTGGTGACAGAAGCACCAGATCATCAGCAAACAGTAGACATTTGACTTCAGATTCTAGTAGGGTGAGGCTGGGTGCTGCAGACTGTTCTAGTGCCAATTTGTTGATATATATGTTGAAGAGGGTGGGGCTTAAACTGCATCCCTGTCTCACCCCTCGGCCCTGCAGAAAGAAATGTGTGTGTTTTTTGCCAATTTTAACCGCACATTCCGTGTTTGTGTACAGTCATTTGATAATGTCGTATGTTTTGTCCCCAACACCACTTTCCATCAATTTGTATAGCAGACCCTCATGCCAAATTGAGTCAAAAGCTTTTTTGAAATCAACAAAGCATGAGAAGACTTTGTTTTGGTTTGTTTGTTTGTCCATCAGGGTGTGCAGGGTGAATATGTGGTCTGTCGTACGGTAATTTGGTAAAAAGCCTATTTGACATTTGCTCAGTACATTGTTTTCACTGAGGAAATGAACTAGTCTGCTGTTAATGATAATGCAGAGGATTTTCCCAAGGTTGCTGTTGACTCATATCCCACGGTAGTTATTGGGGTCACATTTGTCTCCACTTTTGTGGATTGGGGTGATCAGTCCTTGATTCCAGATATTGGAGAAGATGCCAGAGCTAAGGATGATGTTAAAGAGTTTAAGTAGCCAATTGGAATTTGTTGTCTATATATTTTATCATTTCATTGAGGATACCATCAACACCACAGGCCTTTTTGGGTTGGAGGGTTTGTATTTTGTCCTGTAGTTCATTCAATGTAATTGGAGAATCCAGTGGGTTCTGGTAGTCTTTCATGTTTTTGCTGTTTGTTCTTTGTTATAGAACCATAAAGATTGGAAAAGTGGTTTACCCAGACATATCTGTGTTGGATAGATAACTCTTTGTGTTGTTGTTTGTTTAGTGTTTTCCAGTTTTCTCTCTCTCTCTCTCTCTCTCTCTCTCTCTCGCTCTCGCTCTCGCTCGCTCTCCATCCCTTTGAGCTAAAACAGCAATTAAATCCTCTACAGAAACCCATAGGAACACAGCCTCTAACCTCTATCCTCTAGGGTCTAGCCTCTAGACTCTATCTTCTAAACAGACTCGTGCCCGTTCGGATCCCAAGGTCGGAAAAGAGAGAGAAAGAAACCTCCGACCTGGCGCAGCCAGCGCCATCAACAAGACAAGGGATATTTGTAGCATAATGTATGTGAGGATGAAAGGGAGCCAGAAGCATTCGTGGAGCCGAGAATTGAATAGTGCTCGGAATAACTTGCGCAAAGCGAGGAACAGGCACTGCGTAAAACGCCCAAGAAATACATAAACCATACAACCTGCACAGCCTGGACAATAACACGACAGCAACCGCTTGTCGAAAAGGTGCTCCACATACTAGTGACACGCAACAATAGACAATAACGCACACAGAGAGGGGAGCAGAGGGAGCAGAAATAGGAGGGAGCTGCTCCATCGAGTGACGTGACAGCTGACCAGAGGATGGAGCTGCTCCATCTATCCTCTAACCTCTATCATCTATCATCTATCCTCTATCCTCTATCCTCTATCCTCTATCCTCTATCCTCTATCCTCTATCCTCTATCCTCTATCCTCTATCATCTATCATCTATCCTCTATCCTCTATCCTCTATCACCTATCCTCTATCCTCTATCCTCTATCCTCTATCCTCTATCCTCTATCCTCTATCCTCTATCCTCTATCCTCTATCCTCTATCCTCTATCCTCTATCACCTATCCTCTATCCTCTATCATCTATCATCTATCCTCTATCCTCTATCATCTATCCTCTATCCTCTATCCTCTATCCTCTATCCTCTGTCATCTATCCTCTGTCATCTATCCTCTATCCTCTGTCATCTATCCTCTATCATCTATCCTCTATCATCTATCCTCTATCCTCTATCATCTATCCTCTATCATCTACCATCTATCCTCTATCCTCTGTCATCTATCCTCTATCATCTATCCTCTATCATCTATCCTCTATCATCTATCATCTATCCTCTATCCTCTATCCTCTATCATCTATCCTCTATCCTCTATCCTCTATCCTCTATCCTCTAACCTCTATCCTCTATCCTCTATCTTCTATCCTCTATCCTCTATCCTCTATCATCTATCCTCTATCCTCTATCCTCTATCATCTATCCTCTATCATCTATCCTCTATCCTCTATCATCTATGCTCTATCCTCTATCCTCTATCCTCTATCCTCTGTCATCTATTCTCTATCATCTATCCTCTATACTCTATCCTCTGTCATCTATCCTCTATCCTCTATCCTCTATCCTCTATCATCTATCCTCTATCCTCTATCCTCTATCATCTATCCTCTATCCTCTATCCTCTATCCTCTATCCTCTATCCTCTATCTTCTGTCATCTATGCTCTATCCTCTATCATCTATCCTCTATCATCTATCCTCTATTCTCTATCCTCTGTCATCTATCCTCTGTCATCTATCCTCTATCCTCTATCCTCTATCATCTGTCCTCTATCATCTATCCTCTATCCTCTATCATCTATCATCTATCATCTATCCTCTATCCTCTATCATCTATCCTCTATCCTCTATCCTCTGCCATCTACCCTCTATCATCTATCCTCTATCCTCTATCATCTATCCTCTATCATCTATCATCTATCCTCTATCCTCTGTCCCATATCCTCTATCATCTATCCTCTATCCTCTATCCTCTGTCCTATATCCTCTATCATCTATCATCTATACTCTATCCTTCATTCTTTCAGGCGGCAGGTAGCCTAGTGGTTAGAGTGTTAGGCCCATAACTGGAAGGTTGTAGGATCGAATCCCTGAGCTGACAAGGTAAAAATCTGTTGTTCTGCCCCTGAACAAGGCAGTAAACCCACTGTTCCTAGGCATCATTGTAAATAAGAATTTGTTCTACTATTATCATCTATCATACAGTCTTTATCCTCTATCATCTATCCTGGGCTCCCAAGTGGTTCAGTGGTCTAAGGCACTGCATCTCAGTGCTAGAAGTGTCACTACTGACACCCTGGTTTGATTCCAGGCTGTATCACAACTGGCAGTGATTGGGAGTCCCACAGGGCAACACACAACCGGCCCAACGTCGTCTGGGTTTGTTCTTAACTGACTTGCCTAGTTAAATAAAGTTGAAATAAAATGTATCCTGTAGCAGCCAGTCAGACAATATCACTACAGTACTTCTGCAGCCCGGAGCTTAGGTCTTAATTGAAACAGGACTTAAAGTTTGAAGGCGATCGCCTCATTTATTTATCTAGAGTTGTTGAAAATCGTTGTCTCTGGGATCGTTGTCTCTGAGATCGTTGTCTCTGAGATCGTTGTCTCTGGGCTCTAATCACTAGTTCCGACAGGAAGATTGACACAAGGAGATTTTTATCTTCCTCTTCCTCCCTCCTCGTACTCCTCTCATCCTCTTCCCCCTCCTCTTAGTCTTCCTCCCTCCTCCTCCTCTCCCCTCCTCCTCTCCTCCTCCTCCTCTTTGTCTTCCTCCCCCTCCTCCTCTACCTCCCTCCTCCTCTCCCCCTACTCCTCCTCCTCTCCCCCTCCACCTCTCCCTCCTCTCCCCCTCCTCCTACTCCTCCTCTTCCTCTCCCCCTCCTCTTCCTCTCCCCATCCTCCTCCTCCTCTCCCTCCTCCCCTCCTCCTACACGCACAAAACGTGCACACACACACTGAGGCCTGTCTGATTCTCCCTCCCAGAGTCTCCCTGTCTGACTCTCCCTGTCTGACTCTCCCTGTCTGATTCTCCCTGTCTGACTCTCCCTGTCTGATTCTCCCTGTCTGACTCTCCCTGTCTGACTCTCCCTGTCTGACTCTCCCTGTCTGACTCTCCCTGTCTGATTCTCCCTGTCTGACTCTCCCTGTCTGATTCTCCCTGCCTGATTCTCCCTGTCTGACTCTCCCTGTCTGACTCTCCCTGTCTGACTCTCCCTGTCTGATTCTCCCTGTCTGACTCTCCCTGTCTGATTCTCCCTGCCTGATTCTCCCTTTCTGAGTCTCCCTGTCTGATTCTCCCTGTCTGAGTCTCCCTGTCTGATACTCTCTGTCTGAGTCTCCTTGTCTGAGTCTCCCTGTCTGAGTCTCCCTGTCTGATTCTCCCTGTCTGAGTCTCTCTGTCTGATTCTCCCTGTCTGAGTCTCCCTGTCTGAGTCTCTCTGTCTGAGTCTCCCTGTCTGATTCTCCCTATCTGTGTCTCCCTGTCTGAGTCTCTCTGTCTGATTCTCTGAACCTAGAGGCTGGGACTGCTCCAATCTGGCCTACTGATGGTTGTGTATATGTGTGTCTCTGTGTGTGTGTGTGTGTGTGTGTGTCTCTGTGTGTGTGTCTGTATGTCAGTGTATGTGGCTGTATGTGTGCGTGTGTAGCTGTGTGTATGTGTGTGTGTGTGTATGTGTGTGTTGACCCTAGCTGCTACTGCTGAACCAGCTGAACGGCAGGTGAGAGCTGAGCCAAGCTGACCTGAGCGGAGAGGAAGGAAGTGTCTCCGTGGTAACCGGCTCCCAGTTCAGAACATCTGGAGACCAGCTGTGTGTGTTTACACCTGGCCATGTCTGGGACTACTCTACACCTCCTCCCCCATCCCTCCATCCCTCCATCCCCCTCTACGTTTTCCTTCCTGCTGTCGAGGAAACCCTTCAAGCTACTTCTGTAGAACAACTTACTCACTAAGTATAGTCTGGCAACCACTCCCACTGTAAGAGTGGTAGCTGGTTTTAATAGTAACCTCTTTATATGAGCCCAGCTTAAAGGTGACTAAACAGTAATCGAATCAGGTCATTAAACTGAAAGGTAATTTACGGTAATTAAGGTTGGTAATAAAACCATCAATTAACGGTCAATCAAAACTACACTGAACAAAAATATAAACGCAACATGTGAAGTGGTGGTCCTATGTTTCATGATCCCAGAAATGTTCCATACGCCCAAAAAAACAGATTTCTCTAAAATGTGTTTACATCCTTGATAGTGAGCATTTCTCCTCTGACAAGATAATCCATCCACCTGACAGGTGAGGCATATCAAGAAGATGATTAAACAGCATGATCATTACACAGGTGAACCTTGTGCTGGGGACAATAAAAGGCCACTCTAAAATGTGCAGTTTTGTCACACAACACAATGCCACAGACGTCTGAGGGAGCAGGCAATTGGCGTGGAATGTCCACCAGAGCTGTTGCTGAAGAATGTAATGTTAATTTCTCTACCATAAGCCTCCTCCAATGTTGTTTTAGAGAATTTGGTTGTACGTCAAACCGGCCTCACAACCACAGACTACATGTAACCACGCCAACTCAGGACCTCCACATCCGGCTTCTTCACCTGCGGGATCATCTGAGACCAGCCACCCGGACAGCTAATGAAATTGTGTGTTTGCACAACATAAGAAGTTTTGCAAAAACTGTCAGAAACCATCTCAGTGAAGCTCATCAGCATGCTCGTCTTCTCACCAGTGTCTTGACCTGACTGCAGACCTGACTGCAGTTAACCGACTTCAGGGGGAAAATGCTCACCTTCGATGGCCACTGAATTCCGGTTTTAACTGTACCTTGGCAGTATGGCATTGTGTGGGTGAATGGTTTGTTGTTGTCAACGTTGTGAATAGAGCGCCCCATGGTGGTGGTACGGACAGGCATAAGCTACGGACAATGAACACAATTGCATTTTATCGATGGCAATTTCAATGCACAGAGATAATGATGCTGGGGCCCATTGTCGTGCCATTCATCCACCGTGTGTTGAAATCTGCTTATCTGAGGTTAAGCTGACCTGGTAAAGAACGGTTAAGATATTCAATATTTCTTTAAGGGGAAAGGATGATTGGTATTGATTTTGGAGGATTATGAAGGATGTGAGGAAGGCATTAGACTGGCAAATTAGGATTGATGTTGTAATGCATTCAATACATGTCTAGAAAGCAAAGGGAGTCCAATAATGAACAGAGATGAGTTTGAGTCCTTAAGAGAATAATAGAGGTTTGAGTCATTATGAGAGAATAATAGAGGTTTGAGTCCTTATGAGAGAATAATAGAGGTTTGAGTCCATATGAGAGAATAATAGAGGTTTGAGTCATTATGAGAGAATAATAGAGGTTTGAGTCCTTAAGAGAGAATAATAGGGGTTTGAGTCCTTATGAGAGAATAATAGGGTTTTGAGTCCTTATGAGAGAATAATAGTGGTTTGAGTCCTTATGAGAGAATAATAGGGGTTTGAGTCCTTATGAGACAATAATAGGGGTTTGAGTCATTATGACAGAATAATAGTGGTTTGAGTCCTTATGAGAGAATAATAGGGGTTTGAGTCCTTATGAGAGAATAATAGGGGTTTGAGTCATTATGAGAGAATAATAGGGGTTTGAGTCCTTATGAGAATAATAGGGGTTTGAGTCCTTATGAGAGAATAATAGGGGTTTGAGTCCTTAAGAGAATAACTGAGGTTTGAGTCCTTTTGAGAGAATAATAGAGGTTTGAGTCCTTATGAGAGAATAATAGGGGCTTGAGTCCTTATGAGAGAATAATAGAGGTTTGAGTCATTATGAGAGAATAATAGGGGTTTGAGTCATTATAAGAGAATAATAGGGGTTTGAGTCTTTATGAGAGAATAATAGGGGTTTGAGTCTTTATGAGAGAATAATAGAGGTTTGAGTCCTTAATAAAATAATAGAGGTTTGAGTCCTTATGGGAGAATAATAGAGGTTTGAGTCCATATGAGAGAATAATAGGGGTTTGAGTCCTTATGAGAGAATAATAGAGGTTTGAGTCCTTATGAGAGAATAATAGGGCTTTGAGTCCTTATGAGAGAATAATAGCGGTTTGAGTCTTCTGTTGAGAAGCCTTTTGGACCTAGACTTGGTGCTCCGGTACCGCTTGCCATGCAGTAGCAGAGAGAACAGTCTATGACTGGGGTGACTGGAGTCTTTGACAATTTTTAGGGCCTTCCTCTGACACCACCTGGTATAGAGATCCTGGATGGCAGGAAGCTTGGCCCCAGTGATGTACTGGGCCGTTCACACTACCCTCTGTAGTGCCTTGCGGTCGGAGGCCGAGCAGTTGCCATACCAGGCAGTGATGCAACCAGTCAGGATGCTCTCGATGGTGCAGCTGTAGAACCTTTTGAGGATCTGAGGACCCATGCCAAATATTTTCAGTCTCTTGAGGGGGAATAGGCTTTGTCGTGCCCTCTTCACGACTGTCTTGGTGTGTATGGACCATGATAGTTTGTTGGTGATGTGGACACCACTACAGCCCCGTCGATGAGAATGGGGGCGTGCTCAGTCCTCCTTTTCCTGTAGTCCACAATCATCTCCTTCATTTTGATTACGTTGAGGGAGAGGTTGTTATCCTGGCACCACACGGCCAGGTCTCTGACCTCCTCCCTATAGGCTGTCTCATCGTTGTCGGTGATCAGGCCTACCACTGTTGTGTCGTCTGCAAACATAATGATGGTGTTGGAGTCGTATGTGGCCATGCAGTCATGGGTGAACAGGGAGTACAGGAGGGGACTGAGCACACACCCTTGTTAAGGATCATCGTGGCAGATGTGTTGATACCCTTACCACCTGGGGGCGGCCCGTCAGGAAGTCCAGGATCCAGTTGCAGAGTGAGGTGTTAAGTCCCAAGATCCTTAGCTTAGTGAGCCTTGTGGGCACTATGGTGTTGAACGCTGAGCTGTAGTCCAGCTGGGAAAGGGCAGTGTGGAGTGCAATAGATAATCCATCTGTGGATAATGTGAGCCATGACCAGCCTTTCAAAGCACTGCATGGCTACAGACATGAGTGCTATGGGTCAGTAGTCATTTAGGCAGGTGTTCAGGGGCAGAATGACAGATTTTACCTTGTCAGCTCGGGAATTCTATTCGGCAACCTTTCAGTTACAGGCCCAACACTCTAACCACTCAGCTACCTGTCACCCCCCATAATAGTTTGCAAGCCTTGCCACATCCAACGAGTGTCGGAGCCGGTGTAGTATGATTCAGTCTTAGTCCTGTATTGACGCTTTGTGTGTGTGGTGTGTGTGTGTGTGTGTGTGTGTTTGTGAGGTGTGTGTGTGTGTCTGTATGGTGTCTGTGGTGTGTGTATGCTTGTATGGTGTGTGTGAGTGAGTGTGTTTGTATGGTGTGTTTGGTGTGTGTGTGTGTGTTTGCACGGTATGTGGTGTGTGTGTGTGTGTGGTGTCTGTGTTTGTATTATGTGTGTGTGTTTGTATTGTGTGTGTGGTGTGTGTGGTGTGTGAGTGTGTGTGTGTGTGTGTGTGTGTGTGTGTGTTTGTACAGTGTGTGTGGTGTGTTGTGGGTCGGGACTCGTTACGTTACGCCTGCATCACTTAAAAGCACCATGGAACAGAGGAAATCAACTCACAGGGAAAGGATTGGTTGGATCTGTCTCTCCGTAGCATGTGTGTCTGTGTTAGTATGTGTGTGTGTCTGTGTTCGTATGTGTGTGTGTGTGTGTGTCTGTCTGTGTTAGTATGTGTGTGTGTGTCTGTCTGTGTTAATATGTGTGTGTGTGTCTGTGTTAGTATGTGTGTCTGTCTGTGTTAGTATGTGTGTGTGTGTCTGTGTTAGTATGTGTGTCTGTCTGTGTTAGTATGTGTGTGTGTGTGTGTGTGTCTGTGTTAGTATGTGTGTCTGTCTGTGTTAGTATGTGTGTGTGTGTGTGTGTGTGTGTCTGTGTTAGTATGTGTGTCTGTCTGTGTTAATATGTGTGTGTGTGTGTGTGTGTCTGTGTTAGTATGTGTGTCTGTCTGTGTTAGTATGTGTGTGTGTGTGTGTCTGTGTTAGTATGTGTGTCTGTCTGTGTTAGTATGTGTGTGTGTGTGTGTCTGTGTTAGTATGTGTGTCTGTCTGTGATAGTATGTGTGTGTGTGTCTGTGTTAGTATGTGTGTCTGTCTGTGATAGTATGTGTGTGTGTGTCTGTGTTAGTATGTGTGTCTGTCTGTGATAGTATGTGTGTGTGTGTGTGTGTCTGTGTTAGTATGTGTGTCTGTCTGTGATAGTATGTGTGTGTGTGTGTGTGTCTGTGTTAGTATGTGTGTCTGTCTGTGATAGTATGTGTGTGTGTGTGTGTCTGTGTTAGTATGTGTGTCTGTCTGTGTTAGTATGTGTGTGTGTGTGTGTGTCTGTGTTAGTATGTGTGTCTGTCTGTGTTAGTATGTGTGTGTGTGTGTGTCTGTGTGTGTGTGTGTTAGTATGTGTGTGTGTGTGTGTCTGTGTTAGTATGTGTGTCTGTCTGTGATAGTATGTGTGTGTGTGTGTGTCTGTGTTAGTATGTGTGTGTGTGTGTCTGTGTTAGTATGTGTGTCTGTCTGTGTTAGTATGTGTG
>CM042412.1:861156-926156 GCA_023634145.1 Thymallus thymallus
ACTCCAGACTTCTTGTATGTTTATGCTTTTTCATACTGCCGCTCTATGTATCGTGTATATGTCTTTTGTGTATTTTCGTTCTGGCATTTTGCACCTGCCCTGTTTCCCCCCGTGGATCAATAAAGTACCTACCTACCTACCTACCTACCTACCTACCTACCTACCTACCTACCTACCTACCTACCTACCTACCTACCTACCTACCTACCTACCTACCTACCTACCTACCTACCTACCTACCTACCTACCTACCTACCTACCTACCTACCTACCTACCTACCTACCTACCTACCTACCTATCTATCTATCTATCTATCTATCTATCTATCTATCTATCTATCTATCTATCTATCTATCTATCTATCTATCTATCTATCTATCTATCTATCTATCTATCTATCTATCTATCTATCTATCTATCTATCTATCTATCTATCTATCTATCTATCTATCTATCTATCTATCTATCTATCTATCTATCTATCTATCTATCTATCTATCTATCTATCTATCTATCTATCTATCTATCTATCTATCTATCTATCTATCTATCTATCTATCTATCTATCTATCTATCTATCTATCTATCTATCTATCTATCTATCTATCTATCTATCTATCTATCTATCTATCTATCTATCTATACATCTCTATTGAACACTAGGTGTCAGTGTGTGGAGAGATACAGAGATAAAAAAGCAACCTACTGTACAATATCCAATCCACCTTCTGCCCTGTCTGTTCTGAACTGTACATAGTCCACTGTACTAATATCATGTAAGCTACAGTGGCAAAGATGTATAATGTTGGATTGAGATAAAGTGCACTGTATAAAACTCTACTGAACCCTGTCATAGTGATGGTAAATAAACAGTAAAAACTGAACCCTGTCATAGTGATGGTAAATAAACAGTAAAAACTGAACCCTGTCATAGTGATGGTAAATAAACAGTAAAAACTGAACCCTGTCATAGTGATGGTAAATAAACAGTAAAAACTAAACCCTGTCATAGTGATGGTAAATAAACAGTAAAAACTGAACCCTGTCATAGTGATGGTAAATAAACAGTAAAAACTGAACCCTGTCATAGTGATGGCAAATAAACAGTAAAAACTGAACCCTGTCACAGTGATGGTAAATAAACAGTAAAAACTGAACCCTGTCATAGTGATGGTAAATAAACAGTAAAAACTGAACCCTGTCATAGTGATGGTAAATAAACAGTAAAAACTGAACCCTGTCATAGTGATGGCAAATAAACAGTAAAAACTAAACCCTGTCATAGTGATGGTAAATAAACAGTAAAAACTAAACCCTGTCATAGTGATGGTAAATAAACAGTAAAAACTGAACCCTGTCATAGTGATGGTAAATAAACAGTAAAAACTGAACCCTGTCATAGTGATGGTAAATAAACAGTAAAAACTGAACCCTGTCATAGTGATGGTAAAAGTCCTGTCTCATCACTGTAGTGGGCTAGCCATCAGAGTCCTGTCTCATCACTGTAGTGGGCTAGCCATCAGTGTCCTGTCTCATCACTGTAGTGGGCTAGCCATCAGAGTCCTGTCTCATCACTGTAGTGGGCTAGACATCAGAGTCCTGTCTCATCACTGTAGTGGGCTAGCCATCAGAGTCCTGTCTCATCACTGTAGTGGGCTAGCCATCAGAGTCCTGTCTCATCACTGTAGTGGGCTAGCCATCAGAGTCCTGTCTCATCACTGTAGTGGGCTAGACATCAGAGTCCTGTCTCATCACTGTAGTGGGCTAGCCATCAGAGTCCTGTCTCATCACTGTAGTGGGCTAGACATCAGAGTCCTGTCTCATCACTGTAGTGGGCTAGCCATCAGAGTCCTGTCTCATCACTGTAGTGGGCTAGCCATCAGAGTCCTGTCTCATCACTGTAGTGGGCTAGCCATCAGAGTCCTGTCTCATCACTGTAGTGGGCTAGCCATCAGAGTCCTGTCTCATCACTGTAGTGGGCTAGACATCAGAGTCCTGTCTCATCACTGTAGTGGGCTAGCCATCAGAATCCTGTCTCATCACTGTAGTGGGTTAGCCATCAGAGTCCTGTCTCATCACTGTAGTGGGCTAGCCATCAGAGTCCTGTCTCATCACTGTAGTGGGCTAGCCATCAGAGTCCTGTCTCATCACTGTAGTAGGCTAGACATCAGAGTCCTGTCTCATCACTGTACACCAGGGTTAACCACCCGACACTACAGACCAGGGTTCACCACCCGACACTAGAGAGCAGGGTTCACCACCCGACACTACAGACTAGGGTTAACCACCCAACACTACAGACCAGGGTTCACCACCCGACACTAGAGAGCAGGGTTCACCACCCGACACTACAGACTAGAGTTAACCACCCAACACCACAGAGCAGGGTTCACCACCCGACACTACAGACCAGGGTTAACCACCCGACACTACAGACCAGGGTTCACCACCCGACACTACAGAGCAGGGTTCACCACCCGACACTACAGACTAGGGTTAACCACCCAACACTACAGACCAGGGTTCACCACCCGACACTACAGAGCAGGGTTCACCACCCGACACTACAGACTAGGGTTAACCACCCGACACTACAGACTAGGGTTAACCACCCAACACTACAGACCAGGGTTCACCACCCGACACTAGAGAGCAGGGTTCACCACCCGACACTACAGACTAGAGTTAACCACCCAACACCACAGAGCAGGGTTCACCACCCGACACTACAGACCAGGGTTAACCACCCGACACTACAGACCAGGGTTCACCACCCGACACTACAGAGCAGGGTTCACCACCCGACACTACAGACTAGGGTTAACCACCCAACACTACAGACCAGGGTTCACCACCCGACACTACAGAGCAGGGTTCACCACCCGACACTACAGACTAGGGTTAACCACCCAACACTACAGACCAGGGTTCACCACACGACACCACAGAGCAGGGTTCACCACCCGACACCACAGAGCAGGGTTCACCACCCGACACTACAGAGCAGGGTTCACCACCCGACACTACAGACCAGGGTTCACCACCCGACACTACAGACCAGGGTTCACCACACGACACTACAGACCAGGGTTCACCACACGACACTACAGACCAGGGTTCACCACCCGACACTACAGACCAGGGTTAACCACCCGACACTACAGACCAGGGTTCACCACCCAACACTACAGACCAGGGTTCACCACCCGACACTACAGACCAGGGTTAACCACCCGACACTACAGACCAGGGTTCACCACCCGACACTACAGACCAGGGTTCACCACCCGACACTAGAGAGCAGGGTTCACCACCCGACACTACAGACCAGGGTTCACCACCCGACACTACAGACCAGGGTTGTGGTCAATACCTTTTTCAGTTCAGACTAATTATTATATATTCATTTTAATATGATTTTGATTGGTCTACTTTAGTACTTATGTCTCATTGTTAGTTTGCATTAATCAAACTATCAGACCCTGATTGGACGAAAAGCTCTGTGTGTGTGAATGGGTTCCGAGGGAGGAGGACATCTATTAGGAGGTTAAGACATCACCATCAACTAATACTGCCTAATTACACACACACACACTAATATGGCCTGCAATTGCAGACACACGGTGCTGACACTGTATGGAAGCAATTTCACAACGCAAACACGTGTGTGTGTGTGTGTGTGTGTGTGTGTGTTTATGAGTGTGTGTGTGTTTGTGTGTGTGTGTGTGTGTGTGTAGGGGGTCCACATCTGGAAAGGATTTCAGTATAATTCAGTCTATTAGCTGTGGTCAGGTCTTGAGGAGCACGCACACAATTAGGGTCCAGTGGTCAGGGTTGGTGAGGGTTGGTGAGGGTTGGTCAGGGCTGGTCAGGGCTGGTCAGGGCTGGTCA
This sequence comes from Thymallus thymallus, assembly GCA_023634145.1. Lineage (NCBI taxonomy): Eukaryota > Metazoa > Chordata > Actinopteri > Salmoniformes > Salmonidae > Thymallus > Thymallus thymallus. The sequence continues at coordinate 865,049 of CM042412.1, forward strand.
GGGTTGGTCAGTGCTGGTCAGGGCTGGTCAGGGTTGGTCAGTGCTGGTCAGGGCTGGTCAGGGCTGGTCAGGGCTGGTCAGGGTTGGTCAGTGCTGGTCAGGGCTGGTCAGGGCTGGTCAGGGCTGGTCAGGGCTGGTCAGGGCTGGTCAGGGTTGGTCAGTGCTGGTCAGGGCTGGTCAGGGTTGGTCAGTGCTGGTCAGGGCTGGTCAGGGTTGGTCAGTGCTGGTCAGGGCTGGTCAGGGTTGGTCAGGGCTGGTCAGGGCTGGTCAGGGCTGGTCAGGGCTGGTCAGGGCTGGTCAGGGTTGGTCAGTGCTGGTCAGGGCTGGTCAGGGTTGGTCAGGGCTGGTCAGGGCTGGTCAGGGCTGGTCAGGGCTGGTCAGGGTTGGTCAGGGCTGGTCAGGGCTGGTCAGGGCTGGTCAGGGCTGGTCAGGGCTGGTCAGGTGTGTGTGTGATATATTGTATAAATAAAAAGGGACATTATATTATTTTAATACTAATATAATTACTCAGAGAAATAGAGTAGGGGTCAAAATCCTTGACACCCCTAAAGATTCTAATAAAGCAAGCAGCCCAAGTTGAGTATTTTCTCCCATATTCCCAGCATGCAATGACAACATCAACCCTGTCCCTCCTGAAAAAAACACAATAGACCAGCATACATTTCAAGCTGGTCCATTCAAGCTGGTCCATTCTGACCACCCATCGCTGTGTTTTGGACACTGGTGACCACCCATCGCTGTGTTTTGGACACTGGTGACCACCCATCGCTGTGTTTTGGACACTGGTGACCACCCATCGCTGTGTTTTGGACACTGGTGACCACCCATCGCTGTGTTTTGGACACTGGTGACCACCCATCGCTGTGTTTTGGACACTGGTGACCACCCATCGCTGTGTTTTGACACTGGTGACCACCCATCGCTGTGTTTTGACACTGGTGACCACCCATCGCTGTGTTTTGACACTGGTGACCACCCATCGCTGTGTTTTGACACTGGTGACCACCCATCGCTGTGTTTTGGACACTGGTGACCACCCATCGCTGTGTTTTGACACTGGTGACCACCCATCGCTGTGTTTTGGACACTGGTGACCAGCATAAGCTAAATCAAAACCAGCATCAAGTCACATTATGCTGGTTATCAAAGTAATGTTTAATTCCTATTGTAATCCAGCCAGAGTGGATCCACAGTCTGCATTCAGAATGACTGCCAGGGTTAGGGTTAGGGTTAGGGTTAGGGTTAGGGTTAGGGTTAGGGTCAGGGTTAGGGTTAGGGTTAGACAGATGGACGAGACTACCTTAAACAGCTCAACTGGAATTGTTTCTTTTAATATCTGTGATTTATATGTTTATATGTACATTGATTGACAGTGGCGTACCTCAGTTTCGCAAGCCCCCCTCCAAGGTCTGAGCAAGGTACAGAATAAAGTACCCCGCCTGTGGGGGCTGCCGGGGTGTGTGGTACGCCAATGTTGATTGTTTAATCAATAGTATTTAATTTATGGTAGGCTACACAAAGATACGTTTTCTAAACTAATCCAATCTCTTAGTTAGAATTATTGCACCCATTACTGAAATGGTTGTTCCAGTTCAGATGGTTTAGATAGTCTCATGTATTAATCTTTCTAACCCTGGCAGTCATTCTAAATGCAGATTGTGGGTGAATACAAGTAAAATAAAAATGTATATCCCCAGTCCAATAGGAATTAGACATCACTTTTCAAGTCAGCCTAATGTGACTTTGATGCTGGTTTTGCGGGTGACCAGCATATGTGTCCAGAACACAATGAATGCTGGTCTCCAGTGAAAACACAATGAATGCTGGTCTCCAGTGAAAACACAATGAATGCTGGTCTCCAATGAAAACACAATGAATGCTGGTCTCCAGTGAAAACACAATGAATGCTGGTCTCCAGTGAAAACACAATGAATGCTGGTCTCCAATGAAAACACAATGAATGCTGGTCTCCAGTGAAAACACAATGAATGCTGGTCTCCAGTGAAAACACAATGAATGCTGGTCTCCAGTGAAAACACAATGAATGCTGGTCTCCAGTGAAAACACAATGAATGCTGGTCTCCAATAAAAACATAATAAATGCTGGTCTCCAGTGAAAACACAATGAATGCTGGTCTCCAGTGAAAACATAATGAATGCTGGTCTCCAGTGAAAACCCAATGAATGCTGGTCTCCAGTGAAAACACGATGAATGCTGGTCTCCAGTGAAAACATAATGAATGCTGGTCTCCAGTGAAAACATGATGAATGCGGGTCTCCAGTAAAAACATAATGAATGCTGGTCTCCAGTGAAAACATGATGAATGCTGGTTTCCTGTGAAAACACAATGAATGCTGGTCTCCAGTGAAAACACGATGAATGCGGGTCTCCAGTGAAAACATGATGAATGCGGGTCTCCAGTGAAAACATGATGAATGCGGGTCTCCAGTGAAAACATAATGAATGCTGGTCTCCAGTGAAAACATGATGAATGCTGGTCTCCAGTGAAAACATGATGAATGCGGGTCTCCAGTGAAAACATGATGAATGCGGGTCTCCAGTGAAAACATGATGAATGCTGGTCTCCAGTGAAAACATGATGAATGCGGGTCTCCAGTGAAAACATGATGAATGCTGGTCTCCAGTGAAAACATGATGAATGCTGGTCTCCAGTGAAAACATGATGAATGCTGGTCTCCAGTGAAAACATGATGAATGCTGGTCTCCAGACCATACTGGTCTATTCTTTTATTAGGTGTGACTCTACAAACTGGTTGGATGCATTTGCAGTTTCTTTTGGTTGATTCAGATTATTTTATGTCCAATAGAAATAAATGGTAAATCATGTATTGTTTCATTTTGGAGTCACTTTTATTATAAATAAGAATATAATGTGTGTACCATGGTTACGGATAATCCAGAATGAATCGAGAAATGTACAAAGGGTTAAAGATCACCAATAACAGGGGAGGCTACAATCTCTTGGGAGTATGATCTTTGACCCTCTGTAACTGTCTCACTCATCGTTATTCACGATTCATTCAGGATTACCCGTAACCATGGTAGCATCCACATTAATGTAGAAGTGTAAAGAAACACATATTCTTATTTACAGTAAGTGACTCCATTATTTACCATTTATTTCTATTGGACATAAAATAATCTGAATCAACGAAAACAAACTGCAAATGCATCCAACGAGTTTGCAGAGTCACCAGCTGGATGTAGTCATGGTGATCTGGGAATGCAGAGTCACCAGCTGGATGTAGTCATGGTGATCTGGGAATGCAGAGTCACCAGCTGGATGTAGTCATGGTGATCTGGGAATGCAGAGTCACCAGCTGGATGTAGTCATGGTGATCTGGGAATGCAGAGTCACCAGCTGGATGTAGTCATGGTGATTTGGGAATGCAGAGTCACCAGCTGGATGTAGTCATGGTGATCTGGGAATGCAGAGTCACCAGCTGGATGTAGTCATGGTGATCTGGGAATGCAGAGTCACCAGCTGGATGTAGTCATGGTGATCTGGGAATGCAGAGTCACCAGCTGGATGTAGTCATGGCGATCTGGGAATGCAGAGTCACCAGCTGGATGTAGTCATGGCGATCTGGGAATGCAGAGTCACCAGCTGGATGTAGTCATGGCGATCTGGGAATGCAGAGTCACCAGCTGGATGTAGTCATGGCGATCTGGGAATGCAGAGTCACCAGCTGGATGTAGTCATGGCGATCTGGGAATGCAGAGTCACTAGCTGGATGTAGTCATGGTGATTTGGGAATGCAGAGTCACCAGCTGGATGTAGTCATGGTGATCTGGGAATGCAGAGTCACCAGCTGGATGTAGTCATGGTGATCTTGGAATGCAGAGTCACCAGCTGGATGTAGTCATGGTGATCTGGGAATGCAGAGTCACCAGCTGGATGTAGTCATGGTGATCTTGGAATGCAGAGTCACCAGCTGGATGTAGTCATGGTGATCTTGGAATGCAGAGTCACCAGCTGGATGTAGTCATGGTGATCTTGGAATGCAGAGTCACCAGCTGGATGTAGTCATGGTGATCTGGGAATGCAGAGTCACCAGCTGGATGTAGTCATGGTGATCTGGGAATACGGGACCAAATGCTAAACTTTATTTATAAGAATCTTTACTCTTTCAATTGTATTAGAACAAAATAAGATAATTTACCCAAACATTTTTGCATAGAATATATCTTAGTATTTGAGTTATTTATTTTATACAGTCATTATGGCTCATCTTTAACAAGGGTGTCAATAGTCTCAGTATATTTTGACACTATGAGGTTGGAATAATGCTGTGAAATTGTGAAAAGGATGACAATGCCGTGTAAGAGCTGTTTGAAAAGACCTGCCGTTTTGGTGGGATGGTGTTTTTGCCTGCCTGATGACATCACCAGGTGGTAAAATAGTTAATAGACCAAGAAGAAAGAGAGTTCCAAACCTCTCAGCCAATAACAGCTCTTCCCCTCCCACTCAGACCACTCCCAGACAGTCCTAGTTAAATTCTTGCTTGATAAATGTCTCTTTGCTAAGAAGCTATTTTTGTTAATTTTTTGACCATTTCATTTAAAACAATCACAGTAACCAGGTTTCCATCCAAACTTTTTATGCAAGTAAAGTACATATCAGATAAAAAAAAGTGCATCAGTGCCTCAGTGATCAAAATGGTCTAGGGTTAGGGTTACAATTAGGGTTAGGGTTACAATTTACGGTTATGTTTAAGGTTAGGGTTAAGTGTTAGAGTTAGGTATAGTTTTAGGGTTGGGGTTAGTGTTTTGGGGTTAAGGTTAGGCTTAGGGTTATGGTAAGGTTAAGGGTTAAAGTGAGACTCCCTAAATCTTTCTCAGATTATTAGGAATCCCACAAGGTATGACTCCAAACACTCAGAAAAGGCTACTCTCCTTGATGTTATCCTCACAAATAATCCTGATAGGTATCAGTCTGGTGTTTTCTGTAATGACCTTAGTGATCACTGTTTTACAGCCTGTGTTCGTAATGACTGCTCAGTGAAACGACCTGTCCTGATTTGTCATAGACGCTTGGTAAAAAACTTTAATGATCAAGCCTTCCTTCATGAACTGGCTTCTGTAAAATGGAATAGAATCAGCTTGATCCCCTCTGTCCAAGACGCTTGGACCTTCTTTTTTATATTTTCAGTGGTATTAACAAATACGCCCCCAGAAAGAAAATGAGAATTAAAAACAGGTTCAGCCCCTGGTTCAACCGTGATCTGGCAGAGTTACTCCACTTTAAGAATTGCATTTGGCGAAAGGCCCGGCACACGCTTACTCAGGCTAACTGGCTCTCGTTCAGGCAAATGAGAAATAAGTGCACTGGGTCAGATGGTTTAGACCCTTTCTTCTTTAAGGTTTCTGCCCCAATCATCGCCAAGTCTATCTCCGACCTTTGTAACCTGCCTCTCCTTGCTGGGGAGGTTCCCATTGCTTGGAAGGCAGCCACGGTTAGTCCTTTATTTAAAGTGGGAGATCAATCTGATCCTAACTGTTACAGGCCTATTTCTATTTTACCCTGTTTATCAAAAGTGTTGGAAAAACTTGTCAATAATCAACTGACTGGCCTTCTTGATGTCTATAGTATTCTGCTGGTATGCAATCTGGTTTCCGCTCAGGTTATGGATGTGTCACTGCAACCTTAAAGGTCCTCAATGATGTCACCTCTGCTCTTGATTCTAAGCAATGTTGTGCTGCTATTTTTATTGACTTGGCCAAAGCTTTTGATACGGTAGACCATTCCATTCTTGTGGGCCGGCTAAGGAGTATTGGTGTCTCTGAAGGGTCTTTGGTCTGGTTTGCTAACGACCTCTCTCAAAGAGCACAGTGTATAAAGTCAGAACATCTGCTGTCTCAGACACTGCCTGTCACCAAGGGTCAATCCTAGGCCCCACGCTCTTCTCAATTTACATCAACAACATAGCTCAGGCAGCAGGAAGCTCTCTCATCCATTTATATGCAGATGATACAGTCTTATACTCAGCTGGCCGCTCCCTGGATTTTGTGTTAAACGCTCTACAACAAAGCTTTCTTAGTGTCCAACAAGCTTTCTCTGCCCTTAACCTTGTTCTGAACACCTCCAAAACAGAGGTCATGTGGTTTGGTAAGAAGAATGCCCCTCTCCCCACAGGTGTGATTACTACCTCTGAGGGTCTTCAAGGAGAGGGACAAGGACAAGGACAAATTGAAATGCGTCCAGAGGGAGCTGAAGTTGCGGATTGCTGAGGGGAAGAGAGGGTATAAGGAGAAGATGGAGGACAAGCTGAGGCAGAGCCAGGTGAGAGAGGTGTGGAAGGGTATGAGAAATATCACTGGCTTCAAAAAGTCAAACAGTGGGCAGACGGAGGGGACCCAGGAGAGAGCCAATGAGCTGAACCAATTTTTTAACAGGTTTGACACTGGCCCTGTCCACCTCCCTTCCAGCTCCCCAGACCACACACCCTCACGGCTGTCCCACCCCTACTTTGCTCACAACACCTCTGCTGAGACAATCAGTGACCCCACCTCCGCCCCTGCTCCCCCTGGACTGATCCTCAACACCCCCCAGTGGAGAACAGCTTGGTCTGGCCCCAGCAATCAGATGTTAACTAGTGGAGAACAGCTTGGTCTGGCCCCAGCCATCAGATGTTAACCAGTGGAGAACAGCTTGGTCTGGCCCCAGCCATCAGATGTTAACCAGTGGTGAACAGCTTGGTCTGGTCTGGCCCCAGATATCAAATGTTAACCAGTGGAGAGCAGCTTGGTCTGGTCTGGCCCCAGATATCAAATGTTAACCAGTGGAGAGCAGCTTGGTCTGGTCTGGCCCCAGACATCAAATGTTAACCAGTGGAGAGCAGCTTGGTCTGGTCTGGCCCCAGACATCAAATGTTAACCAGTGGAGAGCAGCTTGGTCTGGTCTGGCCCCAGACATCAGATGTTAACCAGTGGAGAGCAGCTTGGTCTGGTCTGGCCCCAGATATCAAATGTTAACCAGTGGAGAGCAGCTTGGTCTGGTCTGGCCCCAGCCATCAGATGTTAACTAGTGGAGAACAGCTTGGTCTGGTCTGGCCCCAGATATCAAATGTTAACCAGTGGAGAGCAGCTTGGTCTGGTCTGGCCCCAGATATCAAATGTTAACCAGTGGAGAGCAGCTTGGTCTGGTCTGGCCCCAGATATCAAATGTTAACCAGTGGAGAGCAGCTTGGTCTGGTCTGGCCCCAGATATCAGACATCTAGACATCTGATTAACAGCTGATGCACTGTGTGTGTGTTTATGTTTGTGACCCAGCGCTGTTGAACCAGACAGCTTGACACAGCACCATCTCCTGGTGTAAACCAACTAGCCAGAAAGATACATTTATTTATTTGTTTTGTTTTATTCAACCTTTAATTTACTAGGGGGTGGCAGGTAGCCGAGTGGTTAGAGTTCTGGGCCGTAACCGAAAGGTTGCTGGATCAAATCCCCGAGCTGACAAGGTAAAACATCTGTCATTCTGCCCCTGAACAAGGCAGTAAACCCACGGTTCCTAGGCGTCATTGTAAATAAGAATGTGTTCTTAACTGACTTGCCTAGTTAAATAAATACAAATATAAACCTAGACAAATCAGTTAAGAACAAACATCTCCTGGTGTAAACCAACTAGCCATAAACCACTATCTCCTGGTGTAAACCAACTAGCCATAAACCACTATCTCCTGGTGTAAACCAACTAGCCATAAACCACTATCTCCTGGTGTAAACCAACTATCCATAAACCACTATCTCCTGGTGTAAACCAACTAGCCATAAACCACTATCTCCTGGTGTAAACCAACTAGCCATAAACCACTATCTCCTGGTGTAAACCAACTAGCCATAAACCACTATCTCCTGGTGTAAACCAACTAGCCATAAACCACTATCTCCTGGTGTAAACCAACTAGCCATAAACCACTATCTCCTGGTGTAAACCAACTAGCCATAAACCACTATCTCCTGGTGTAAACCAACTAGCCATAAACCACTATCTCCTGGTGTAAACCAACTAGCCATAAAGCATCATATCCTGAGCTGTGTTTGAATACCAATTCTAACATACTGTATACTACATACTTAATGAGTATATACTAGTTCTATACTAGTATATTAGTTAATTTTAGTATACTTTAAATATGTGTCCTCTCCTCTCCTCTCCTCTCCTCTCCTCTCCTCTCCTCTCCTCTCCCCTCCCCTCCCCTCCCCTCCCCTCCCCTCCTCCCCTCCCCTCCTCTCCTCTCCTCTCCTCTCCTCTCCTCTCCTCTCCTCTCCTCTCCTCTCCTCTCCTCTCCTCTCCTCTCCTCTTCTCCTCTCCTCTCCTCTCCTCTCCCCTCCCCTCCCCTCCCCTCTCCTCCTCCCCTCCCCTTCTCTCTTCTCCTCTCCTCTCCTCTTTTCTCTTGATGATGGACGTTCTCTGATGTTAATTTTGTTTTTCTGCCATTTCAATAAATGTTTTTAAGTCTGTCAGTTAATTCTGAAATTCCATCGATGAGCTCTGTCCAGATAAATAAACGTTGTGGCCGCAGCGGGCTGGCTGGACAAGAACGTGTTATTCTGTTCTGACTTTTGGCAGACACTCCACACAGAAATAACGCTTATTCTGCTGCGTTTCACATTCAAGCTCCTGACAGTTTATGTGAAGAACGGGAAACTGTATTGCAGTTTAAACACAACTCTTCTACTCTGTAATTACGCCCTCCTAACTCTCCGTGGAGCGGGGGTAACGGGGAGCCGGGAAACAGTTACCGGGGTGAGAAGATATTTCGGACAGATTTCGTGACGTGACTCATAACCAATCTCATGTTTTAACATGTTGCTTTAATACTCAGTGTTTTTTTCCCAGATGGCAACAGAGGAATTCAACATATCATTATTAAATATAATATTCTCTCTCTGTGGCTCAGTCTCACTCAGTAGAACCATTCTTTTCCTGAACATAATTACAAGACAACTATAATTTTAAAAGAAATACGACACACAACTGTTATATTGTTTGACAATGGCACTATGTTTCCAGTCATGCTTGGAGCGTGTGGTTTACTGTGAGGGGTTGCAGACCCCCAGAATGTCATCTCTATATCATAAACACATGCTACCTGAACCAGATCCCTACAGGAAAGACGAGATAAACAGTATAAATATATGTTTCTAAAGGAGACCTCACGTTACACTAGATCTAACGTTACAGGTCAAAGAGTCACCAAGTATTATATGCCTCCAACTTCCAGATTTTTCTACAGGACATACAGTATTTGAGACTGCTATACAGCATCAACTGTACTGTAGGAAACTTCCCTCCACTGAGATCAGCTCATTCATTGGTCTTTGAGCCCATCCGCTAAGCTTCATTCACGTGTTTCCTCATAACAGTTGTTTGCTACCAAATATAACATTGACATCTGCTGATGTGTTTTCTCCTCCAAACATGGATCATTAACTCAGTCTGCATGCTGAGGATTATAATATACCTTCCATGCTCTCTCTCTCTCTCTCTCTCTCTCTCTCTCTCTCTCTCAATGGCTGATCTGTAATAAGAGCAATTCATTTAGGGACCGATTCACAGTTAAGATAGGCACACAGGCTCTACCCAGATATTTACACAAATCATTTGACGTCAATGGGAGAACTTCTGAAAGGTTCAAGGACCGTTCTGATGACGTGGCTGTATCGAAAACGAGATTGGCTAAACAGTGTGGTAGGTTTCAGATTAACTGCACCTTACTCATATTTCCCTCAACAGGATGCTGAGCTGGACCCATGTGACAAAACTTGACTTAGTCAAAACGGCGTCTGTGTCGTGAGGTTTTACACCGGACTTGTGAAGTCATGAGTGGGCAGGCTGGCGGGCAGAGGGCCGGGGCAACGCTGAGATGGGTGGGAATGGGGGGCGTGGGTGTCCTGCATGGTGAGGTACCCCCAAAGGAGCCCACAGTGTCCACACATACAAACACACACACACACACACACACACACACACACACACACACACACACACACACACACACACACACACACACACACACACACACACACACACACACACACACACACACACACACACACACACACACACACAGTGTCCACAGTCACTATCACCACTAACATCAGGTAGCACTTAACTGTCCTTTAGACTAATGTATGACTAAACACACCGCCCCTTCACACTCAACAGGCCAACTGACTGAGGGAGGGTGTGTGTGTGTGTGTGTGTGTGTGTGTGTGTGTGTGTGTGTGTGTGTGTGTGTGTGTGTGTGTGTGTGTGTGTGTGTGTGTCACTGCACCATAAAGCCACACCACTAACAGGAAATGGTCTGCATTTTCTCATTCTGGAAAATGTGCACAAACAGCAAACAGCTTTTAAATAAAACTCAGCTTCAGTTTGTAAACTCTGATTCCAACGCCCAGTTCCATGGGAATCTTTGTTTTTCTGAATCTGTGTGCACTGAACTCTGGGAGTGAAAATATCACTCCAGACTGGGCCATTAACTAAAGCGGGAATGTGAGGGTTATAACCAACCTAGAGACGCAGAACAGGGACAGGAGAGGGAGGATGAGAGAACTGTAAGACCATTAGATTCAACCTTATGGACCCTGTTCAGAAGTAGTGCAGTGGACAGTGGGGCATTAAGGATGTAACCGTAGCAACTAAACCTGTTCCGCAGTAAATCACTATTCAGTCTCAATGTAACCCTGTCTAACCCTTCACTCTACAGTCTCAATGTAACCCTGTCTAACCCTTCACTCTACAGTCTCAGTGTAACCCTGTCTAACCCTTCACTCTACAGTCTCAATGTAACCCTGTCTAACCCTTCACTCTACAGTCTCAATGTAACCCTGTCTAACCCTTCACTCTACAGTCTCAATGTAACCCTGTCTAACCCTTCACTCTACAGTCTCAATGTAACCCTGTCTAACCCTTCACTCTACAGTCTCAATGTAACCCTGTCTAACCCTTCACTCTACAGTCTCAATGTAACCCTGTCTAACCCTTCACTCTACAGTCTCAATGTAACCCTGTCTAACCCTTCACTCTACAGTCTCAATGTAACCCTGTCTAACCCTTCACTCTACAGTCTCAATGTAACCCTGTCTAACCCTTCACTCTACAGTCTCAATGTAACCCTGTCTAACCCTTCACTCTACAGTCTCAATGTAACCCTGTCTAACCCTTCACTCTACAGTCTCAATGTAACCCTGTCTAACCCTTCACTCTACAGTCTCAATGTAACCCTGTCTAACCCTTCACTCTACAGTCTCAATGTAACCCTGTCTAACCCTTCACTGTTCAGTCTCAATGTAACCCTGTGTGTGTCGATGGTTAACTATACTATACAGGTCGATGGTTAACTATACTATACAGGTCCATGGTTAACTATACTATACAGGTTGATGGTTAACTATACTATACAGGTCGATGGTTAACTATACTATACAGGTCGATGGTTAACTATACTATACAGGTTGATGGTTAACTATACTATACAGGTCGATGGTTAACTATACTATACAGGTCGATGGTTAACTATACTATACAGGTCGATGGTTAACTATACTATACAGGTCGATGGTTAACTATACTATACAGGTCGATGGTTAACTATACTATACAGGTTGATGGTTAACTATACTATACAGGTCCATGGTTAACTATACTATACAGGTCCATGGTTAACTATACTATACAGGTCGATGGTTAACTATACTATACAGGTTGATGGTTAACTCTACTATACAGGTCGATGGTTAACTATACTATACAGGTCCATGGTTAACTATACTATACAGGCCCATGGTTAACTATACTATACAGGTCCATGGTTAACTATACTATACAGGTCCATGGTTAACTATACTATACAGGTCGATGGTTAACTATACTATACAGGTTGATGGTTAACTATACTATACAGGTCGATGGTTAACTATACTATACAGGTCGATGGTTAACTATACTATACAGGTTGATGGTTAACTATACTATACAGGTCCATGGTTAACTATACTATACAGGTCCATGGTTAACTATACTATACAGGTTGATGGTTAACTATACTATACAGGTCCATGGTTAACTATACTATACAGGTCCATGGTTAACTATACTATACAGGTCCATGGTTAACTATACTATACAGGTCCATGGTTAACTATACTATACAGGTCCATGGTTAACTATACTATACAGGTCGATGGTTAACTATACTATACAGGTTGATGGTTAACTCTACTATACAGGTCGATGGTTAACTATACTATACAGGTCCATGGTTAACTATACTATACAGGTCCATGGTTAACTATACTATACAGGTCGATGGTTAACTATACTATACAGGTCGATGGTTAACTCTACTATACAGGTCGATGGTTAACTATACTATACAGGTCGATGGTTAACTATACTATACAGGTCCATGGTTAACTATACTATACAGGTCCATGGTTAACTATACTATACAGGTCCATGGTTAACTATACTATACAGGTCGATGGTTAACTATACTATACAGGTCGAGGGTTAACTCTACTATACAGGTCGATGGTTAACTATACTATACAGGTCCATGGTTAACTATACTATACAGGTCGATGGTTAACTATACTATACATGTACATGGTTAACTATACTATACAGGTCGATGGTTAACTATACTATACAGGTCGATGGTTAACTATACTATACAGGTCGATGGTTAACTATACTATACAGGTCGATGGTTAACTATACTATACAGGTCGATGGTTAACTATACTATACAGGTCCATGGTTAACAATACTATACAGGTCGATGGTTAACTATACTATACAGGTCGATGGTTAACTATACTATACAGGTCGATGGTTAACTCTACTATACAGGTCGATGGTTAACTCTACTATACAGGTCGATGGTTAACTATACTATACAGGTCGATGCTTAACTATACTATACAGGTCCATGGTTAACTATGCTATACAGGTCCATGGTTAACTATACTATACAGGTTGATGGTTAACTGTACTATACAGGACGATGGTTAACTATACTATACAGGTCGATGGTTAACTATACTATACAGGTCGATGGTTAACTATACTATACAGGTCGATGGTTAACTATACTATACAGGTCCATGGTTAACAATACTATACAGGTTGATGGTTAACTATACCATACAGGTCGATGGTTAACTATACTATACAGGTCGATGGTTAACTATACTATACAGGTCGATGGTTAACTCTACTATACAGGTCGATGGTTAACTATACTATACAGGTCGATGCTTAACTATACTATACAGGTCCATGGTTAACTATACTATACAGGTCCATGGTTAACTATACTATACAGGTTGATGGTTAACTGTACTATACAGGACGATGGTTAACTATACTATACAGGTCGATGGTTAACTATACTATACAGGTCGATGGTTAACTCTACTATACAGGTCGATGGTTAACTATACTATACAGGTCGATGGTTAACTATACTATACAGGTCCATGGTTAACTATACTATACAGGTCCATGGTTAACTATACTATACAGGTCCATGGTTAACTATACTATACAGGTCGATGGTTAACTATACTATACAGGTCGATGGTTAACTATACTATACAGGTCCATGGTAAACTATATTATACAGGTCCATGGTTAACTATACTATACAGGTCCATGGTTAACTATACTATACAGGTCGATGGTTAACTATACTATACAGGTCGAGGGTTAACTCTACTATACAGGTCCATGGTTAACTATACTATACAGGTCCATGGTTAACTATACTATACAGGTCGATGGTTAACTATACTATACATGTACATGGTTAACTATACTATACAGGTCGATGGTTAACTATACTATACAGGTCGATGGTTAACTATACTATACAGGTCGATGGTTAACTATACTATACAGGTCGATGGTTAACTATACTATACAGGTCGATGGTTTACTATACTATACAGGTCCATGGTTAACAATACTATACAGGTCGATGGTTAACTATACTATACAGGTCGATGGTTAACTATACTATACAGGTCGATGGTTAACTCTACTATACAGGTCGATGGTTAACTCTACTATACAGGTCGATGGTTAACTATACTATACAGGTCGATGCTTAACTATACTATACAGGTCCATGGTTAACTATGCTATACAGGTCCATGGTTAACTATACTATACAGGTTGATGGTTAACTGTACTATACAGGACGATGGTTAACTATACTATACAGGTCGATGGTTAACTATACTATACAGGTCGATGGTTAACTATACTATACAGGTCGATGGTTAACTATACTATACAGGTCCATGGTTAACAATACTATACAGGTTGATGGTTAACTATACCATACAGGTCGATGGTTAACTATACTATACAGGTCGATGGTTAACTATACTATACAGGTCCATGGTTAACTATACTATACAGGTCGATGGTTAACTCTACTATACAGGTCGATGGTTAACTATACTATACAGGTCGATGGTTAACTATACTATACAGGTCCATGGTTAACTATACTATACAGGTCCATGGTTAACTATACTATACAGGTTGATGGTTAACTGTACTATACAGGACGATGGTTAACTATACTATACAGGTCGATGGTTAACTATACTATACAGGTCGATGGTTAACTATACTATACAGGTCGATGGTTAACTATACTATACAGGTCCATGGTTAACAATACTATACAGGTTGATGGTTAACTATACCATACAGGTCGATGGTTAACTCTACTATACAGGTCGATGGTTAACTATACTATACAGGTCGATGGTTAACTATACTATACAGGTCCATGGTTAACTATACTATACAGGTCCATGGTTAACTATACTATACAGGTCGATGGTTAACTATACTATACAGGTCGATGGTTAACTATACTATACAGGTCGATGGTTAACTATACTATACAGGTCGATGGTTAACTATACTATACAGGTCCATGGTTAACTATACTATACAGGTCCATGGTTAACTATACTATACAGGTCGATGGTTAACTATACTATACAGGTCGATGGCAGAGAAAGATACTTAAATAGCTAAATGTGCATATGATATAAGTGAGGGTAATAATAGTTTACTTAATATACAGTCTGGTTAAATGTACAGGTAAGTGAATATTTGCATGGTTAAATTAACTGTACAGGTAAATATACAGTTAAATGTACAGGTAAGTGAATATTTGCATGGTTACATAAACTGTACAGGTAAATGACAGGAAGAGATACTTAAATAGCTAAATGTGTGTATGATATAATTTAGGGTAATAATAGTAATTCCTTAAAATACAGTCCTTAGTGCGCAGGGTTTAATTACAGATAAATGCACGTATTCCTGAGTGAATGAGTGATTACAGACCAGAGTTACTCATGGATGGATGCATAATTGTTAAACTAGGTCCTAGCACCCCAACAGTTCCAGATCTATGTTGCCGACGGCACGGCACCCCGGTGAGGCATTATATAGTCTAATAGCTGCCGGCAGGAAGGACCTCCTGTAGCGCTCTCTGGCACACCGTGGTGGGATCAGTCTGTGACTGAAGGTGCTCCTCTGCGTCATAACCATGGCGTGCAGAGGGTGGGTGACGTTGTCCATGATGGCCAGCAGTTTGGCCAGGATCTGTCTCTCCGCCACCTCCTCTAGAGTGTCAAGGCTCATCCCGCCGGTGCTCAACGCTGCCGGTCTACTAACCACGGGCCCTGATCACGTTCTGTACGCTTCTCATGTTAGTTCATCTGTATCGATTCTTTATTAAACTCACCTTCTGCACCTGCTTCCTGACTTCCTGCAATATATATATATACTGTATATAATATACAATAAAACAGAGGATGTATGTAGAAAGCTGTAATCCCTGTTCTGATGTCCAGAAGCTCCTTTCTATGAGATGGAAACGCTATGTACAAAAAAAAAGATCAGCTCTAAAGGTAAATACATCACACATGCCATTCTGTTGCTTCCATACCCTGGTCTCCAGCCATAACCAGCTCCAACTCAGCAAACATGTGACAGGAGTAAATATTAGATGAGGTTATAAATACATGACTTCTAAGCAACTAACACATTGAGGATCTAGCTGAAGAAGGATCCTATATGTTTCACTGGAATGACATACAGAATGAACTACAGTCTTATTATTAGATCTTATTCACTGCCTTGCACAGATAAATATGTATCTGAATAGCAAGCTACAGAATAATATATTAAGAGGTGTCAAGATATTAAACAAATATACTTTCTGAAGGATGTTTCCCTCCCTACCTCTCTCTCTCTCCCTCTCTCTCTCTCTCCCTCCCTCTCTCTCTCCATCCCTCTCTCTCTCCCTACCTCTCTCTCTCTCCCTCCCTCTCTCTCTCCCTACCTCTCTCTCTCCCTACCTCTCTCTCTCTCCCTACCTCTCTCTCTCTCCCTCTCTCTCTCTCCCTCCCTCTCTCTCTCCCTACCTCTCTCTCTCTCCCTCCCTCTCTCCCTACCTCTCTCTCTCTCCCTCTCTCTCTCCCTACCTCTCTCTCTCTCCCTCCCTCTCTCCCTACCTCTCTCTCTCCCTCTCTCTCTCCCTCCCTCTCTCCCTACCTCTCTCTCTCCCTCTCTCTCTCCCTACCTCTCTCTCTCTCTCCCCTCTCTCTCTCTCTCTATCCCTTAGAGTGGGTCTGCCTCCATCAGACCCACTATAATAGCGACTGGTCTGCCTCCATTAGACCCACTATAATAGTGACTGGTCTGACTCCATTAGACCCACTATGATTGTGTGTTACTGCCTCCATCAGACCCACTATGATTGTGTGTTACTGCCTCCATCAGACCCACTATAATAGTGACTGGTCTGACTCCATCAGACCCACTATGATTGTGTGTTACTGCCTCCATCAGACCCACTATGATTGTGTGTTACTGCCTCCATCAGACCCACTATAATGGTGACTGGTCTGACTCCATTAGACCCACTATGATTGTGTGTTACTGCCTCCATCAGACCCACTATGATTGTGTGTTACTGCCTCCATCAGACCCACTATGATTGTGTGTTACTGCCTCCATCAGACCCACTATGATTGTGTGTTACTGCCTCCATCAGACCCACTATGATTGTGTGTTACTGCCTCCATCAGACCCACTATGATTGTGTGTTACTGCCTACATCAGACCCACTGTAATAGTGACTGGTCTGACTCCATTAGACCCACTATGATTGTGTGTTACTGCCTCCATCAGACCCACTATGATTGTGTGTTACTGCCTCCATCAGACCCACTATAATGGTGACTGGTCTGACTCCATTAGACCCACTATGATTGTGTGTTACTGCCTCCATCAGACCCACTATGATTGTGTGTTACTGCCTCCATCAGACCCACTATGATTGTGTGTTACTGCCTCCATCAGACCCACTATGATTGTGTGTTACTGCCTCCATCAGACCCACTGTAATAGTGACTGGTCTGACTCCATTAGACCCACTATGATTGTGTGTTACTGCCTACATCAGACCCACTATAATACTGACTGGTCTGACTCCATTAGACCCACTATGATTGTGTGTTACTGCCTACATCAGACCCACTATAATAGTGACTGGTCTGACTCCATTAGACCCACTATGATTGTGTGTTACTGCCTACATCAGACCCACTATAATAGTGACTGGTCTGACTCCATTAGACCCACTATGATTGTGTGTTACTGCCTACATCAGACCCACTGTAATAGTGACTGGTCTGACTCCATTAGACCCACTATGATTGTGTGTTACTGCCTCCATCAGACCCACTATGATTGTGTGTTACTGCCTACATCAGACCCACTATAATAGTGACTGGTCTGACTCAATTAGACCCACTATGATTGTGTGTTACTGCCTACATCAGACCCACTGTAATAGTGACTGGTCTGCCTCCATCAGACCCACTATGATTGTGTGTTACTGCCTCCATCAGACCCACTATGATTGTGTGTTACTGCCTACATCAGACCCACTATAATTGTGACTGGTCTGCCTCCATCAGACCCACTATGATTGTGTGTTACTGCCTCCATCAGACCCACTATAATGGTGCCTTACTGCCTCCATCAGACCCACTATAATGGTGACTGGTCAGCCTCCTTCAGACCCACTATAATAGTGACTGGTCTGCCTGCATCAGACCCACTATAATGGTGACTGGTCTGCCTCCATCATACACACTATAATAGTGACTGGTCTGCCTCCATCAGACCCACTATGATTGTGTGTTACTGCCTCCATCAGACCCACTATGATTGTGTGTTACTGCATCCATCAGACCAACTATGATTGTGCGTTACTGCCTCCATCAGACCCACTATAATGGTGCCTTACTGCCTCCATCAGACCCACTATAATGGTGACTGGTCAGCCTCCTTCAGACCCACTATGATTGTGTGTTACTGCCTCCATCAGACCAACTATGATTGTGCGTTACTGCCAAAATCAGGCCCACTGTAATAGTGACTGGTCTGCCTCCATCAGACCCACTATGATTGTGTGTTACTGCCTCCATCAGACCCACTATAATGGTGCCTTACTGCCTCCATCAGACCCACTATAATGGTGACTGGTCAGCCTCCATCAGACCCAATATAATGGTGACTGGTCAGCCTCCATCAGACCCACTATAATAGTGACTGGTCTGCCTCCTTCAGACCCACTATAATAGTGACTGGTCTGACTCCATTAGACCCACTATAATAGTGACTGGTCTGCCTCCATCAGACCCACTATGATTGTGTGTTACTAACTACATCAGACCCACTATAATAGTGACTGGTCTGACTCCATTAGACCCACTATAATAGTGACTGGTCTGACGCCATTAGACCCACTATGATTGTGTGTTACTGCCTACATCAGACCCACTGTAATAGTGACTGGTCTGCCTCCATCAGACCCACTATGATTGTGTGTTACTGCCTCCATCAGACCCACTATAATAGTGACTGGTTTGACTCCATTAGACCCACTATGATTGTGTGTTACTGCCTCCATCAGACCCACTGTAATAGTGACTGGTCTGCCTCCATCAGACCCACTATGATTGTGTGTTACTGCCTCCATCAGACCCACTATGATTGTGCGTTACTACCTACATCAGACCCACTGTAATAGTGACTGGTCTGCCTCCATCAGACCCACTATGATTGTGCGTTACTGCCTCCATCAGACCCACTATAATAGTGACTGGTCTGACTCCATTAGACCCACTATGATTGTGCGTTACTGCCTACATCAGATCCACTATAATAGTGACTGGTCTGACTCCATTAGACCCACTATGATTGTGTGTTACTGCCTCCATCAGACCCACTATGATTGTGTGTTACTGCCTCCATCAGACCCACTATGATTGTGTGTTACTGCCTCCATCAGACCCACTATGATTGTGTGTTACTGCCTCCATCAGACCCACTATGATTGTGTGTTACTGCCTCCATCAGACCTACTATGATTGTGTGTTACTGCCTCCATCAGACCCACTATGATTGTGTGTTACTGCCTCCATCAGACCCACTATGATTGTGTGTTACTGCCTCCATCAGACCCACTATGATTGTGTGTTACTGCCTCCATCAGACCCACTATGATTGTGTGTTACTGCCTCCATCAGACCCACTATGATTGTGTGTTACTGCCTCCATCAGACCCACTATGATTGTGTGTTACTGCCTCCATCAGACCCACTATGATTGTGTGTTACTGCCTCCATCAGACCCACTATGATTGTGTGTTACTGCCTCCATCAGACCCACTATGATTGTGTGTTACTGCCTCCATCAGACCCACTATGATTGTGTGTTACTGCCTACATCAGACCCACTATGATTGTGTGTTACTGCCTCCATCAGACCCACTATGATTGTGTGTTACTGCCTCCATCAGACCCACTATAATAGTGACTGGTTTGACTCCATTAGACCCACTATGATTGTGTGTTACTGCCTCCATCAGACCCACTGTAATAGTGACTGGTCTGCCTCCATCAGACCCACTATGATTGTGTGTTACTGCCTCCATCAGACCCACTATGATTGTGCGTTACTACCTACATCAGACCCACTGTAATAGTGACTGGTCTGCCTCCATCAGACCCACTATGATTGTGCGTTACTGCCTCCATCAGACCCACTATAATAGTGACTGGTCTGACTCCATTAGACCCACTATGATTGTGCGTTACTGCCTACATCAGATCCACTATAATAGTGACTGGTCTGACTCCATTAGACCCACTATGATTGTGTGTTACTGCCTCCATCAGACCCACTATGATTGTGTGTTACTGCCTCCATCAGACCCACTATGATTGTGTGTTACTGCCTCCATCAGACCCACTATGATTGTGTGTTACTGCCTCCATCAGACCCACTATGATTGTGTGTTACTGCCTCCATCAGACCCACTATGATTGTGTGTTACTGCCTCCATCAGACCCACTATGATTGTGTGTTACTGCCTCCATCAGACCCACTATGATTGTGTGTTACTGCCTCCATCAGACCCACTATGATTGTGTGTTACTGCCTCCATCAGACCCACTATGATTGTGTGTTACTGCCTCCATCAGACCCACTATGATTGTGTGTTACTGCCTCCATCAGACCCACTATGATTGTGTGTTACTGCCTCCATCAGACCCACTATGATTGTGTGTTACTGCCTCCATCAGACCCACTATGATTGTGTGTTACTGCCTCCATCAGACCCACTATGATTGTGTGTTACTGCCTCCATCAGACCCACTATGATTGTGTGTTACTGCCTCCATCAGACCAACCCTGTTCTGAAGGACGGTTAAACCGAGAGTCAATAACCTAACGTAGCAGTAAATGTGGAGGAGGAGTTAAGATGGCGTGTCACCTTGTTTACCTCCAAAAGGGGAAGTTGTGTCACAGGCTGTTTTTCCATTTACTCTGAAAACCAGAACATCTAAGACACAAAACGACCATAGGCTCTGTTCTGATTGGCTCCTCTAACCTCCACAGGTTGACTCATAGGCTCTGTTCTGATTGGCTCCTCTGACCTCCACAGGTTAACTCATAGAAAGTTATGGGTTAGCGTATTCTCCTCACGACACTCTCGCTGTGTGTGTGTGTGTGTGTGTGTGTGTGTGTGTGTCCCTCTCCCTGTGTGTATGACACTGTGGTACAATGATTATACATTCAATCATGTGATCGTCAGTGTTCTGAACTTTGGTCAGCAGAAGCAGTGAGTCAGCATGACCCGTATTGTGTACTGATCCTGAGAAGCTACTGGGTCTGACTATAGAGCCGGGAGGTCAGCTGTCAACAGCCAGGATCAGACTCAGTTTACCTCACAATGGCAGTGTTCCTACAGGTCTGAGATGAGCCTGGCACCGTCATCACTGGACATTGGAGGGAAAATAGTCCCTAATAGATAGATAGATAGATAGATAGATAGATAGATAGATAGATAGATAGATAGATAGATAGATAGATAGATAGATAGATAGATAGATAGATAGATAGATAGATAGATAGATAGATAGATAGATAGATAGATAGATAGATAGATAGATAGATAGATAGATAGATAGATAGATAGATAGATAGATAGATAGATCCCTGCTTTATCTTTTATCTCCTTGCTTTTATCTTTTATCTCCCTGCTTTATCTTTTATCTCCTTGCTTTTATCTTTTATCTCCCTGCTTTATCTTTTATCTCCCTGCTTTATCTTTTATCTCCATGCTTTATCTTTTATCTCCCTATTTTATATTTTATCTCCCTGCTTTATCTTTTATCTCCCTGCTTTATCTTTTATCTCCTTGCTTTTATCTTTTATCTCCCTGCTTTATCTTTTATCTCCCTGCTTTATCTTTTATCTCCATGCTTTATCTTTTATCTCCCTATTTTATATTTTATCTCCCTGCTTTATCTTTTATCTCCCTGCTTTATCTTTTATCTTTTATCTCCCTGCTTTTATCTCCCTGCTTTATCTCCCTGCTTTATCTTTTATCTCCCTGCTTTATCTTTTATCTCCCTGCTTTATCTTTTATCTCCCTGCTTGATCTTTTATCTCCCTTCTTTTATCTCCCTTCTTTATCTTTTATTTCCCTGCTTTTATCTTTTATCTCCCTGCTTTTATCTCCCTGCTTTATATTTTATCTCCCTGCTTTATCTTTTATCTCCCTGCTTTTATCTCCCTGCTTTATCTTTTATCTCCCTGCTTGATCTTTTATCTCCCTGCTTGATCGTTTATTTCCTTGCTTTATATTTTATCTCCCAGCTTTATCTTTTATCTCCCTGCTTGATCTTTTATCTCCCTGCTTTATCTTTTATCTCCCTGCTTGATCTTTTATCTCCCTGCTTTATCTTTTATCTCCCTGCTTTTATCTCCCTGCTTTATCTTTTATCTCCCTGCTTTTATCTCCCTGCTTTATCTATTATTTCCCTGCTTTTATCTCCCTGCTTTTATCTCCCTGCTTTATATTTTATCTCCCAGCTTTATCTTTTATCTCCCTGCTTTATCTTTTATCTCCCTGCTTGATCTTTTATCTCCCTGCTTTATCTTTTATCTCCTTGCTTTATCTTTTATCTCCTTGCTTTATCTTTAATCTCATTGCTTTATCTTTTATCTCCTTGCTTTATCTTTTATCTCCTTGCTTTATCTTTTATCTCCTTGCTTTATCTTTTATCTCCTTGCTTTATCTTTTATCTTCCTGCTTTATCTTTTATCTCCTTGCTTTATCTTTTATCTCCCTGCTTTATCCTTTATCTCATTGCTTTATCTTTTATCTCCTTGCTTTATCTTTTATCTTCCTGCTTTATCTTTTATCTCCTTGCTTTATCTTTTATCTCCTTGCTTTATCTTTTATCTCCTTGCTTTATCTTTTATCTTCCTGCTTTATCTTTTATCTCCTTGCTTTATCTTTTATCTCCCTGCTTTATCCTTTATCTCATTGCTTTATCTTTTATCTCCTTGCTTTATCTTTTATCTTCCTGCTTTATCTTTTATCTCCTTGCTTTATCTTTTATCTCCTTGCTTTATCTTTTATCTCCTTGCTTTATCTTTTATCTCCCTGCTTTATCTTTTATCTCGTTGCTTTATCTTTTATCTCGTTGCTTTATCTTTTATCTCCCTGCTTCAATAAAGTACCTATCTATCTATCTTTATCTGTCATTTCCCTGCTTAGTGTAAGGTACAGACCACCGCTCTCCATCCCTCTACTTCTCTCTCCATCCCTCCACTTCTCTCTCCATCCCTCTACTTCTCTCTCCATCCCTCCACTTCTCTCTCCATCCCTCCACTTCTCTCTCCATCCCTCTACTTCTCTCTCCACTCCTCCAACTCTCTCTCCATTCCTTCTTCCCAGCTGGTCAGAGAGAGCGAGAGATCACGGTTTGTCGGTGATGGTGTTTGAACTGCAGTGTGGGTTTGTCAGTGATGGTGTTTGAACTGCAGTGTGGGTTTGTCAGTGAGGGTGTTTGAACTGCAGTGTGGGTTTGTCAGTGATGGTGTTTGAACTGCAGTGTGGGTTTGTCAGTGAGGGTGTTTGAACTGCAGTGTGGGTTTGTCAGTGAGGGTGTTTGAACTGCAGTGTGGGTTTGTCAGTGAGGGTGTTTGAACAGCAGTGTGGGTTTGTCGGTGAGGGTGTTTGCACTGCAGTGTGGGTTGCTACTGTTTACCCTGGAGCAGAAGTTGATTCATATGAAGCGACTCGCTCTCTGGCTAAGTATCAAATTACATCCTGTTCCCTACAGAGTGCACTACTTTTGAGCAGAGCCCATACAGCAGTAGGGCACTATATAGAGAATACTGTGGCGTTTGGTAGGTAGCGTCTCTGTCTCTGAGTGGTCAGCCAAAACCTCCTACCTCCTCACAGAGAAATATAATGGCAGCAGCATACTTTATCCGTTTCACTATTTGATGTAATCACATCTTTAAGAAGCTATTAATACCGCGTGGTTAAGTTGTATGTGTGCCATTCGATATTAAACATTTCCCCTTATTATTTAAAGGCCGGCTTTATTTTCCCTATTTTTTGCCATAAGAAAGGACCTGGGAGGTCTGGAAGATGTAGAACCAACCGCTGGACTCCAGAAGAATAAAATCTAGTTTTCATTACGATTATAGCATACTGTCCCATACCAAACAATTCACACAGAACATCAACATCCTCCAGGCCCCATTACACCCTAGATTAAGTTTCCCTGCAACAATGAGTCTTGGATCGTTTTGAAGTATCTAAGTTTGTCTCTCTCTGTCTCTCTCGCTCTCTGTCTCTCTTTGTCTCTCTCTGTCTTTCTCTCTCTCTATATATATATATACAGCGGGTGAAATAAGTATTGAACACGTCACCATTTTTCGCAGTAAATATATTTCCAAAGGTGCTATTGACATGAAATGTTCACCAGATGTTGGTAACAACCCAAGTAATCCATACATACAAAGAAACCAATACAAATAAGTTCAGAAATTAATTTATGTGAAATAATGTGAAATGACACAGGGAAAAAGTATTGAACACATGAAGAAAGGGAGGTGCAAAAAGGCATGGAAAGCCAAGACAACCGCTGAAAACTATCAGTAATTAAAAAGCAATCCAGCCCCCTGTCAGTGCAAATTAATATCAGCTGGTTCAGTCCCAACTGATGGCCTACAAAAAGGTCTCATTGCCAAGGTGTCACACAAGACACATCTCATGATGGGTAAAAGCAAAGAGCTGTCTCAAGACCTTCGCAACCTAATTGTTGCAAAACATAATGATGGCATTGGTTATAGGCGCATTTCTAAGCTTCTGAATGTTCCAGTGAGCACTGTTGGGGCCATAATACGGAAGTGGAAAGACAATCATTTCACCATAAATTTGCCTCGACCAGGTGCTCCTCGCAAGATTTCTGACAGAGGAGTGAAAAGAATAATCAGAAGAGTTGTCCAAGAGCCAAGGACCACTTGTGGAGAGCTTCAAAAAGACCTGCAATTAGCAGGTACTGTTGTCTCAAAGAAAACAGTAAGTAATGCACTCCACCGCCATGGCCTGTATGCACACTCACCACGCAAGACTCCATTGCTGAAAAAAAAAGCATGTTGAAGCTCGTTTAAAGTTTGCTGCACAACATTTGGAAAAGCCAGTGAAATACTGGGAGAATATAGTGTGGTCAGATGAGAGCAAAATTGAACTGTTTGGATGTCATAATACACACCATGTTTGGAGGAGAAATGGCACTGCACATCACCCTAAAAACACCATACCAACAGTGAAGTTTGGAGGTGGGAACATCATGGTGTGGGGCTGCTTTTCAGCAAATGGTACTGGCAAACTTCACATAATTGAAGGAAGGATGAATGAGCAAATTTACCGAGACATTCTTGACAAAAATCTGCTGCCATCTACCAGGATGATGAAGATGAAATGAGGGTGGACATTTCAGCAAGACAATGATCCCAAACACACAGCCAAGGAAACTCTCAATTGGTTTCAAAGAAAGAAAATAAAGCTGCTAGAATGGCCCAGCCAATCACCTGACTTAAATCCCATTGAAAATCTATGGAAAGAACTGAAGATCAAGATTCATAGAAGAGGCCCACGGAACCTTCAAGATTTGAAGACTGTTTGTGTGGAAGAATGGGCCAAAATCACACCAGAGCAATGCATGCGACTAGTTTCTCCATACAGGAGGCGTCTTGAAGCTGTCACTACCAACAAAGGCTTTTGTACAAAGTATTAAATAAATATCAGTAAGTGTGTTCAATACTTTTTCCCTGTGTCATTTCACATTATTACACATAACTTAATTTCTGAACGTATTTGTTTTGGTTTCTTTGTATGTATGGATTAGTTGGGTTGTTACCAACATCTGGTGAACATTTCATGTCAATATCACCTTTGGAAATATATTTACTGAGAAAAATGGTGACGTGTTCAATACTTATTTCACCCGCTGTATATATATATCCTCTCTCTCTCTCTCTCTCTCTCTCTCTCTCTCTCTCTCTCTCTCTCTCTCTCTCTCTCTCTCTCTCTCTCTCTCTCTCTCTCTCTCTCTCTCTCTCTCTCTCTCTCTCTCTCTCTCTCCCCCCCCTCTCTCTCCCCCCCCCTCTCTCTCCCCCCTCTCTCTCTCTCTCTCTCTCTCTCTCTCTCTCTCTCTCTCTCTCTCTCCCCCCCCCTCTCTCTCTCTCTCCCTCTCTCTCTCAGGCAGTAGGGATGTTTGTCTTCACACCAGCAGACCAGCAGCCGACAGAAGCTGATCACAAGTGGTGTTTGTTTCCAATGAAAGCATGTTAATTCGGTTGAGGCCACAGTGTAAACTACCTTGGTGTTTTACAGATGTAGGCAGTTGAAGTGAATCACTGTACCTGCCTGTTTGGCCCGGCGGCTTCTGATGCAGTGCCAGAGAGAGAGAGTACCCAGCCAGAGAGAGAGAGTACCCAGCCTGAGAGAGAGAGAGTACCCAGCCAGAGAGAGAGAGTACCCAGCCAGAGAAAGAGAGTACCCAGCCTGAGAGAGAGAGAGTACCTAGCCAGAGAGAGAGAGTACCCAGCCTGAGAGAGAGAGAGTACCCAGCTAGAGAGAGAGAGTACCCAGCCAGAGAGAGAGAGTACCCAGCCTGAGAGAGAGAGAGTACCCAGCCAGAGAGAGAGGGTACCCAGCCAGAGAGTGAGAGAGTACCCAGCCAGAGAGAGAGAGTACCCAGTCAGAGAGAGAGAGAGAGTACCTAGCCTGAGAGAGAGAGTACCCAGCCTGAGAGAGAGAGAGTACCCAGCCAGAGAGAGAGGGTACCCAGCCAGAGAGAGAGAGAGAGTACCCAGCCAGAGAGAGAGAGTACCCAGCCAGAGAGAGAGAGTACCCAGCCAGAGAGAGAGAGAGTACCCAGCCAGAGAGAGAGAGTACCCAGCCTGAGAGAGAGAGTACCCAGTCAGAGAGAGAGAGAGAGTACCCAGCCTGAGAGAGAGAGTACCCAGCCTGAGAGAGAGAGTACCCAGACAGAGAGAGAGAGTACCCAGCCTGAGAGAGAGAGTACCCAGCCAGAGAGAGAGAGAGTACCCAGCCAGAGAGAGAGAGTACGGCCTTCTTTCTCTAAGACAGGAATACCTACATGTGTGCAATGTCTAACTCTACTCAGCTAATTATGTCTCAGTATTTTTAGCCCCGACGGGAAACAAGACACAGACAGACGCTGCTAAACACACACACATCTCCTAACACACACACACAGCTCGTAAACACACACAACTCCTGACACACACACAACTCCTAACACACACACACATCTCCTAACACACACACAGCTCGTAAACACACACATCTCCTAAACACACACACATCTCCTAACACACACACACATCTCCTAACACACACACAGCTCGTAAACACACACATCTCCTAAACACACACACATCTCCTAACACACACACACGTCTCCTAACACACACACATCTCCTAACACACACACACATCTCCTAACACACACACAGCTCGTAAACACACACAACTCCTGACACACACACAACTCCTAACACACACACACATCTCCTAACACACACACAGCTCATAAACACACACATCTCCTAAACACACACACATCTCCTAACACACACACACATCTCCTAACACACACACATCTCCTAACACACACACATCTCCTAACACACACACATCTCCTAACACACACACACATCTCCTAACACACACACATCTCCTAACACACACACATCTCCTAACACACACACATCTCCTAACACACACACAGCTCGTAAACACACACAACTCCTGACACACACACAACTCCTAACACACACACACATCTCCTAACACACACACAGCTCATAAACACACACATCTCCTAAACACACACACATCTCCTAACACACACACAGCTCGTAAACACACACATCTCCTAAACACACACACATCTCCTAACACACACACACGTCTCCTAACACACACACATCTCCTAACACACACACACATCTCCTAACACACACACAGCTCGTAAACACACACAACTCCTGACACACACACAACTCCTAACACACACACACATCTCCTAACACACACACAGCTCATAAACACACACATCTCCTAAACACACACACATCTCCTAACACACACACACATCTCCTAACACACACACATCTCCTAACACACACACATCTCCTAACACACACACATCTCCTAACACACACACACATCTCCTAACACACACACATCTCCTAACACACACACATCTCCTAACACACACACATCTCCTAACACACACACAGCTCGTAAACACACACAACTCCTGACACACACACAACTCCTAACACACACACACATCTCCTAACACACACACAGCTCATAAACACACACATCTCCTAAACACACACACATCTCCTAACACACACACACATCTCCTAACACACACACATCTCCTAACACACACACATCTCCTAACACACACACATCTCCTAACACACACACACATCTCCTAACACACACACACATCTCCTAACACACACACATCTCCTAACACACACACATCTCCTAACACACACACATCTCCTAACACACACACATCTCCTAACACACACACATCTCCTAACACACACACATGTCCTAACACACACACACACACATCTCCTAACACACACACATCTCCTAACACACACACAACTCCTAACACACACACACATCTCCTAACACACACACAGCTCATAAACACACACATCTCCTAAACACACACACATCTCCTAACACACACACACATCTCCTAACACACACACATCTCCTAACACACACACATCTCCTAACACACACACATCTCCTAACACACACACATGTCCTAACACACACACACACACATATCTCCTAACACACACACATCTCCTAACACACACACATCTCCTAACACACACACATCTCCTAACACACACACATCTCCTAACACACACACATCTCCTAACACACACACATCTCC
This sequence comes from Thymallus thymallus, assembly GCA_023634145.1. Classification (NCBI taxonomy): domain Eukaryota; kingdom Metazoa; phylum Chordata; class Actinopteri; order Salmoniformes; family Salmonidae; genus Thymallus; species Thymallus thymallus. The sequence continues at coordinate 894,028 of CM042412.1, forward strand.
TAACACACACACATCTCATAACACACACACATCTCCTAACACACACACATCTCCTAACACACACACATCTCCTAACACACACACATCTCCTAACACACACACATCTCCTAACACACACACATGTCCTAACACACACACACACACATCTACTAACACACACACATGTCCTAACACACACACACACACATCTCCTAACACACACACATCTCCTAACACACACACATCTCCTAACACACACACATCTCCTAACACACACACATCTCCTAACACACACACATCTCCTAACACACACACATGTCCTAACACACACACACACACATCTCCTAACACACACACATCTCCTAACACACACACATCTCCTAACACACACACATCTCCTAACACACACACATCTCCTAATACACACACATCTCCTAACACACACACATCTCCTAACACACACACATCTCCTAACACACACACATCTCCTAACACACACACATGTCCTAACACACACACACACACATCTCCTAACACACACACATGTCCTAACACACACACATCTCCTAACACACACACATCTCCTAACACACACACATGTCCTAACACACACACACACACACATCTCCTAACACACACACATCTCCTAACACACACACATCTCCTAACACACACACATCTCCTAACACACACACATCTCCTAACACACACACATCTCCTAACACACACACACATCTCCTAACACACACACATCTCCTAACACACACACATGTCCTAACACACACACACACACATCTCCTAACACACACACATCTCCTAACACACACACATGTCCTAACACACACACATCTCCTAACACACACACATCTCCTAACACACACACATGTCCTAACACACACACATCTCCTAACACACACACATCTCCTAACACACACACAGCTCATAAACACACACACATCTCCTAACACACACACATCTCCTAACACACACACATCTCCTAACACACACACATGTCCTAACACACACACACACACATCTCCTAACACACACACATCTCCTAACACACACACATCTCCTAACACACACACATCTCCTAACACACACACATCTCCTAACACACACACATCTCCTAACACACACACATCTCCTAACACACACACATGTCCTAACACACACACATCTCCTAACACACACACATCTCCTAACACACACACATCTCCTAACACACACACATCTCCTAACACACACACATCTCCTAACACACACACATCTCCTAACACACACACATCTCCTAACACACACACATATCCTAACACACACACGCATCTCCTAACACACACACACACACACATCTCCTAACACACACACACATCTCCTAACACACACACACACACATCTCCTAACACACACACATCTCCTAACACACACACATCTCCTAACACACACACACACACACATCTCCTAACACACACACATCTCCTAACACACACACACATCTCCTAACACACACACACACATCTCCTAACACACACACACATCTCCTAACACACACACACACACATCTCCTAACACACACACATCTCCTAACACACACACATCTCCTAACACACACACACACACACATCTCCTAACACACACACACATCTCCTAACACACACACATCTCCTAACACACACACATGTCCTAACACACACACATCTCCTAACACACACACATGTCCTAACACACACACATCTCCTAACACACACACATCTCCTAACACACACACATCTCCTAACACACACACACACACATCTCCTAACACACACACACACACATCTCCTAACACACACACACATCTCCTAACACACACACATCTCCTAACACACACACACATCTCCTAACACACACACATCTCCTAACACACACACATCTCCTAACACACACACATCTCCTAACACACACACATGTCCTAACACACACACACACACATCTCCTAACACACACACATGTCCTAACACACACACACACACATCTCCTAACACACACACATCTCCTAACACACACACATCTCCTAACACACACACATCTCCTAACACACACACTTCTTTTCAACTCTCAGGTCAGTTTAGTTCATGATTGGTATCATTATATCTACTTAGACTATTCCAGAAATAAGATTTAATAATATTAGGAAATATGTTTCTATTAAAACAGTGTACTGTACTGTATATTGATGTAATAAACCCACCACTACTACTATTACCAATACTACGCATAATAAATGGGTCATTAACATGGATTGTGGAAGCAGACACAATTTAAATATGGTACATGGTCTGTAATATTATTTTAACTCATTGAACTTCAACCACTACCAAGGAATTTCAACAACATTCTACAGCTTCCATCGTGACATCATGACTTCCGACATTCTACAGCTTCCATCGTGACATCATGACTTCCGACATTCTACAGCTTCCATCGTGACATCATGACTTCCGACATTCTACAGCTTCCATCGTGACATCATGACTTCCGACATTCTACAGCTTCCATCGTGACATCATGACTTCCGACATTCTACAGCTTCCATCGTGACATCATGACTTCCGACATTCTACAGCTTCCATCGTGACATCATGACTTCCGTCATTCTACAGCTTCCATCGTGACATCATGACTTCCGTCATTCTACAGCTTCCATCGTGACATCATGACTTCCGACATTCTACAGCTTCCATCGTGACATCATGACTTCCGACATTCTACAGCTTCCATCGTGACATCATGACTTCCGACATTCTACAGCTTCCATCGTGACATCATGACTTCCGACATTCTACAGCTTCCATCGTGACATCATGACTTCCAACATTCCATTTTCCCAACAAGTTAGACAAAACATTGTCAGATTTGAGTTTAGTGACGGATATTGGCTAGCTAACGCCAGCTCTCTCAGTCTTGTCGCTGAGCAGCCCAAATGTAGCCGTTTCTATGGATACCAGTGTATTTTAAAGGTAATAAAAGAGGCCTAAGCAATCAACTCCAAACGTTTAGATGTTTAGACTGACTCTACTTTATACAATATATCCATTATAACAATTTAAAATGTGCAGAAATGAAGATGGTTTTGAAGGAGAGGAAGCTCCTTCAACAGACCAACTTTAAAGAATTCACTTCAAATTCAATAACATTTTTATCAACTATAACTTTATAAATGTGCATACATTAACATAAATAACTTACCAACAGTAACTCATGAACTGTTCAAGCTGGCGATGCCAAAAAAATACATTTAAAGACCTAAAACAAGTCACGCAAATGTTATTCATGGGAAATGACCATATAGTTAGTATATTTATATGATGTAAAGCACATTCCATCAAGTGATAGATCTATTATATTTAAGCTTGTGAAAACAGAGTGAGGCCGATGGAGTGTGTGTGGTCCTGAGTGGTCAGAGTGTGTCAAGCATCGTCCTCAGGGCCGACCAGAGCTTACACCAACCCAGGCCAACTCAGAGCCCAGCATCCAACCTGAAACACACACACAGCTGCCTCACCTGCACTCACAGAACCAGCCTCCTGCCTCGGTAGACCACCAGTGGAGAACCACAGAAATTAAACAGCATTAATGTCTAGAGTAACAGTACAACGACTACCATACAACTACACCCATACAACTTCTACTATACAACTACTACAATACAACTACTACTATACAACTACTACAATACAACTACTACTATACAACTACTACAATACAACTACTACTATACAACTACTACTATACAACTATTACTTTACAACTACTACAATACAACTACTACAATACAACTACTACTATACAACTACTACTATACAACTACTACTATACAACTACTACAATACAACCACTACTATACAACTACTACTATACAACTACTACAATACAACTACTACTATACAACTACTACTATACAGCTATACCCATACAACTACTACCATACAACTACTACTATTCAACTACTACAATACAACTACTACTATACAACTACTACCATACAACTACTACTATACAACTACTACAATACAACTACTACTATACAACTACTACCATACAACTACTACTATACAGCTACTACTATACAACTACTACAATACAACCACTACTATACAACTACTACTATACAACTACTAAAATACAACTACTACTATACAACTACTACCATACAACTACTACCATACAGCTACTACTATACAACTACACCCATACAACTACTATCATACAACTACTACCATACAACTATTACTATACAACTACTACTATACAACTACTACTATACAACTACTACCATACAACTACTACCATACAACTACTACCATACAACTACTACTATACAACTACTACTATACAACTACTACTATACAACTACACCCATACAACTACTACTATACAACTACTACCATACAACTACTACTATACAACTACTACTATACAACTATTACTATACAACTACTACTATACAACTACACCCATACAACTACTACTATACAACTACTACCATACAGCTACTACTATACAACTACTACTATACAACTACTACCATACAACTACTACTATACAACTACTACCATACAACTACTACTATACAACTACTACCATACAACTACTACTACACAGCTACTACTATACAACTACTACTATAAAACTACACCCATACAACTACTACTATACAACTACTACTATACAACTACTACCATACAACTACTACTATACAACTACTACTATACAACTACTACTATACAACTACACCCATACAACTACACCCATACAACTACACCCATACAACTATTACTATACAACTACTACCATACAACTACTACCATACAACTAGTACTATACAACTACACCCATACAACTACACCCATACAACTACTACTATACAACTACACCCATACAACTACACCCATACAACTACTACTATACAACTACTACTATACAACTACACCCATACAACTACTACCAGACATTTACTACCATACAACTACTACTATACAACTACTACTATACAACTACTACCATACAACTAGTACTATACAACTACTACTATACAACTACTACTATACAGCTAGTACTATACAACTACTACTATACAACTACTACAATACAACTACTACTATACAACTACTACTATACAGCTACTACTATACATCTACACCCATACAACTACACCCATACAACTATTACTATACAACTACTACCATACAACTAGTACTATACAACTACTACTATACAACTACTACCATACAACTACTAGTATACAACTACTACTATACAACTACTACCATACAACTAGTACTATACAACTACTACTATACAACTAGTACTAATCAGATGACATTTTCTGTGAATGTCATTATAACCTGTATATAACAGGCATGTTGAATGTTTTTACTTTAAATATATGCATAATATTAGTGGTGTTTAAGGTTTGCCAAGAGTAGTGTATAAATACATGTTCCCTGAGCATACAGCTATAAACACACACACACACACACACGCACACACACACACACACATACGCACAGACACACACGCACACACGCACACTCACGCACAGACACACGCACAGACACACACGCACACACACACACGCCACTCACGCACAGACACGCACAGACACACACGCACACACACACGCATGCACACACGCACAGACACGCACACACACGCACACAGACACACACCCAGCGTTGAAATCCTTGCTCCCTACTGGTGTTGTTTGTTGGACTACAGCTCTGGATATATGCTCCTGTTTTAGGTAGCAAATATTTCCTCAACTAAATGTGATAGAGAGGAGAACTAGCCTTGGTGCCAATATGTGTGGAACTGTCAACATGTTGTGATTGTTGTGTTGAGCTGTCAACATGTTGAGATTGTTGTGTGGAACAGTAGTTAGCTACACCGCTACATGGTACAACAGTAGTGTGTAGTTCCAGTAGTTAGCTACACCGCTACATGGTAAAACAGTAGTGTGTAGTTCCAGTAGTTAGCCACACAACTACATTTTAAAAACGTAGTGTGTAGTTCCAGTAGTTAGCTACACCGCTACATGGTAAAACAGTAGTGTGTAGTTCCAGTAGTTAGCTACACCACTACATGGTAAAACAGTAGTGTGTAGTTCCAGTAGTTAGCCACACGACTACATGGTAAAACAGTAGTGTGTAGTTCCAGTAGTTAGCTACACCGCTACATGGTAAAACAGTAGTGTGTAGTTCCAGTAGTTAGCTACACCGCTACATGGTAAAACAGTAGTGTGTAGTTCCAGTAGTTAGCTACACCGCTACATGGTAAAACAGTAGTGTGTAGTTCCAGTAGTTAGCTACACCGCTACATGGTAAAACAGTAGTGTGTAGTTCCAGTAGTTAGCCACACGACTACATGGTAAAACAGTAGTGTGTAGTTCCAGTAGTTAGCCACACCGCTACATGGTAAAACAGTAGTGTGTAGTTCCAGTAGTTAGCTACACCGCTACATGGTAAAACAGTAGTGTGTAGTTCCAGTAGTTAGCTACACCGCTACATGGTAAAACAGTAGTGTGTAGTTCCAGTAGTTAGCTACACCGCTACATGGTAAAACAGTAGTGTGTAGTTCCAGTAGTTAGCTACACCGCTACATGGTAAAACAGTAGTGTGTAGTTCCAGTAGTTAGCCACACGCCTACATGGTAAAACAGTAGTGTGTAGTTCCAGTAGTTAGCTACACCGCTACATGGTAAAACAGTAGTGTGTAGTTCCAGTAGTTAGCTACACCGCTACATGGTAAAACAGTAGTGTGTAGTTCCAGTAGTTAGCCACACGACTACATGGTAAAACAGTAGTGTGTAGTTCCAGTAGTTAGCTACACCGCTACATGGTAAAACAGTAGTGTGTAGTTCCAGTAGTTAGCTACACCGCTACATGGTAAAACAGTAGTGTGTAGTTCCAGTAGTTAGCCACACGACTACATGGTAAAACAGTAGTGTGTAGTTCCAGTAGTTAGCTACACCGCTACATGGTAAAACAGTAGTGTGTAGTTCCAGTAGTTAGCTACACCGCTACATGGTAAAACAGTAGTGTGTAGTTCCAGTAGTTAGCTACACCGCTACATGGTAAAACAGTAGTGTGTAGTTCCAGTAGTTAGCTACACCGCTACATGGTAAAACAGTAGTGTGTAGTTCCAGTAGTTAGCTACACCACTACATGGTAAAACAGTAGTGAACTACTGAAACACTACCTAGATTATAATTTAGTTCAACTACCACCAATATGCTGTTAAATTACTAGTTGAACTACATGTAGTTCACGACTCCCCAACACACACACACACACACACACACACACACACACACACACACACACACACACACACACACACACACACACACACACACACACACACACACACAGTACTAATGCAGTGTCTGTATATCTGATCTGGTCCAGTTCTAATGCAGTGTCTGTATATCTGATCTGGACCAGTTCTAATGCAGTGTCTGTATATCTGATCTGGTCCAGTTCTAATGCAGTGTCTGTATATCTGATCTGGTCCAGTTCTAATGCAGTGTCTGTATATCTGATCTGGTCCAGTTCTAATGCAGTGTCTGTATATCTGATCTGGTCCAGTTCTAATGCAGTGTCTGTATATCTGATCTGGTCCAGTTCTAATGCATGGTACACAGGTGTTCATGATTTACGGCCTCTAACAAGAATCGTTCATCTGTCGCTTCTCTGAGAGCAAATTAGACACAGAAACGCAGCCTGAACACACACACACATAGTCTATATTCATACACACACTCACACTGTGTACAGTATATTCATACACAGATATACCCATACTTTATATTCATTTACACACACACACACATTGAGAAGGAGTTTTGAGTGAGTGAAAGAGAGAGGGAGGAGGAGAGAGGAGAGGAGTTGAGAGAGAAAGCGTCCACGCAGCAAATCTGAAGCAGACCCACAGACTGTAGACCGGCTCTGCAGACACACTCTAAACAACCTCTTCTGAGAAACAGTTTCACACAACCTCCTCTCTCTCTCTCTCTCTCTCTCTCTCTCTCTCTCTCTCTCTCTCTCTCTCTCTCTCTCTCTCTCTCTCTCTCTCTCTCTCTCTCTCTCTCTCTCTCTCTCTCTCTCTCTCTCTCTCTCTCTCTCTCTCTCTCTCTCTCTCTCTCTCTCTCTCTCTCTCTCTCTCTCTCTCTCTCTCACACACACACACACACACACACACACACACACAAACACACCACACTCATGGCCAGCCCAGCCCAGTGCTACTCACACACTCTGCTCTTAACACAACACAGCAGACTAGAGCCCTGCAGTAGCGAGAGAGAAATGAAGAGAGAGAGAGAGAGAGATAGAGTGAAGTAAGTGTAGGGTGCTGTGTATTCTCCATATGCTGAGCCAGTGAGTCACTGTGCCCCCTCTGAAAGCTCTGTTCCTGGGAGAGGCAGACTCCTCAGCCCCCGGAGCCTGGAGGACCTGGCCCATCCCCTACCGACCAAACTCGGAGAGAGAGAGAGAGAGAGAGAGAGATAGAGAGAGAATGAAAAGAAAAGAGAGGAGAAAAGAAGAAAGCCAGAGTGGTAGGCTGTCCCAGTCAACTGTAGTTCAATGATGACATCAGGACCATGTGACCAGGTCTATCCAGTGACAGCAGGAGGAAGGCCGGCAGGAAGGAGACAAAGTTTAAAGCTGGTGTCTGTCTGTCTGTCGGGTAGTGTGAGGCTCCGCTCTCCTTGCCTCCCAGGAACCACAGACACGCCAGCCACGCCACGCTCGGCCCTCTGGGTAACAGATCTCTGGAGTTTAAATGGTTAATGTGATCGGGTCTGCACCAGTCACAGGGGCTACGCAGCGCCAGCTACCTTAGCCAGTAAGGACGTTCCAACCCGACCACACTCACCCAGCTAGCGACTTCCACACCACCACCCCCAGCCCTCCGTAAAGACAATCAATTTTTTTCAACTAAACCAGACCTGGTCGTTACTTGTGGTTGCCTGAATACTTGATACCAGAAATAATTTCTTGTGGATGTTAAAAATAAAAATAAATCCATCTCCATGACAAGCTCTTGGTTTAAGAGCTAGAGGTCACGGGTCAGGCTTACCACAGTGGAACCACCAGCAGGCTTGGTGTCACGGCAACGAGGAGCAGCCATGGCTTCCAACAGCCTCTTCAGTACCATTACGCCATGTCAACAGACCTTCTTCTGGGGTGAGTACACTACTATACTGACTCTACTCTGTCTGTTGACAATAGTCTCAGTACTGTCTCTCTTTGAATGTTAGATGAGGCTGTGTCTGAGTTAGTTTGACCATTAGATGAGGCTGTGTCTGAGTTAGTTTGACCATTAGATGAGGCTGTGTCTGAGTTAGTTTGACCGTTAGATGAGGCTGTGTCTGAGTTAGTTTGACCATTAGATGAGGCTGTGTCTGAGTTAGTTTGACCATTAGATGAGGCTGTGTCTGAGTTAGTTTGACCGTTAGATGAGGCTGTGTCTGAGTTAGTTTGACCATTAGATGAGGCTGTGTCTGAGTTAGTTTGACCATTAGATGAGGCTGTGTCTGAGTTAGTTTGACCGTTAGATGATGCCAAGGTTTAAGGTTAGAGGTTGAGGTCTGAGTCAATGTTAGGGTTAAGGTTAGGGTTATGGCTTGGGATCAGGGTTAGAGTTAGGGTTAAGGATTGTGGTTTGGGTCAAGGTTAGGGTCAGGGATAGGGGGTTAGGGGGTTTGGGTCAAGGAATATTTAACAACCTAAACAACCTATTTTGGGGATTTGTGGCATGTAAATATGAACCAGCTAAAAGCCTGACTGTGAGATGATAATATGTACTTCATGATGTTGTTAGTAAATATCTCTGGAAGGGGAGATGACATGTTTGCACAACTTAAAGCTACATTTGTGAAGCTATGTAATTATAGAACAAAAACACGAACAGAGAGATTTCCGAGCAACGTAAACAAACAGTCAACAACAGAATGGATTTACTGTGGTGCATTGGAACAAGATGTGGAGAGAACATACAGAGAATACCGGGGCTGTGCTGAGGTTGTGTGGTAGTTGTGTGTTATGTGTGTGTTGCCTGTGTGTTATCTAGCTATGTGTGTATGTGTGTATGTGTGTATGTGTGTGTGTGTGTGTGTGTGTGTGTGTGTGTGTGTGTGTGTGTGTGTGTGTGTGTGTGTGTGTGTGTTAGATGCGTTTTAACTAGCTGTGTGTGTGTTAGATGTGTGTTAGATGTGTGTCAGATGTGTATTCAAAATGTGTTATCTAGCTGTGTGTGTGCGTGTGTGTATGTTGCCTGTATGTTATGTAGCTGTGTGATATCTAGCTGTGTGTGTGTTAGACGTGTATTAACTAGCTGTGTGTGTGTGTGTTAGATGTGTGTTGTACATGTGTTATCTAGCTGTGTGTGTGTGTGTGTGTTAGATCAGAAGATGGATGACCTACAAGAGATCTCTTAGTATGCCTCTCTGCTGTTTCTACTGGAGATAATTTCCCTGGTTCGTATCCTCTGCTCCGTGTTCCGTTCCATTAACTAACCTTGTCTCTATTACTGTTCAGCTCAGACACTAAAAACAATTACAAGGTATTTAGTTAATTTGATCATTTAGAACTGTGAAACAAACATGCTGTAACCTTACCAGAAGAGGCAGCTCTTAAGCCCTAATTATTAAGTGACAGATATACACTAATAATAACTACAGTAACTGACAGATATACCTGAATAACTATGGTTGTTAGTACAACGCAGACTTAAATGCATTTTTTACTTTCTAGATAGAGTTGTCTTCATCCAAAAATACTAAATATTTTATTTAACTGATTCTACTAAAACAATACATCCTCTGATAAACTTAAAAATCAAGTTGTATTTCACTGAAAAAATCTTCCGTGTTGTATATCATTAAACCAATGTTATCGTTTTCACATCATCTTCTCATGTTCACGTTATGCATATTCTTCACCTAAAGCATGACCTTTGTAGTGTTTTACTGATTCAAACATTGTAAATTAATAAATTATATGATTTTTAAATGATAATAATTAATAACTATCACTACAATACATTATATTTAGACCTTACATTTCAAGACGGTATCTATTTTGTGTCATAATTTAACTACATAACTCACATACTGAACCAGTATAAATCATACCAGGCTTTCCTCTCACTATATGGTGAATTACAATTTAAGCAGAAATATTTACATTTCAAGGGCAAAGGGAGCATTAATTTAAAGGGATACTTCAGGGTGTCTCTGTGTCTAGCATGAAAGGACGGATACTTCAGGGTGTCTCTGTGTCTAGCATGAAAGGAGGGATACTTCAGGGTGTCTCTGTGTCTAGCATGAAAGGAGGGATACTTCAGGGTGTCTCTGTGTCTAGCATGAAAGGAGGGATACTTCAGGGTGTCTCTGTGTCTAGCATGAAAGGAGGGATACTTCAGGGTGTCTCTGTGTCTAGCATGAAAGGAGGGATACTTCAGGGTGTCTCTGTGTCTAGCATGAAAGGAGGGATACTTCAGGGTGTCTCTGTGTCTAGCATGAAAGGACGGATACTTCAGGATGTCTCTGTGTCTAGCATGAAAGGAGGGATACTTCAGGATGTCTCTGTGTCTAGCATGAAAGGAGGGATACTTCAGGATGTCTCTGTGTCTAGCATGAAAGGAGGGATACTTCAGGGTGTCTCTGTGTCTAGCATGAAAGGTGGGATACTTCAGGGTGTCTCTGTGTCTAGCATGAAAGGAGTTAGAGGTAGCTTTGTGAGCCAATGCTAACTTACGTTATCGAAACGACTGGAAGTCTATGGATATCAGAGTTCATCTGACTTCTACCAAAGTATCCCTTTAATGGATTCCTTTGTTTCAAATACTGTATGTTTTTAGACTAGCCGGAGTGATGCGTGGTTAGACAGCACTGAGTGTGTGTGTGTGTGTGTGTGTGTGTGTGTGTGTGTGTGTGTGTGTGTGTGTGTGTGTGTGTGTGTGTGTGAGAGTCACTGCCAGCCCTATAGAGCACAGATGAATAATACGCAGTGAGAGCCCAGGGAGATGTGGGTACTTCAACCAATCAACAGCACCTATTAAGAGGTTAACCTCTGACCCTGCACCATGTCCCTGTTGTCGGGAGTATGGGAGAGGAAATGAAAAGCAGGCAGTGGTACAGCGAGAGGAGAGGAGAGGAGAGGAGAGGAGAGGAGAGGAGAGGAGAGGAGAGGAGAGGAGAGGAGAGGAGAGGAGAGGAGAGGAGAGGAGAGAGATAAAGAGAGATAGAGAGAGAGATAAAGAGAGACACAGAGAGAGAGAGAGATAAAGAGAGACAGAGAGACAGAGAGAGAGAGAGACAGAGAGACAGAGAGAAAGAGAGAAAGAGAGACAGAGAGTAAGCAGCATAGAAAAATCACAGTGGTGAACCAGATTATAAATATAGATACAGCGGGTGAAATAAGTATTGAACACGTCACCATTTTTCTCTGTAAATATATTTCCAAAGGTGCTATTGACATGAAATTTCACCAGATGTTGGTAACAACCCAAGTAATCCATACATACAAAGAAACCAAAACAAATAAGTTCAGAAATTAAGTTATGTGTAATAATGTGAAATGACACAGGGAAAAAGTATTGAACACACTTACTGATATTTATTTAATACTTTGTACAAAAGCCTTTGTTGGTAATGACAGCTTCAAGACGCCTCCTGTATGGAGAAACTAGTCGCATGCATTGCTCTGGTGTGATTTTGGCCCATTCTTCCACACAAACAGTCTTCAAATCTTGAAGGTTCCGTGGGCCTCTTCTATGAATCTTGATCTTCAGTTCTTTCCATAGATTTTCAATGGGATTTAAGTCAGGTGATTGGCTGGGCCATTCTAGCAGCTTTATTTTCTTTCTTTGAAACCAATTGAGAGTTTCCTTGGCTGTGTGTTTGGGATCATTGTCTTGCTGAAATGTCCACCCTCGTTTCATCTTCATCATCCTGGTAGATGGCAGCAGATTTTTGTCAAGAATGTCTCGGTAAATTTGCCCATTCATCCTTCCTTCAATTATGTGAAGTTTGCCAGTACCATTTGCTGAAAAGCAGCCCCACATCATGATGTTCCCACCTCCAAACTTCACTGGTGGTATGTTGTTTTTAGGGTGATGTGCAGTGCCATTTCTCCTCCAAACATGGTGTGTATTATGACATCCAAACAGTTCAATTATGCTCTCATCTGACCACACTATATTCTCCCAGTATTTCACTGGCTTTTCCAAATGTTGTGCAGTAAACTTTAAACGAGCTTCAACATGCTGTTTTTTCAGCAATGGAGTCTTGCGTGGTGAGCGTGCATACAGGCCATGGCGGTGGAGTGCATTACTTACTGTTTTCTTTGAGACAACAGTACCTGCTAATTGCAGGTCTTTTTGAAGCTCTCCACAAGTGGTCCTTGGCTCTTGGACAACTCTTCTGATTATTCTTTTCACTCCTCTGTCAGAAATCTTGCGAGGAGCACCTGGTCGAGGCAAATTTATGGTGAAATGAGAAGCAGTAACTATTACCCTGTATAGATATCTACAATATGAAGCAGTAACTATTACCCTGTATAGATATATCTACAATATGAAGCAGTATCTATTACCTTGTATAGATATATCTACAATATGAAGCAGTAACTATAACCCTGTATAGATATATCTACAATATGACGCAGTAACTATTACCCTGTATAGATATATCTACAATATGAAGCAGTAACTATTACCCTGTATATATATCTACAATATGAAGCAGTAACTATTACCCTGTATAGATATATCTACAATATGAAGCAGTATCTATTACCCTGTATAGATATATCTACAATATGAAGCAGTAACTATTACCCTGTATAGATATCTACTTTATGAAGTAGTAACCTGTATAGATATCTACAACAGTAGTAATCTGTATAGATATCTACAACAGTAGTAATCTGTATAGATATCTACAACAGTAGTAATCTGTATAGATATCTACAACAGTAGTAACCTGTATAGATATCTACAACAGTAGTAACCTGTATAGATATCTACAACAGTAGTAATCTGTATAGATATCTACAACAGTAGTAATCTGTATAGATATCTACAACAGTAGTAATCTGTATAGATATCTACAACAGTAGTAATCTGTATAGATATCTACAACAGTACTAACCTGTATAGATATCTACAACAGTAGTAATCTGTATAGATATCTACAACAGTAGTAATCTGTATAGATATCTACAACAGTAGTAATCTGTATAGATATCTACAACAGTAGTAATCTGTATAGATATCTACAACAGTAGTAATCTGTATAGATATCTACAACAGTAGTAATCTGTATAGATATCTACAACAGTAGTAACCTGTATAGATATCTACAACAGTAGTAATCTGTATAGATATCTACAACAGTAGTAATCTGTATAGATATCTACAACAGTAGTAATCTGTATAGATACACAGCAGTGCATGTGTCTCATGTGTTTTAATATCAGATGGAGTAAAAGCATAACATCAGGGTGATGTTTTCATCCGTTAGTTAAAACAACTGGATTTGAGAGAAAATGGGAAAATAATGCTACATGTGATTGGAGCCCTACATATTCAATTAAAGTTGTTGTAATTCCATATATGTTATTGTTCTATTTGCTTTGCACGTGTACTATGTCTGTTACCTCGGCAACACCTTGTAATCGATGGATAAGAAATCCTCAGTAAACTTTAACCTCATTTAACATCTAAATGTACAATCTGCCCATAAAGAAGGAATAATGTTGTCGAGCCTCTTGTTTTTGGCAGCATGTTAGTTCAGCTGCTGGTAGTAAGAACTGAACTGACCGTACCGGTGGACTGATGATGCAACACTTCTAATCCCATAAATGAATCATGAATCTCTCAGCTTCTGTCTGAGTAGTTTTTAATTTAGCAATCAATATGAACCAATATGACTCCAGTTTTTCAGGGACAAACCAACTCAAGCCATTAACTAAGCTCTAAGGGTGGGATTTCCATTCAGAAAAAGGCTCATTAAATTTGACTTGGCTTTCAGATCAAAAGATTCTGATTTTAATACATGTTGTATAAGTGTTGGTAGTGGAAGACTGGGGAGGGGGAGTAATCACCAACATGTGTGTCTGGGCACCAGTCAACCAGCCGGCCGAGCCGTACCCTTCAGTACAGTACAGTACAGTTTACATATCAAGCAGTTATTATTTAGAAGAGTTAGGCTGTGAGTGTGAGAAACAAAAGGCTTCCATAGACGACCCCAGACTGACTGGGGAAGATGAAGATAAACGGTGAAGAGACTCAGACTGACTGGATAAGATGAAGGTGAACGGTGAAGAGATTCAGAGACTTGGAGTGGAAAACTTTCCCCCAGCAGCAGAAGAGAAAATCTCCAATAATTGTGAGGGAGAAAAACCCTGGTATGTATTTGAGAAAGACAGCTTCTGTTGCATAATAAGACTGCCTTAGATCTAACCACAGAGCCTGGTGCTGGAGACGCAGAGAGACATCTTAAAGGGGAACCAGACATCCCCTCTCCACCCTCCACCCTCCAACATCCACTCCACCACTCATCCACCTTTGAATCTCCCTCCATTCCTCCACTCCTCCACCTGGATAGTGAGACATTAAGCCCCCTCATCAATAGGTAATTTAAAGCAATGTTGTGCTGCTATTTTTATTGACTTGGCCAAAGCTTTTGATACGGTAGACCATTCCATTCTTGTGGGCCGGCTAAGGAGTATTGGTGTCTCTGAAGGGTCTTTGGCCTGGTTTGCTAACTACCTCTCTCAAGAGTGCAGTGTATAAAGTCAGAAAATCTGCTGTCTGTCACCAAGGGAGTACCCCAAGGCTCGATCCTAGGCCGCACGCTCTTCTCAATTTACATCAACAACATAGCTCAGGCAGTAGGAAGCTTTCTCATCCATTTATATGCAGATGATACAGTCTTATACTCAGCTGGCCCCTCTCCAGATTTTGTTTTAAACAAAGCTTTCTTAGTGTCCAACAAGCTTTCTCTGCCCTTAACCTTGTTCTGAACACCTCCGAAACAAAGGTACAGTGGGGAGAACAAGTATTTCATACACTGCCGATTTTGCAGGTTTTTCTACTTACAAAGCATGTAGAGGTCTGTAATTTTTATCATAGGTACACTTCAACTGTGAGTGACGGAATCTAAAACAAAAATCCAGAAAATCACATTGTATGATTTTTAAATAATTAATTTGCATTTTATTGCATGACATAAGTATTTGATCACCTACCAACCAGTAAGAATTCCGGCTCTCACAGACCTGTTAGTTTTTCTTTAAGAAGCCCTCCTGTTCTCCACTCATTACCTGTATTAACTGCCCCTGTTTGAACTCGTTACCTGTATAAAAGACACCTGTCCACACACTCAAACAGACTCCAACCTCTCCACAATGGCCAAGACCAGAGAGCTGTGTAAGGACATCAGGGATAAAATTGTAGACCTGCACAAGGCTGGGATGGGCTACAGGACAATAGGCAAGCAGCTTGGCGAGAAGACAACAACTGTTGGCGCAATTATTAGAAAACGGAAGAAGTTCAAGATGACGGTCAATCTCCCTCGGTCTGGGGCACCATGCAAGATCTCACCTCGTGGGGCATCAATGATCATGAGGAAGTTGAGGGATCAGCCCAGAACTACACGGCAGGACCTGGTCAATAACCTGAAGAGAGCTGGGACCACAGTCTCAAAGAAAACCATTAGTAACACACTACGCCGTCATGGATTAAAATCCTGCAGCGCACGCAAGGTCCCCCTGCTCAAGCCAGCGCATGTCCAGGCCCGTCTGAAGTTTGCCAATGACCATCTGGATGATCCAGAGGAGGATTGGGAGAAGGTCATGTGGTCTGATGAGACAAATATAGAGCTTTTTGGTCTAAACTCCACTCGCTGTGTTTGGAGGAAGAAGAAGGATGAGTACAACCCCAAGAACACCATCCCAACCGTGAAGCATGGAGGTGGAAACATCATTCTTTGGGGATGCTTTTCTGCAAAGGGGACAGGACGACTGCACCGTATTGAGGGGAGGATGGATGGGGCCATGTATTGCGAGATCTTGGCCAACAACCTCCTTCCCTCAGTAAGAGCATTGAAGATGGGTCGTGGCTAGGTCTTCCAGCATGACAACGACCCAAAACACACAGCCAGGGCAACTAAGGAGTGGCTCCGTAAGAATCATCTCAAGGTCCTGGAGTGGCCTAGCCAGTCTCCAGACCTGAACCCAATAGAAAATCTTTGGAGGGAGCTGAAAGTCCGTATTGCCCAGCGACAGCCCCGAAACCTGAAGGATCAGGAGAAGGTCTGTATGGAGGAGTGGGACAAAATCCCTGCTGCAGTGTGTGCAAACCTGGTCAAGAACTACAGGAAACGTATGATCTCTGTAATTGCAAACAAAGGTTTCTGTACCAAATATTAAGTTCTGCTTTTCTGATGTATCAAATACTTATGTCATGTAATAAAATGCAAATTAATTACTTAAAAATCATACAATGTGATTTTCTGGATTTTTGTTTTAGATTCCGTCACTCACAGTTGAAGAGTAGCTATGATAAAAATTACAGACTTCTACATGCTTTGTAAGTGGGAAAACCTGCAAAATCGGCAGTGTATCAAATACTTGTTCTCCCCACTGTATGTGGTTTGGTAAGAAGAATGCCCCTCTCCCCACAGGTGTGATTACTACCTCTGAGGGTTTAGAGCTTGAGAAAGTCACCTCATACAAGTACTTGGGAGTATGTCTAGACGGTACACTGTCCTTCTCTCAGCACATATCAAAGCTGCAGGCTAAAGTTAAATCTAGACTTGGTTTCCTCCATCGTAATCACTCCTCTTTCACCCCAGCTGCCAAACTAACCCTGATTCAGATGACCATCCTACCCATGCTAGATTACAGAGATATAATTTATAGATCGGCAGGTAAGGGTGTTCTCCAGCGGCTAGATGTTCTTTACCATTCGGTCATCAGATTTGCCACCAATGCTCCTTATAGGACACATCACTGCACTCTATACTCCTCTGTAAACTGGTCATCTCTGTAGACCCGTCACAAGACCCACTGGTTGATGCTTATTTATAAAACCCTCTTAGGCCTCACTCCCCCCTATCTGAGATATCTACTGCAGCCCTCATCCTCCACATACAACACCCGTTCTGCCAGTCACATTCTGTTAAAGGTCCCCAAAGCACACACATCCCAGGGTCACTCGTCTTTTCAGTTCGCTGCAGCTAGCGACTGGAACGAGCTGCAACAAACACTCAAACTGGACAGTTTTATCTCAATCTCTTCATTCAAAGACTCAATCATGGACCCTCTCTTTATGTAATGTTGTGGTGTCTCTCTTTATGTAGTGTTGTTTTGTCTCTCTTGTCGTAAAATGTCTTTTGTCCTATATTTATATTTAATTAATATATATTTTTAATCCCAGCCTCAGTCCCAGCAGGAGGTCTTTCACCTTTTGGTAGGCCGTCATTGTAATAAGTATTTGTTCTTAACTGACTTGCGTAGTTAAAAAAGGTTAAATAAAATATAATAAAAACGAGCCAGAAGGGGGAAAGGCCAGCCTCCTCTGTTTCCGTCAGTAGCAGCTACTGTGTATGCTGGCTCTTATCATCTCTCTAAACCCAGTCTAACTCGGTAACTCAGACCTCAAAGGAACTCTATTTAGCTGCTAATTGTTCCGTGGAAACAAACATGTTATTTAATCTATGTAGAGGCATACGTATGGATGGAGCAGAAAGGTAAATGTGTGTTGGGGAGTCTCACAGTGGTTATTAAGAATATGAGTCTCACAGCGGTTATTTAGATGAGTCTCACAGTGGTTATTAAGAATCTGAGTCTCACAGCGGTTATTTAGATGAGTCTCACAGTGGTTATTAAGAATCTGAGTGTCACAGCGGTTATTTAGATGAGTCTCACAGTGGTTATTAAGAATCTGAGTCTCACAGCGGTTATTTAGATGAGTCTCACAGTGGTTATTAAGAATATGAGTCTCACAGCGGTTATTTAGATGAGTCTCACAGTGGTTATTAAGAATATGAGTCTCACAGCGGTTTTTAAGACTAGTATCACAGCGGTTATTAAGAATATGAGTCTCACAGCGGTTATTTAGATGAGTCTCACAGTGGTTATTAAGATGAGTCTCATATTCTACAGTGAATAGAGATATTCTACAGGGAACAGAGATATTCTACAGTGAATAGAGATATTCTACAGGGAACAGAGATATTCTACAGTGAATAGAGATATTCTATAGGGAACAGAGATATTCTACAGGGAACAGAGATATTCTACAGCGAACAGAGATATTCTACAGTGAATAGAGATATTCTACAGGGAACAGAGATATTCTACAGTGAATAGAGATATTCTATAGGGAACAGAGATATTCTACAGGGAACAGAGATATTCTACAAGGAACAGAGATATTCTACAGGGAATAGAGATATTCTACAGGGAACAGAGATATTCTACAGGGAGTAGAGATATTCTACAGGGAGTAGAGATATTCTACAGGGAACAGAGATATTCTACAGGGAACAGAGATATTCTACAGGGAACAGAGATATTCTACAGGGAACAGAGATATTCTACAGGGAACAGAGATATTCTACAGGGAGTAGAGATATTCTACAGGGAATAGATATATTCTACAGGGAATAGAGATATTCTACAGGGAACAGAGATATTCTACAGGGAACAGAGATATTCTACAGGGAACAGAGATATTCTACAGGGAGTAGAGATATTCTACAGGGAACAGAGATATTCTACAGTGAATAGAGATATTCTACAGGGAACGGAGATATTCTACAGGGAACAGAGATATTCTACAAGGAATAGAGATATTCTACAGGGAATAGAGATATTCTACAGGGAACAGAGATATTCTACAGGGAACAGAGATATTCTACAGGGAGTAGAGATATTCTACAGGGAATAGAGATATTCTACAGGGAGTAGAGATATTCTACAGGGAATATAGATATTCTACAGGGAGTAGAGATATTCTACAGGGAATAGAGATATTCTACAGGGAATAGAGATATTCTACAGGGACCAGAGATATTCTACAGGGAACAGAGATATTCTACAGGGAATAGAGATATTCTACAGGGAATAGAGATATTCTACAGGGAATAGAGATATTCTACAGGGAACAGAGATATTCTACAGGGAATAGAGATATTCTACAGGGAACAGAGATATTCTACAGGGAACAGAGATATTCTACAGGGAACAGACATATTATACAGGGAGTAGAGATATTCTACAGGGAGTAGAGATATTCTACAGGGAACAGAGATATTCTACAGGGAACAGAGATATTCTACAGGGAATAGAGATATTCTACAGGGAACAGAGATATTCTACAGGGAACAGAGATATTCTACAGGGAACAGAGATATTCTACAGGGAATAGAGATATTCTACAGGGAACAGAGATATTCTACAGGGAACAGAGATATTCTACAGGGAACAGAGATATTCTACAGGGAACAGACATATTATACAGGGAGTAGAGATATTCTACAGGGAGTAGAGATATTCTACAGGGAACAGAGATATTCTACAGGGAACAGAGATATTTTACAGGGAATAGAGATATTCTACAGGGAACAGAGATATTCTACAGGGAACAGAGATATTCTACAGGGAACAGAGATATTCTACAGGGAATAGAGATATTCTACAGGGAGTAGAGATATTCTACAGGGAACAGAGATATTCTACAGGGAATAGAGATATTCTACAGGGAACAGAGATATTCTACAGGGAATAGAGATATTCTACAGGGAGTAGAGATCTTCTACAGGGAACAGAGATATTCTACAGGGAGTAGAGATATTCTACAGGGAATAGAGAGACTGAACGTGTTTTAGACGTTTGCGTCGAGAATCTCAGCTTAATAACTGCCATTACAGTTCATGGTCTGAACTACACTGATGCATTATTCTGTGTGAATATATATCAATACTTGTTTTAATGTATATTTTATTAATATCTGAGTTCACTTCTCATCTAGCAGCCAAGAGTTCTGTTGCATTATTACATTACATGGTTAGTAGCCAAAGTGGCAAATACTTTGCTACTGGTGGTGGTATTCTGTTTGATACTCTGCCACTACTTTATCCTCCAGAATACTCACAAACTAATAGTTTCTTACTAACTGGTAATAAACTATCTAATAAACATGTCTGGTGTAACAATCCAAATCGTTCACTGTGGTTTTTACAACTTTTCCAAAATATGAATTATTAACGTCTAACAAGTTCCCCAGTAATAAAAGACAACAATAGCTGCAGCTGCTTTCCAAATGGTTGAGCAAGAAGAGACATGCAGGATATTTTCCCTGTGTGTTTGTGTGTGTGTGTGTGTGTGTGTGTGTGTGTGTGTGTGTGTGTGTGTGTGTGTGTGTGTGTGTACAGGCTCGTGGTGATGGCTAGAGCAGAATGACAACATTTCATGACTGCCACAGCCCTAGGGACAGGACTGTGTGTGTGATCTCTTTCTGCCCTATGCCCTACACACACACACACACAGTCCTGTCCCTAGGGCTGTGGCAGTCATGAAATGTTGTCATTCTGCTCTAGCCATCACCACGAGCCTGTACTCCCCAATTAAGGTGCCACCAACCTCCTGTGAACAAAACATATTTCATTGAACTGTTGGCAGCGCCTCTCTCTGCGCTCTCAAGAAAGGAATGAAGGAGAGAGAAGAGGAGATGGAAACGCACGGTGGTGAGTTATTCTGTAGCTAAAGGTAATGTGTCAGCCTATTAACTATGAAAATATAAACATGTCCTATTAGTAGGCTATTCAAAATCAAATACAAATTCACTATAATTGTGGGCGTACAATCAATGAACCAACAGCATCGCCTAGGGCTATACGTTCTCTCCCAGACTCATAGAGATAAAGTTTGGAGCATAGCTTAAGGTAACCAATCCATCCAGTATGCATAATAATACAGTACAGACTCAAAGGTGATTACTAGAATACTAGACGAGTCTCACAGCGGTTATTAAGATTAGTCTCACTGCAGTTATTAGGACCTATTAGCAGGTTGGATAACTTATGACTACAGGGTAATCAGGAGCTTTTTAATTAACAACTCTTTAATCAAAGGTAGATTAGCTGCTATATGTCAGTCTGTATGTTGTATTCTACAGGGAACAGAGATATTCTACAGGGAGTAGAGATATTCTACAGGGAACAGAGATATTCTACAGGGAGTAGAGATATTCTACAGGGAACAGAGATATTCTACAGGGAATAGAGATATTCTACAGGGAATAGAGATATTCTACAGGGAATAGAGATATTCTACAGGGAACAGAGATATTCTACAGGGAATAGAGATGTTCTACAGGGAACAGAGATATTCTACAGGGAATAGAGAGACTGAACGTGTTTTAGACGTTTGCGTCGAGAATCTCAGCTTAATAACTGCCATTACAGTTCATGGTCTGAACTACACTGATGCATTATTCTGTGTGAATATATATCAATACTTGTTTTAATGTATATTTTATTAATATCTGAGTTCACTTCTCATCCGATTAGTACGATTAAAAAGTATGAACATGTATGAACTAACTAACTGTAAGTCTCTCTGGATAAGAGTGTCTGATAAATGACTGAAGTGTAAATGTTATCCAGCAGCCACGGGTTCTGTTGCATTGTTACATTACATGGTTTAATTCTGGAGTATAGGCTAGACCAATTATGTACCAAAGACATCTTAAATCTGTTTTTTTGTTTAAATAATTTTCTGCCATGAGTAATATGCGTTAGGCTAGGTAATGTATAAAAACGATATAACCATTATTTTAATTCAGGTTTTTTTCTGGCTTGGGCTCATATATAGGCCTATGCATTCTGCCCTACCAAGCAAAAAGGCAGTAACTGCTCATTTGGTCAAAAATGAGTTAATGTCATACATGTGGACCAGTATCCTGCCTCTATTGTATCGTGTCTAGGAAAAAATGGGGGTCATGTTAGCAGTAACTGCATAAGGTTACTGTAAAACCAAGGTAAATAAAAGCCATTTTTCTCAGTTCCACACTATGAGCAAACTAATACACAAACTCACTACTCATTAGTCCCCAGCTGTAGTGTGTATTATAGTGTGTATTATAGTGTGTATTATAGTGTGCATTATAGTGTGTATTATAGTGTGTATTATAGTGTGTATTATAGTGTGCATTATAGTGTGTATTATAGTGTGTATTATAGTGTGCATTATAGTGTGTATTATAGTGTGTATTATAGTGTGTATTGTGGTGTATATTATAGTGTGTATTATAGTGTGTATTATGGTGTGTATTGTGGTGTGTATTATGGTGTGTATTATATTGTGTATTATAGTGTATATTATGGTGTGTATTATGTTGTGTATTATAGTGTGTATTATAGTGTGTATTATAGTGTAGTGTGTATTATAGTGTGTATTATAGTATGTATTATAGTGAGTACTGTGGTGTATATTATAGTGTGTATTATGGTGTGTATTATAGTGTGCATTGTGGTGTGTATTATAGTGTGTATTATGGTGTGTATTATGGTGTGTATTGTAGTATGTATTATATTATGTATTATAGTGTGTATTATAGTGTGTTTGATGGTGTATATTATAGTATGTATTATGGTATGTATTATAGTGTGTATTATAGTGTAGTGTGTATTATGGTGTGTACTATATTATGGTGTGTACTATATTGTGTATTATAGTGTATATTATAGTGTGTATTATGGTGTGTATTGTAGTGTATATTATAGTGTGTATTATGGTGTGTATTATGGTGTGTATTATATTGTGTATTGTGGTGTGTATTAGTGTATATTATAGTGTGTATTATAGTGTGTATTATAGTGTGTATTATAGTGTGTATTATGGTGTGTATTATAGTGTGTATTATGGTGTATATTATAGTGTGTATTATGGTGTGTATTATGGTGTGTATTATATTGTGCGTTGTGGTGTGTATTATAGTGTATATTATAGTGTGTATTATAGTGTATATTTTAGTGTGTATTATAGTGTGTATTATGGTGTGTATTATGGTGTGTATTATAGTGTATATTATAGTGTGTATTATGGTGTATATTATGGTGTATATTATAGTGTATATTATGGTGTATATTATAGTGTGTATTATGGTGTGTATTATATTGTGTGTTGTGGTGTGTATTATAGTGTATATTATAGTGTGTATTATAGTGTGTATTATGGTGTATATTATGGTGTGTATTATATTGTGTATTGTAGTGTGTATTATAGTGTATATTATAGTGTGTATTATGGTGTTTATTATAGTGTGCATTGTATTATATATTATGGGTTAGGAGAATATTCCGCCAACGTCCCACCAAACATACATGGAACATGTCATGTTCTCACAATATTAGATGTTAATGTTATAGACTCATTTTATGGAATGTTGCAAGAACCTTTATGTTCCCCCGAAAAAACGGTCTTCTTACCTTTGCCAAACCAAACAAGGACCTGATTGGTAAACCACTGATACATTCATTGCGCTTTGTCTGTTGCCAAGGATACACGCACAGGGCTTTTAACACACAGAGCTTCTATCTGACATATTTGACACATTTTGACATAAATGATTACATTGTGCTGTTAATTTATAGAGTCATTAATATTCCACATGTCCTCAGCTTGGATGGATTTTAACACAACATCTTGCTTCACAGTACACCGATCTTCCTTCTACGCCACCAAGTCTGTGTCAGGTATCAGTTAATCTGACCATTCTCTCATCATTGATTTGATTTACTTATTTTAGCAATTGAAGGGCTTTCTGTATAGTTGTCTGATGTTGGTGGGGCATATTAACCTGCTGAATCATTATGATCAATCAAATACTTTCTTGAGTTGACTTTTAACAGAGCTGAGATTCACTGAATTCACCCTATTGCTAATACATATCACGTTGTTTCAGATCTACACAAGTGCAGAGGGATGAGGGGTTAAGGTTTTGTCTGGACAGGGCCTAACTATACTGGCCCAATAAACACATGTCAAAGAGATACCCATTATTGGGACAGTGGTTAGAGAGTCATTTGTGCTTGTGGCCTGGGTTCGACACCCTACTGTCACATTCATAGCAATACTGAATATGTTAACATCATCATAGCTGTTTTGAATTGCATTTATCAGACATTTAGATGGTTTATATGGAAATGATGTTAGAACACTTGGAAATATTGTTGTTACAAGTTTAAGCAGATTATGTAACAAGTTAGCTTATACCAGTAGGGCTAGAAAATTACATCTCAGTGACATTTAGCTCTAGAACAGTATATCTAGACTAAACAGTAGATCTATAGTGAACAGTAGATCTAGACTAAACAGTAGATCTATAGTGAACAGTAGATCTATAGTGAACAGTAGATCTATAGTGAACAGTAACTCTATAGTGAACAGTAACTCTATAGTGAACAGTAGATCTATAGTGAACAGTAGATCTATAGTGAACAGTAGATCTATAGTGAACAGTAGCTCTATAGTGAACAGTAGCTCTATAGTGAACAGTAGATCTATAGTGAACAGTAGCTCTATAGTGAACAGTAGCTCTATAGTGAACAGTAGCTCTATAGTGAACAGTAGCTCTATAGTGAACAGTAGATCTAGACTAAACAGTAGATCTATAGTGAACAGTAGATCTATAGTGAACAGTAGATCTATAGTGAACAGTAGATCTAGACTAAACAGTAGATCTGTAGTGAACAGTAGATCTAGACTAAACAGTAGATCTATAGTGAACAGTAGCTCTATAGTGAACAGTAGCTCTATAGTGAACAGTAGCTCTATAGTGAACAGTAGCTCTATAGTGAACAGTAGCTCTATAGTGAACAGTAGCTCTATAGTGAACAGTAGCTCTATAGTGAACAGTAGCTCTATAGTGAACAGTAGCTCTATAGTGAACAGTAGCTCTATAGTGAACAGTAGCTCTATAGTGAACAGTAGATCTATAGTGAACAGTAGATCTATAGTGAACAGTAGATCTATAGTGAACAGTAGATCTATAGTGAACAGTAGATCTATAGTGAACAGTAGATCTGTAGTGAACAGTAGCTCTATAGTGAACAGTAGCTCTATAGTGAACAGTAGCTCTATAGTGAACAGTAACTCTATAGTGAACAGTAGATCTATAGTGAACAGTAGATCTATAGTGAACAGTAGATATATAGTGAACAGTAGATATATAGTGAACAGTAGATCTATAGTGAACAGTAGATCTAGACTAAACAGTATATCTATAGTGAACAGTAGATCTATAGTGAGCAGTAGATCTGTAGTGAACAGTAGCTCTATAGTGAACAGTAGATCTATAGTGAACAGTAGCTCTATAGTGAACAGTAGCTCTATAGTGAACAGTAGATCTGTAGTGAACAGTAACTCTATAGTGAACAGTAGCTCTATAGTGAACAGTAGCTCTATAGTGAACAGTAGATCTATAGTGAACAGTAGATCTATAGTGAACAGTAGCTCTATAGTGAACAGTAGATCTATAGTGAACAGTAGATCTATAGTGAACAGTAGATCTATAGTGAACAGTAGCTCTATAGTGAACAGTAGCTCTATAGTGAACAGTAGATCTGTAGTGAACAGTAACTCTATAGTGAACAGTAGCTCTATAGTGAACAGTAGATCTGTAGTGAACAGTAGATCTATAGTGAACAGTAGATCTGTAGTGAACAGTAGATCTATAGTGAACAGTAGCTCTATAGTGAACAGTAGATCTGTAGTGAACAGTAGATCTGTAGTGAACAGTAGATCTATAGTGAACAGTAGCTCTATAGTGAACAGTATATCTAGACTAAACAGTAGCTCTATAGTGAACAGTAGATCTATAGTGAACAGTAGATCTATAGTGAACAGTAGATCTATAGTGAACAGTAGATCTATAGTGAACAGTAGATCTATAGTGAACAGTAGATCTATAGTGAACAGTAGCTCTATAGTGAACAGTATATCTAGACTAAACAGTAGCTCTATAGTGAACAGTATATCTACACTAAACAGTAGCTCTATAGTGAACAGTAGATCTATATTGAACAGTAGATCTATAGTGAACAGTAGATATATAGTGAACAGTAGATCTATAGTGAACAGTAGATCTATATTGAACAGTAGATCTATAGTGAACAGTAGCTCTATAGTGAACAGTAGCTCTATAGTGAACAGTAGCTCTATAGTGAACAGTAGCTCTATAGTGAACAGTAGCTCTATAGTGAACAGTAGATCTATAGTGAACAGTAGATCTATAGTGAACAGTAGATCTATAGTGAACAGTAGATCTATAGTGAACAGTAGATCTATAGTGAACAGTAGATCTATAGTGAACAGTAGATCTGTAGTGAACAGTAGCTCTATAGTGAACAGTAGCTCTATAGTGAACAGTAACTCTATAGTGAACAGTAGATCTATAGTGAACAGTAGATCTATAGTGAACAGTAGATCTATAGTGAACAGTAGATATATAGTGAACAGTAGATATATAGTGAACAGTAGATCTATAGTGAACAGTAGATCTAGACTAAACAGTATATCTATAGTGAACAGTAGATCTATAGTGAGCAGTAGATCTGTAGTGAACAGTAGCTCTATAGTGAACAGTAGATCTATAGTGAACAGTAGCTCTATAGTGAACAGTAGCTCTATAGTGAACAGTAGCTCTATAGTGAACAGTAGCTCTATAGTGAACAGTAGCTCTATAGTGAACAGTAGCTCTATAGTGAACAGTAGATCTATAGTGAACAGTAGCTCTATAGTGAACAGTAGCTCTATAGTGAACAGTAGATCTATAGTGAACAGTAGATCTATAGTGAACAGTAGATCTATAGTGAACAGTAGCTCTATAGTGAACAGTAGCTCTATAGTGAACAGTAGATCTGTAGTGAACAGTAACTCTATAGTGAACAGTAGATATATAGTGAACAGTAGATATATAGTGAACAGTAGATCTATAGTGAACAGTAGATCTAGACTAAACAGTATATCTATAGTGAACAGTAGATCTATAGTGAGCAGTAGATCTGTAGTGAACAGTAGCTCTATAGTGAACAGTAGATCTATAGTGAACAGTAGCTCTATAGTGAACAGTAGCTCTATAGTGAACAGTAGCTCTATAGTGAACAGTAGCTCTATAGTGAACAGTAGCTCTATAGTGAACAGTAGCTCTATAGTGAACAGTAGATCTATAGTGAACAGTAGATCTATAGTGAACAGTAGCTCTATAGTGAACAGTAGCTCTATAGTGAACAGTAGCTCTATAGTGAACAGTAGATCTATAGTGAACAGTAGCTCTATAGTGAACAGTAGCTCTATAGTGAACAGTAGATCTGTAGTGAACAGTAACTCTATAGTGAACAGTAGCTCTATAGTGAACAGTAGATCTGTAGTGAACAGTAGATCTATAGTGAACAGTAGATCTGTAGTGAACAGTAGATCTATAGTGAACAGTAGCTCTATAGTGAACAGTAGATCTGTAGTGAACAGTAGATCTGTAGTGAACAGTAGATCTATAGTGAACAGTAGCTCTATAGTGAACAGTATATCTAGACTAAACAGTAGCTCTATAGTGAACAGTAGATCTGTAGTGAACAGTAGATCTATAGTGAACAGTAGCTCTATAGTGAACAGTATATCTAGACTAAACAGTAGCTCTATAGTGAACAGTAGATCTATAGTGAACAGTAGCTCTATAGTGAACAGTATATCTAGACTAAACAGTAGCTCTATAGTGAACAGTATATCTACACTAAACAGTAGCTCTATAGTGAACAGTAGATCTATATTGAACAGTAGATCTATAGTGAACAGTAGATCTATAGTGAACAGTAGATCTATAGTGAACAGTAGATCTATAGTGAACAGTAGATCTATATTGAACAGTAGATCTATAGTGAACAGTAGCTCTATAGTGAACAGTAGATCTATAGTGAACAGTAGATCTATAGTGAACAGTAGATCTATAGTGAACAGTAGATCTATAGTGAACAGTAGATCTATAGTGAACAGTAGATCTATAGTGAACAGTAGATCTATAGTGAACAGTAGATCTGTCACGGTGCGTAGTATTAATGGGACGGTATACGGAGCGCTGGTGCAGTGTCATCCTTTTTATTGAAAATGAGATGTCCTCACGAAGCATTTACAATTAAAAAGGAGAGTGAAAACAAAAACACGACTACAGAAACAAAACACGGTGACTTACTTGGATGCTGCTGGCAGTGCAGACAAACAAATGAACAATGATCCACACACAGGTGGAAATGTGAGGAGCTTAAATACACTCCCCAATCAGAGACAACGCTAGACAGCTGTCTCTGATTGGGGATGATAATCTCCCTAGTTAGTGTGTGAGAGCTTGGTTGTGTGCCTCTCTCCTCCCCTAGGTGGGAGTAAGAGGCCTTACCACAACCAAGCCCTCACAAGATCTATAGTGAACAGTAGATCTATAGTGAACAGTAGCTCTATAGTGAACAGTAGATCTATAGTGAACAGTAGCTCTATAGTGAACAGTAGATCTGTAGTGAACAGTAGATCTATAGTGAACAGTAGATCTATAGTGAACAGTAGCTCTATAGTGAACAGTAGATCTGTAGTGAACAGTAGATCTATAGTGAACAGTAGATCTGTAGTGAACAGTAGATCTATAGTGAACAGTAGATCTGTAGTGAACAGTAGATCTATAGTGAACAGTAGATCTATAGTGAACAGTAACTCTATAGTGAACAGTAGATCTATAGTGAACAGTAACTCTATAGTGAACAGTAGATCTATAGTGAACAGTAACTCTATAGTGAACAGTAGATCTATAGTGAACAGTAGATCTGTAGTGAACAGTAGATCTATAGTGAACAGTAACTCTATAGTGTATCTCTGTAACAGGTTTCCATCCTTCCTTTTTATACCAGGAAAGTACATGTCGGATAAAACATTTAAGCTTTCCAAATTTCGCCAAAATATATTTTTATATGTTCAGTCAAATTAATTTTTAAAACACTTTGCGAGCTAATATTGATATAATAACCATCATATCGAAATAAACTTTGAGTCACACAAAGACGTGTGGTCCTCCCACTAGGACTCGTTGGGAAACCATGCAGTTTATTAGGCTACAGATGAAATAAGTTCTGATGAACTTCACAGGGTGGTGAAAGAGCCTGGTGAGGAGCTTGATGCTCCTTTCCAATAAATATAGAGGGTCTTATCCTGGTGACGTGATGATCCATGCTTGGCTGCTGTTTGACAAATAAAAGGAATCTCACTCTTTGTCCATAATAATGTCATCATGTAGGCTACACGTGAACTGTTGGCTAGAGCACACATGCCAATACTAGAGTGGGCACACTCTATAGAACGCAAATGTTTTTTGTGAGAAAACATCAGTAGAGTTAAAATGAGATGGAAACTTTTTTATTTTGAAAATTTAACCACAAAAGGTATTTTTATGTTCACTAAGTCATCACACACATCCTTTTATCTGGAAGTAAATTATATGGAAAAACATCTCTGGGGGGAAGATTTTAATATTGTTTTTGTTGCAGATTTCATAATTATTTGCATGAAAATCTGATGCCAATTGGATGGAAACCTAATTTCCCAAATGGCCTGTTCCCTAAACAGTGCACTATTATTGACCAGGAACAACAGGCTGCCATTTGGAACAATACTTATATTAATTAATTAGCACTACTTATATTCCTGCAGTGTAATTAGTATAGAGGTACAGTCAATATTACTGCAGTGTAATTAGTATAGAGGTATAATCAATATTCCTGCAGTGTAATTAGTATAGAGGTATAATCAATATTCCTGCAGTGTAATTAGTATAGAGGTATAATCAATATCCCTGCAGTGTAATTAGTATAGAGGTATAATCTATATCCCTGCAGTGTAATTAGTATAGAGGTATAATCAATATCCCTGCAGTGTAATTAGTATAGAGGTATAATCAATATTACTGCAGTGTAATTAGTATATAGAGATAATCAATATTACTGCAGTGTAATTAGTATAGAGGTATAATCAATATTCCTGCAGTGTAATTAGTATAGAGTAGTGGAGGCTGCTGAGGGAGACTGGCTCATAATATTGGCTGGGACGGAGTGGCATCAAACAGATAGAAACCATATGTTTGATACCATTCTCCCTATTCCACTCCAGCCATTTCCACAAGCCAATCCTCCCCAATTAAGATGCCACCAACCTCCTGTGGTATGGTCAAAATTCCTGCAGGAATATGGAGTGTCGAAGCTAATGACTGTTTATGTGCTGAACTGTGTGTGGCAGCATCTTATCCAGAGAGGCTACAGTAGACACTCTGATCCAGAGACTCTTACAGCAGAGAGTGCATATACTCTCACACTTTTTTGTACTGGTCACCCTTGGGAATCAAACCCACTGCCCTGGCGCTACAAGTGCCATGCTCTACTATCTGAGCCACAAAGCTCTACCTGTTAGTGCTGAGGAAAGGGCAGCTTTTTCCTCCTGTTGGTTTAACCTTCTTGGAATGTGGGATCGCCTCGGTCTGAGAGGCATTACTACTTCATACATAACACACACAACGCATCACACACGCTCACACACCAGGGATTAGAGGAGAGGAGAGGAGAGGAGAGGGGAGGGGAGGAGAGGAGAGGAGAGGAGAGGAGAGGAGAGGAGAGGAGAGGAGAGGAGAGGAGAGGAGAGGAGAGGAGAGGAGAGGAGAGGAGAGGAGAGGAGAGTGTTAGCCTCAAACATGTTGATCTGACTATGATAAATGGCCTGGCAACAGAACTGTGAACTGTAAACACCTACGCTGTGATCCAAAGTACCAGCTGATGTTGAGCCATATTTGAGGAGGAAAATGGGGGAAATATGAGTGTCCTGGTCTTCTGTGGATTGAAGTGTTGTATGTGTGGCAGGTAGAGTGTATCTGCAGATGAACATGGACAGTAGCGTGGGTCGTATACAGTATAGTAACAGGTCATTGTCTCACCCCTCCATTCCCCCTGACCTCTCACCTACACATCACCTAGCTAGAACCTGCAGCAACTAGATAGGTGTTAAGTAC
>CM042412.1:933656-938656 GCA_023634145.1 Thymallus thymallus
GCGACCATGGACGATGAGGGACCGGAAGAGGCTGTAGGAGACCAGCCGGGGCCTGGCGGGGCGTCTTGTTTTGGTTACACACTGTGCATGCAGAGACAAAAGAGGGAACATCCACTCCCATGGTGGGCCACCAAAACCTTCGACGAATAAATGCCAGGGTCCGCCGTGAGCCGGGGTGGCAGGTCAGTTTAGATGAATGACCCCACTCCAGGACTCGGGACCGGACGGAGTCAGGCACGAACAGGCAGCCTGGCGGACCCCCTCCGGGGTCAGGGCTCAACTGTTGTGCGTTACGCACATCCTCTTCAATACCCCAGACCAAGGACGTAGCCAGACAAGAGGCAGGGAGAATGTGCTCACTACCTTGGGCAGCAGCAGGACTGAACACACGGGAGAGGGCGTCCGGTTTAGTGTTCTTAGAACCAGGTCGATAAGATAGGGTGAAATCAAAGCGGGTAAAAAACAGAGCCCACCTGGCTTGTCGGGCATTGAGCCTCCTGGCTGAGCGTAGATACTCCAGGTTTTTGTGGTCTGTCCACACAAGAAATGGCTGTTCCGCCCCCTCCAGCCAATGTCTCCACTCCTCCAATGCAGTCTTGACCGCCAGCAATTCCCTGTTGCCGACGTCGTAGTTAACCTCAGCAGGTGTCAGACGACGAGAGAGGAATGCGCAGGGGTGCAGCTTCTGGTCGCTGTCCGACCTTTGTGACAAGACGGCCCCCACACCGACATTGGAGGCGTCCACCTCCACCACAAACTGCCGGGCCGGATCTGGATGAATCAAAATCGGGGCTGAGGTGAAGCGCTGTTTGAGGGCAGCGAAAGCCTGGGCGGCTTGGGGGGACCATACAAAGTTCACCTTAGTCGAGGTTAAGGCAGTGAGTGGGGCTGCCAAAATACTGTAATTACGTATGAATCGCCGATAAAAATTGGCGAACCCCAGGAAACGTTGCAGATCCAGGCGTGAAGAGGGTTGTGGCCAATCCGTGACGGCTTGGACCTTGCCTGGATCCATTCGGATGCTACCCGCAGCCACTATGTAACCCAGGAAAGGAATGACAGATCGATGGAATTCACACTTCTCTGCTTTCACAAACAGTTGGTTCTCTAATAATCGCTGAAGGACCTGTCTTACGTGTGCCGTGTGTTCCTGGGCTGAGTGGGAAAAAATCAAGATATCGTCCAGATACACAAAAACAAAACGATTAATCATGTCCCGGAGTACGTCGTTTACCAGAGCCTGGAAGACAGCGGGAGCGTTAGTCAACCCGAATGGCATCACCAGGTATTCATAGTGTCCACTAGCAGTGTTAAATGCTGTCTTCCATTCATCCCCTTCTCGTATCCGTACCAGGTGGTAGGCGTTTCGGAGATCCAGTTTAGAGAACATTGTGGCTCCTTGGAGCAGCTCAAAGGCGGAGGCGAGCAGTGGAAGTGGGTAACGGTTTTTTACCGTAATGTCGTTCAGGCCCCGGTAATCAATGCATGGGCGTAGGGTCTTATCCTTCTTGGCCACGAAGAAAAACCCCGCCCCAGCAGAAGAGGATGATGGCCGAATAATCCCAGCCCTGAGGGAGGTTTCCACATAATCCGCCATGGCCTTAGTTTCCGGACCGGACAGGGAGTACAGACGTCCACGGGGGGGTGATGTGCCTGGATGGAGGTCTATGGCACAGTCATATGGCCGATGAGGTGGTAAAGAGGTAGCCCGAGACTTATTGAAGACCTCCCTTAGATCCCAGTATTCGGAAGGGACAGACGACACATCGATGTCCTCTGTGGAATGTGAAACCTGTCTGTTCAGAACATGCGGAGCAGCCTTCAGACAATGAGCAAGGCAAAAAGGGCTCCAGTTAATAACAGAACCAGTAGTCCAGTCGATGTGAGGGTTGTGCTTGACAAGCCAAGAATGGCCTAACACAATCGGAGTGTTAGGAGAATGTAAGGGCAGGAACTGGATCTCCTCCCTGTGGTTACCAGACAGGATTAGAGTGACGGGCACCGATATCTGAGACATCCGCCCAATAGAACGACCGTCCAGGGCAGTGGCCTCGATGTGCGTGTTTAGAGGGCGTGAGGGAATGCCTAACTTAACCAGAAGTGAACTATCAATGAAGCAATCGTCAGCCCCTGAATCCATAAGGACATTTACTTTCAGGGTTTGGGAACCCCAAATAATAGTGGCCGGAAAAGGAAAACGAACCGGGGATACCCACGGGGTTTTAGTTTGACTCACCCGTATTCCTGCTGTTACGGATGAGCCCGCCCTTTTTAAAGGACAACCGGCTGCATAATGTCCTTTCTCTCCACAGTAGAGGCAGCTGTGACTGTCTATCCTGCGTCGACGTTCCTCGGGCGTCAGCTGTGCCCTCCTTATTTGCATGGGTTCAGACGCAAGGACCTCGGACGCCCTCGGTGGTTCCCGGAAGAATTCGGGTGATTCCGGCAGTCCCGGTGACGCTCTACCACCCGGTCCGCCGAAATGCGGAAGTGCCTGAGCAGGACGATGATTTTCTCTCTCTCGATTTCGTTCCTGAAGTCTACTTCCTATACGCATGGCAATGGAGATGAGGCTGTCTAAATTGGGAGGCACCTCTCGGGCGGCGAGTTCATCTTTGATGGGATCACATAATCCGTCATAGAAGGCGTCGAGCAGAGCCTCGGAATTCCATGAGCACTCCGCTGCCAGGGTACGGAATTTAATAGAGTAATCCGACACGCTGCTAGTCCCCTGTCTTAGATGTAGCAGCTGACGTGCCGCTTCTCTTCCGGATAATGGAGCATCGAAAACTTTTTTTACCTCCGTAGTGAACGCTGCTAGACTGAAACAAACGGGAAGCTGCTGGTCCCATATCGGCGTAGCCCATGCCAGGGCTCGCCCCGTCATCATGGTTATCATATAGGCGACCCGTGACTTCTCTGTGGGAAAAGAGGATGGCTGCAGTTCGAAGATACGCGAGCACTGGGACAAGAAAGGACGACAATAACTCGAATCACCAGAGAACCGTTCGGGGGCAGGTAAGTGCGGTTCTCTAAAGGATACCGGGGAAGGTGTTGGGTTGCTGGGTATAGGTGGGACAGGAGACGGGAGGGAAGCGCTCTGTGCCGGTAGTGCCAGTGTTAACCTCTCCAAGTGTTTGAGCAAGCATTCGGTGGCTCGCTGCTGGTTCTCTCTCTGCTCACTGAGTTCCTCTGCAATTGAACGTAGCACCTCCTCGTGTCGACCCACAACAACCCCTTGGTGGGCTATTTCGTTTTGCAGATGGGTCAACTCCGCTGGGTCCGTCATGGCCAGATCGTTCTGACACAACGACAGATATGCGGGACCCAAAAGCGGACACGGAGGCAGAGATATGATTGACTGTTTAATAGGAAGTATGGGGCAAAACAGGTTCGTAATTAATGACAGGCAATGTTCGTAACCGGGAGTCTGAATGGCAGTCGTCCAATAAGGGGAGTCAGGCTCGTAGTCGTAGTTCAGGCAGCGTTCGTTACCGGGAATCAGAAGGCTGGCAGTGCAGAGGAGTAGACAGGCTCGTAATCCGTAAAGCAGGCAGAGTTCGTTTGGCAGCAGATCAGATGGTCGAAGGCACATGAGGGGGCTAGACAGGAACGTAATCCAACAGGCAGGTAGAGGTCCAAATACCGGGAAACAGACTGGCAGAGTTAATAATACGAGAGAGTGCTGGAAACGACTGACTAAGCAAGACGATCTGGCAAATGCCAACAGCACCCAAGAGACTAAATACCCACACTGATTAATGCTGGTGATAGGGTGCACCTGGTGTGGGGAGGGGACAAACACAGACAGGTGAAACATATCAGGACATGACAATTATAGCCAATTAGAATTTGTGGTCTGTATATTTGATCATTTCATTAAGGATACCATCAACATCACAGGCCTTTTTGGGTTGGAGGGTTTCGTATTTCGTCCTGTAGTTCATTCAATGTAATTATATATTTGCTAATTGTTCTTTGATATAGAGCCAAAAAGATTGGAGAAGTGGTTTATCCATATATCTCCATTATGGATAGATAACTCTTTGTGTTGTTGTTTGTTTAGTGTTTTCCAATTTTCCCAGAAGTGTTTAGAGTCTATGGATTCTTCAGTTACATTGAGCTGGTTTCTGACGTGTTGTTCCTTCTTTTTCTGTAGTGTATTTCTGTATTGTTTTAGTGATTCACCATAGTGAAGGTGTATTTCTGTATTGTTTTAGTGATTCACCATAGTGAAGGTGTATTTCTGTATTGTTTTAGTGATTCACCATAGTGAAGGTGTATTTCTGTATTGTTTTAGTGATTCACCATAGTGAAGGTGTATTTCTGTATTGTTTTAGTGATTCACCATAGTGAAGGCGTAGACTCAGGTTTTCTGGGTCTCTATGTTTTTGGTTGGACAGGTTTCTCAATTTCTTTCTTAGGTTTTTGCATTCTTCAACAAACCATTTATCATTGTTGATAATTTTCTTAGGTTGTCTGCTTGAAATGTTTAGATCTGATGAGAAGCTGAGAGGTCAGATATACTGTTTAGATTTTCTACAGCCAAGTTTACATCTTCACTGTTACAGTGGAACGTTTTGTCCAGGACGTTTTCTAGAAGGGGTTGAATTTGTTGTTGCCTAATAGTTTTTTGGTAGATTTCAACACTACTTTCCTTCCATCTATAGCATTTCTTAATATTACTCAGTTCCTTTGGCTTTGATGCCTCATGATTGAGCATAGCTCTGTTCAAGTAGAGTGTGATTTTGCTGTGATCTGATAGGGGTGTTAGTGGACTGACTGAACGCTCTGAGAGACTCTGTGTTGAGGTCAGTGATAAAGTAGTCTACAGTCCTACTGCCAAGACATAATCTATATGTGTACCTACCATAGGAGTCTCCTGGAAGCCTACCATTGACTATGTACAGACCCAGCGTCCGACAGAGCTGCAGGACTTGTGACCCGTTTTTGCTGGTTATGTTGTCATAGTTGTGTCTAGAGAGGCATATGGGGGAGGG
>CM042412.1:943656-953656 GCA_023634145.1 Thymallus thymallus
GGTGTAGACCTTACAGTGAAATGCTTACTAACAAACCCTTAACCAACAATACAACAGGTGTAGACCTTACAGTGAAATGCTTACTAACAAGACCTTAACCAACAATACAACAGGTGTAGACCTTACAGTGAAATGCTTACTAACGAGCCCTTAACCAACAATACAACAGGTGTAGACCTTACAGTGAAATGCTTACTAACAAGAACTTAACCAACAATACAACAGGTGTAGACCTTACAGTAAAATGCTTACTAACAAGCCCTAACCAAAAATACAACAGGTGTAGACCTTACAGTGAAATGCTTACTAACAAGACCTTAACCAACAATACAACAGGTGTAGACCTTACAGTGAAATGCTTACTAACAAGCCCTTAACCAACAATACAACAGGTGTAGACCTTACAGTGAAATGCTTACTAACAAGTCCTTAACCAACAATACAACAGGTGTAGACCTTACAGTGAAATGCTTACTAACAAGCCCTTCCCTTGCATTTTGATGTTTGCTTATGGCCTTATAAAGCTGGTTGAGTGCAGTCTTAGTGCCAGCAGTTTATGTTGGTAAATAGTCTATGAATAATATAGATGGAAACTCTCTTGGTAGATAGTGTGGTCTACAGCTTATCATGAGGTACTCTTCCTCAGGCGAGCAATACCTCAAGACTTCTTTAATATTAGACATCGCGCATCAGCTGTTATTGACAAATATACAGACACCTTCACCCCTGTCCAAATCAGATAGATAGATAGATAGATAGATAGATAGATAGATAGATAGATAGATAGATAGATAGATAGATAGATAGATAGATAGATAGATAGATAGATAGATAGATAGATAGATAGATAGATAGATAGATAGATAGATAGATAGATAGATAGATAGATAGATAGATAGATAGATAGATAGATAGATAGATAGATAGATAGATAGATAGATAGATAGATAGACTTCAGTAGCTAAAAATGCGTATGATATGAGCGAGGGTAATAATAGTTTACTTAATAGACAGACTGGCTAAACGAACAGGTAAGTGAATATTTTTCATGGTTAAATTAACTGTACAGGTAAATATACAGTTATATTTACAGATAAGTGAATACTTGCATGTTTACACAAACTGTACAGGTAAATGACAGGAAGAGATACTTAAATTGCTAAATGTGTGTATGATATCATTTGGGGTAATAATAGTAATTCCCTTAAAATACAGTCCTTAGTGCGCAGGGTTTAATTACAGACAACTGCACGTATTGCACATTCAATATACTAAAAGCAATGAGAAAAGGTGCAATTGACAGGATACTAATATGCATTCCTGAGTGAATGACTACGTAAGTTAGGTCCAATAATTACTTACAATATTGCACGTGATATGATATAACAACTGTACATGAGTATGTATATACAGACCTGTATGAATAAATAGGTCCTGAGTGAATGAGTGCTGACGGACCAGAGTTAGTCACGGATGGATGTATAATTGTTAAACTAGGTCCTAGCACCCCAACAGTTCCAGGTCTATGTTGCCGACGGCACGGCACCCCGGTGCGGCATTATATAGTCTAATAGCCGTCGGCAGGAAAAAACAAAAAAGATAATTACTTGACTCATTGGAAAGAATTAACAAAAAAACTGAGCAAACTAGAATGCTATTTGTCCCTAAACAGAGAGTAGACAGTGGCAGAATACCTGACCACTGTGACTAACCCAAACTTAAGGAAAGCTTTGACTATGTACAGACTCAGTGAGCATAGCCTTGCTATTGAGAAGGCAGCCGTAGGCAGACCTGGCTCTCAAGAGAAGACAGGCTATGTGGACACTGACCACAAAATGCACTTCCTAACCTCCTGTGTGTTTGAGTGACTAGACTACAAGCGCCCAGAACAGGACTATTCATGCTGAATGTATTTTACCCCATGTTGAAGTTTATAATGAAGTTGAAGTTTATAATGAAGTTGAAGTTATGTTATAAACTACAGTCAGTCAGATAGTTTGAACATCCATTTTATTGAGAAAACGCTGTCCTTTCTTTTTTTTTTATGGTGTGCTATGACAGTATCCGAGTGTCCCAAATGGCACCCTATTCCTTATATAGTGCACTACTTTTAACCAGAGCTCTATGGGTCCTGGTCTAAAGTAGTGCACTACATAGGGAATAGGGTGCCAATAATGTCTGGCTCATAAAGTGTGTCTCTGGCTGGGAGCTGGGAGTCTCTGTTGGCCTCTTATTGACACATACAGTAACTCTCTGAGGAAACAGTGATTGAAATCATCTGAGTAGAACTGATAAGGTTCAAATTGTAAACTGATTATAATGGACCAGCATATCATGTAGACAGGGACTGGCAGAGAGAGAGATCCAAGTCACTCCAATAGACTACAGTACCAGTCAAAAGTTTGGACACACCGACTAATTCAAGGGTTTTTTCTTAATTTGTACTATTTTCTACATTGTAGAATAATAGTGAAGACATCAAAACTATGAAATTACACATTGAATCATGTAGTAACCAAAAAAGTGCCTTGATGACAGCTTTGCACACTCTTGTCCAAACTTTTGACTGGTACTGAATGTTCACTGAAATTCACAAATAGAATTATGCTATTGAGTCCTCTGATTATTCACTGTTAAGGGTTTAACACATTTTCCATGACTTCTGCATGGCTTTTACCCAAATTTCCATGACAATTTTTATAGTCTACATGAAAAAGTAAGCAACATTGACACGGGAAGGCTGCTGGGTCTAGACCTACCATCTCCTGTCGTTGTGCACTTGATCAAGGCACTTAACCCTCCACAAAGTAGAACTGCACTGTTAGTCACATGTTATCAACATGTTGTCAACCCTCCATCTGGAGAGCTCCTGGGTGTGCAGGCTTTGCTTTTGATCCTGCCCTGAAACACCCATGTCTGATTATCAAGGTCCTGTTGAGCAGATGATGTTTAGGCTACAATGTGGTTAGACCAGGGCTTGAACAAAAGCCTGAAAACACATGCAGTAGCTATCCTGGAGGATGGGCACCCTTGATATAAAATATTGCAACATTACAACCAAGTTATTTGTCATTTAGGTTATTCTTAGAATATGATTTGTGTTGTCGCAATGCAACAGTGCAGATTTATTTAGGCTCTACAAGGCACTTAACCCTGATTTGCTCCAGGGGCGCCGTACTA
The DNA here is from genome assembly GCA_023634145.1 of Thymallus thymallus. Lineage (NCBI taxonomy): Eukaryota > Metazoa > Chordata > Actinopteri > Salmoniformes > Salmonidae > Thymallus > Thymallus thymallus. The sequence goes on from CM042412.1 coordinate 946,837, forward strand.
CTATGTCTGACCCTGTAGGGAGGCCGTCATTGTAAATAAGAATTTGTTCTTAACTGACTTGCCTAGTTAAATAAAGGTTAAATAAGGTTAACTTAGCAATAGTTAACTAGTGAGATAACTGCTACACGTATTGGATTGTCCATCTGTTGTCTGTCATTAAGTTATATCTGCTGCTGGAATGTCCTGCTCTCTCTCCTCGGGCTGCTAGCATCTAGCACACACTAACACCTAGGACAGACTAACACCTAGCACACACTAACACCTAGGACAGACTAACACCTAGCACACACTAACACCTAGGACAGACTAACACCTAGCACACACTAACACCTAGGACAGACTAACACCTAGCACACACTAACACCTAGGACAGACTAACACCTAGCACACACTAACACCTAGGACAGACTAACACCTAGCACACACTAACACCTAGGACAGACTAACACCTAGCACACACTAACACCTAGGACAGACTAACACCTAGCACACACTAACACCTAGGACAGACTAACACCTAGCACACACTAACACCTAGGACAGACTAACACCTAGCACACACTAACACCTAGGACAGACTAACACCTAGCACACACTAACACCTAGCACACACTAACACCTAGGACAGACTAACACCTAGCACACACTAACACCTAGGACAGACTAACACCTAGCACACACTAACACCTAGGACAGACTAACACCTAGCACACACTACTACCTAGCACACACTAACACCTAGGACAGACTAACACCTAGGACAGACTAACACCTAGCACACACTAACACCTACCACCTACTAACACCTAGCACACACTAACACCTAGGACAGACTAACACCTAGCACACACTAACACCTAGCACACACTAACACCTAGGATAGACTAACACCTAGCACACACTAACACCTAGCACACACTAACACCTAGGACAGACTAACACCTGGCACACACTAACACCTACCACACACTAACACCTAGCACACACTAACACCTAGGACAGACTAACACCTAGGACAGACTAACACCTAGCACACACTAACACCTAGGACAGACTAACACCTAGCACACACTACTACCTAGCACACACTAACACCTAGGACAGACTAACACCTAGGACAGACTAACACCTAGCACACACTAACACCTACCACCTACTAACACCTAGCACACACTAACACCTAGGACAGACTAACACCTAGCACACACTAACACCTAGCACACACTAACACCTAGGATAGACTAACACCTAGCACACACTAACACCTAGCACACACTAACACCTAGGACAGACTAACACCTGGCACACACTAACACCTACCACACACTAACACCTAGCACACACTAACACCTAGGACAGACTAACACCTAGCACACACTAACACCTACCACACACTAACACCTAGGACAGACTAACACCTAGCACACACTAACACCTAGCACACACTAACACCTAGCACACACTAACACCTAGCACACACTAACACCTAGCACACACTAACACCTAGCACACACAGACACGAACTGAAGGGTCATTCCTATAGTTGCTGATTTGTCATTTTGCCTTCATGAATTACATTAACAAAAATGTCAAGGACTTTTCATGACCTTACAAACCCTCATTTGACAACTTGGAACAGCGCATCACGCAATTCAGGCTGGCGCATTTTCAATCTGATTGTCTCAGCAGAGGTGTTGTGAGCAAAGTGGGGGTGGGACAGCCGTGAGGGTGTGTGGCCTTGGGAGCTGGAAGGGAGGTGGACAGGGCCAGTATCGAACCTGTTAAAAAATTGGTTCAGCTCATTGGCTCTGTCCTGGGTCCCCTCCATCTGCCCACTGTTTGACTTTTTGAAGCCAGTGATATTTCTCATACCCATCCACAACTCTCTCACCTGGCTCTGCCTCAGCTTGTCCTCCATCTTCTCCTTATACCCTCTCTTCCCCTCAGCAATCCGCAACTTCAGCTCCCATTTCAATGTGTCCTTGTCCTTCTCCTTGAAGGCCCTCTTCTTCTCATTCAGCAGGGCCTTCAGGTCGCTGGTGACCCAGGGTTTATTATTTGGAAAACAGCGTACCTTCCTGGTGGGTACAGTGTTGTCTACACAAAAATGGCTATAGTCCGTTATGCAGTCAGTAAGTCCATCAATGTCCTCCCCATGAGCCTCACAGAGCACATCCCAGTCTGTTGTTTCAAAGCAGTCCTGTAGGGCCTCATTCGCCTCCGGGGACCATCTCCTAATGGTCCTATTGGTCGCAGGCTGCTGTTGGACCAAAGGCCTGTAGAGTGGAGTGAGGTGGACAAGGTTGTGATCCGATTCCTCTTGTCCAGATGGAAAGGGCAGTGTGCAGTGTGATGGTGATTGCATCGTCTGTGGATCTATTGGGGTGGTAAGCAAATTGAAGAGGGTGAGTGCTACGGGGCGATAGTCATTTAGTTCAGTTACCTTTGCCTTCTTAGGTACAGGAACAATGGTGGCCATCTTGAAGCATGTGGAGATAGCAGACTGGGATAGAGAGAGATTGAATATGCTCGTAAACACACCAGCCAGCTGGTCTGCTCATGCTCTGAGGACGTGGCTAGGGATGCCGTCTGAGCTGGCAGCCTTGCAAGGGTTAACACGTTTAAATGTTTTACTCTCGTTGGCCACGGAGAAGGAGAGCCCACAGTCCTTGGTAGCGGGCCGCATTGATGGCACTGTGTTATCCTCAAAGCGGGTGAAGTAGATGTTTAGCTTGTCCGGAATCAAGACGTCGGTCTCTGCGACGTGGTTAGTATTCCTTTTGTAGTCCGTGATTTTCTGTAGACCCTGCCACATACATCTGAATTGCGAATCCACTTTGTTTCTATAATGAAGTTTTGCCTGTTTGATTGCCTTACGGAGGAAATAAATACACTGTTTGTATTCTTCCATATTCCCAGTCACCTTGCCCTGCTTAAATGCGGTGGTTCGCATTTCAGTTTCGCGCTAATGCTGCCATCTATCCACGGTTTCTGGTTAGGGTAGATTTTAATAGCCACAATGGGTACGACATCTCCTATACACTTCCTGATAAACTCAGTCACCACATCAGTGTACACATCTAGATTATTTTCGCAAGCTACCTGGAGCATATACCAATCCGCGTGATCAAAACAATCCTGAAGCGTGGATTCCGATTGGTCAGACCAGTGTTGAATAGTCCTTATTACGGGTACTTCCTGTTTGAGTTGTCTGCCTATAGGAAGGGGGGAGCAAGATGGAGTTGTGGTCAGATTTGCCGAAAAGGAGGGTGGGGGAGGGCCTTATAAGCATTCCGGAAGTTTGAATAGCAATGGTCGAGAGTTTTAGCAGTGCGAGTACTACAGTTGATATGTAGATAGAACTTCGGCAGCCTAGTCCTCAAGTTTGCTTTGTTAAAATCCCCAGCTACAATGAATGCAGCCTCAGGATATGTGGGCCGTCGTGGTATCGGCTTGAGGGGGGATATAAACGGCCGTGGCAATGACGTATGAGAATTCTCTTGGGAGATAATACGGTCGGCATTTGATTGTGAGGTATTCTAGATCGAGTTCCTGTATGTTACTACAATCACACCATGAGTTGTTAATCATGAAACACACACCTCCTCCCCTCTTCTTCCCAGAGAGATATTTATTCCTGTCTGCATGATGGACTGAGAATCCCGCTGGCTGCACCGACTTTGACAGAGTATCCTGAGAGAGACATATTTCCATGAAACAAAGGATGTTACAGGTCCTGATCTCTCTCTGGAAATGAATGCTTGCCCTGAGCTTGTCACCTTTGTTATCAAAAGACTGAACATTAGGGAGTAACATACTCGGAAGCGGTGGGTGGTGTGTGCGCCTCCTAAGTCGAACCAGCAGGCCGCCTCGAGTGCCTCTCCTCCGCTGGTGATGTTTTGGGTCGGCCTCTGGAATCAGTTAAATTGCTCTGGGGAGAGAGAACAAAGGATCTGCTCCAGGGAAGTCATATTCCTGGTTGTAATGCTGGTAGTTCTGGTGAGTTACCGCCTCTCTAATATCCAATAGTTCTTCTTGCCTGTATGTAATGACACAAAACATTTCCTGAGCTAATAATATAGAAAACAGTATAGCAAAAAACAAAATACTGCAAAGTTTCCTAAGAGCTAGTCGCAAAGTCTCAATTTCTGCCTGCGCCATTTTACCAGGTTAAGGGTTGGAGAGTTCACTTATTAGTCTGGAGGGAGGATAAGAGGGGGGTAGAGAAGGGGAGAGAGAGACAGTAGGAGAGTGATATAAACTCTGGCTGATTCTGTGCCTGCTATTTATGCTCTTTGATTGGCTGTTATGAGAGGGCTGGTTATTTCTGTTCTTTGATTGGCTGTTATGAGAGGGCTGGTTATTTCTGTTATTGCAGAGGGCTGTACTGTCTGGAAACAACTATTGATGTTGATGTCTTTGACCCTGCATGTACACACACCCACACGTACACACACAGCTACACACACAGCTACACACACACACACACACACACACACACACACACACCACACACACACACACACACACACACACACACACACACACACCCACACACACTGGAGTGTTCTGGAGCACCAAGGCTATGTTACCCTGTACTGGATACTATCCATTATAGTACTTCACTAAGAATACTGCTGCCAAGCTAAACAGATACTGTACATTAATACATTCAACCCTCCAAGACACAATATTAGCATCCATGACATTACTGAGCATAACAGTAGTAGAATCAGACTGTAGATGTACTGTGTACCTCAAGGCTCAGTAACTCTCCATAACAGTAGTAGAATCAGACTGTAGATGTACTGTGTACCTCAAGGCTCAGTAACTCTCCATAACAGTAGTCTCAGTTAAAATATACAGTTCCTTTACATTGAGAAAGTGGCCAAGCCAAACAATACATTGAATGGTATTATATTAATTGTATTAATTGAATTGTATTAATGGAAGTAGAATTGGTCTTCTATGTCTGCATATAGGTTAGAGTTAGGGTTAGGATGTGTATGGGTTAGAGTTAGGGTTAGGATGTGTATGGGTTAGAGTTAGGGTTAGGATGTGTATGGGTTAGAGTTAGGGTTAGGATGTGTAGTCTGAGTTGGTGCACCCTGCTGCAGGGCCAAGGACTGGTGATGGGAATTTCAGCTCTTTTTACTCTCAGATCTTTAGACTCTTTCAGTCAAAATAACTGATCTTTAGACTAATTTTGTTCATTTGAGTCAGTAATTCCCAGAGCCCTCAAAAGACTCATGAATGATTCTACGAGCCTCTCGTTCACATGTTGTTCACCAAAGGTGGCTTATTGGAGCTGTCGTTTGTGACTGACACTTGTAAACGTGTGTTTTAAACTATGTACATTGCTAGGCATACAAACTATGTTGATTTCTAGGCATACAAATAAGATAATTTCTTGATACATTTGAAACAAGGTCTAGTTGTGGCCGTAACCAGACTAGGTTATGAACAACTCTGCGAAATGCATTTCTTGACTGCCTGCGGTCAAGAGCTCTGCTACCCAACCCGAGTTCGAAGGGCCCCAACATTATACATCATGTTAGGGACGGGTAGGGCAGTTGTTTCATCAATAACCAGGATATGGGCAGGGCTCAGGTATCACTACATTGATGACTAACATTTTGAAGCTGAGCCATTTGTCCGTGCTTTGCCGCGCAGTACAGTCATATCTGACTAAGATCATAACATGGTGTCAGAAGTGCTTCAACATCCTCAAATATAAAACAGGAGAGATTATTTCACGGAAAATAATAATGTCCCTTGAGTTTGTCGGAGTTTAGAGTGATGAAAAGTAGCTAACAGCTAACTGCTCCCTCATGCTAACTGCTCCCTCATGCTAACTGCTCCCTCATGCTAACTGCTCCCTCATGCTAACTGCTCCCTCATGCTAACTGCTCCCTCATGCTAACTGCTCCCTCATGCTAACTGCTTCCTCATGCTAACTGCTCCCTCATGCTAACTGCTCCCTCATGCTAACTGCTCCCTCATGCTAACTGCTCCCTCATGCTAACTGCTCCCTCATGCTAACTGCTCCCTCATGCTAACTGCTCCCTCATGCTAACTGCTCCCTCATGCTAACTGCTCCCTCATGCTAACTGCTCCCTCATGCTAACTGCTTCCTCATGCTAACTGCTCCCTCATGCTAACTGCTCCCTCATGCTAACTGCTCCCTCATGCCTCTTCGTTGGGAAGAGCTGCCCAAGTGTAGACGTTGCTATGGATACTTTGCTAACAGAGGAACTTATTTCTGATTTTGGTTGGTCGTTGCACATCTCTGGAGCCGCTGAGCCCACGTACCCCTTGCACAGCACATTGAACAGAGCGGGGACAGCTGTGGACGGGGTCGGCCCCGCCTACCAGACGTTTTCATTGGTTGAGGCACATTGGCATTCCACCCCACTCGACACAACGTAGCATGCATGGTGATACATCAGCAGTCTGCACGTACATACACTATAACAGATCAGCTAGCTTGTCACTCTAGCTAGCTAGTTAGCTGGCTAACATTCTAGGTTTACAGAGTCATGTCTAACAAATTATTTCTGTTGACTGTAAATACTTTCTATGCATGCTTATGGTGTTATAGCAATTCACTTTTTGTTTACTCCGTTACTATGGTCACCGATGGCTGTCGTCTCAGTGACACCCACAGCACACCACTATGTAGAGTTACACAAATATTAGTGTCTCAGCTCGTATTGCAGGACTCCGAAACCACTGTGAAATGTGGCTCATTTCACAGTGGTTTCAGTCCTGCAATACGAGCTGAGACACTAATATTTGTGTAAACGTCTGAGAATTGTTT
>CM042412.1:956156-1011156 GCA_023634145.1 Thymallus thymallus
TGTTGTAGCTGTCAACCACACACACACACACACACACACACACACACACACACACACAGAGAGAGAGCTCAACATTATCCTGTTTCATTAGTAGCACAACTTCAAAAAGTAACTTCAAAAAGTTCATTCTGGCAGACAAAATCTGCCAGAATTGTATTCAATTTTATTTTTACTGCAAATGACTGTCCTATCATTGTTAATTGTCATCAGTTTTAGGCCAGACAGAAAAAAACAGGAACACATCACTAGAGAGTGGGCCAGACAGAAGAACAACAGGAACACATCACTAGAGAGTGGGCCAGACAGAAGAAAAACAGGAACACATCACTAGAGAGTGGGCCAGACAGAAGAAAAACAGGAACACATCACTAGAGAGTGGGCCAGACAGAATAAAAACAGGAACACATCACTAGAGAGTGGGCCAGACAGAATAAAAACAGGAACACATCACTAGAGAGTGGGCCAGACAGAATAAAAACAGGAACACATCACTAGAGAGTGGGCCAGACAGAAGAAAAACATATTTTAACATAGGTGACATAGGTGATTAGTTTTGGACAAACAAATGTAACATACAAAACAGAACATTGATTGTATTCAAAAGTGCAAATACATTTCTATACATGATTAAAACATAACCTTTATTATGCAGCTGCAAACTGTAAACTGTTATCCATTACTGCATTCAGCTAACAGATAATAATAATAATAATAATAATAATAATAATAATAATAATAATAATAATAATAATAATAATAATAGTAATAATAATAATAAAAACTATAATATTTAAGATTATTTTTTGCTCCAACATCCACTCTCTGAGATGAAGCAAGAGGTGTCTTCGCTGCTGATTGAGAAGGCCCAGCTCCAAGAAGAGCTTCCACTTCCACCCTGGACAAATCCATCACTGCCCTATTGTCAGCAGCAGGACGCCCCCAACAGCACAGATTAGTGGTGTAGCCCCAGACAAAAACACCTGATTCACCTTGTCAAGGGCTTGATGATTAGCTGACTAGTAGAATCAGGTGTGCTTGTTCGGGGCCACAACAAAAACATGCACTGTAGGGGGTAATGGAGGACTGGAGTTGGGAAACACTGGTCTAGGGGGTCATGGAGGACTGGAGTTGGGAAACACTGGTCTTGGGGGTAATGGAGGACTGGAGTTGGGAAACACTGGTCTTGGGGGTAATGGAGGACTGGAGTTGGGAAACACTGGTCTAGGGGGTCATAGGCAATGACTCAAAGGTACAGGAGACAGGAAACAATAGACAGGAGACAGGAGACAGGAGACAGGAGACAGGAGACTGGAGCAAACAGGCTTTTATTTAGAAATGAAATCTTGGCTCTTCCAGAGCTCTACAAGTTTCAGTATGAACTCATAAAAGAAAAGCATGAAGTCAAGAGAAAAAAGGGTTCGTAAAGGGTTATTTGGCTGTCCCTATAGGAGAACCCTTTTTGGTTACAGGTAGAACCCTTTTTGATTCCAGGTAGAACCATCTGTAGAAAGGATCTACAGTGGGGAGAACAAGTATTTGATACACTGCCGATTTTGCAGGTTTTCCCACTTACAAAGCATGTAGAGGTCTGTAATTTTTATCATAGGTACACTTCAACTGTGAGTGACGGAATCTAAAACAAAAATCCAGAAAATCACATTGTATGATTTTTAAATAATTAATTTGCATTTTATTGCATGACATAAGTATTTGATCACCTACCAACCAGTAAGAATTCCGGCTCTCACAGACCTGTTAGTTTTTCTTTAAGAAGCCCTCCTGTTCTCCACTCATTACCTGTATTAACTGCACCTGTTTGAACTCGTTACCTGTATAAAAGACACCTGTCCACACACTCAATCAAACAGACTCCAACCTCTCCACAATGGCCAAGACCAGAGAGCTGTGTAAGGACATCAGGGATAAAATTGCAGACCTGCACAAGGCTGGGATAGGCTACAGGACAATAGGCAAGCAGCTTGGTGAGAAGGCAACAACTGTTGGCGCAATTATTAGAAAATGGAAGAAGTTCAAGATGACGGTCAATCTCCCTCGGTCTGGGGCACCATGCAAGATCTCACCTCGTGGGGCATCAATGATCATGAGGAATGTGAGGGATCAGCCCAGAACTACACGGCAGGACCTGGTCAATGACCTGAAGAGAGCTGGGACCACAGTCTCAAAGAAAACCATTAGTAACACACTACGCCATCATGGATTAAAATCCTGCAGCGCACGCAAGGTCCCCCTGCTCAAGCCAGCGCATGTCCAGGCCCGTCTGAAGTTTGCCAATGACCATCTGGATGATCCAGAGGAGGAATGGGAGAAGGTCATGTGGTCTGATGAGACAAAAATAGAGCTTTTTGGTCTAAACTCCACTCGCCGTGTTTGGAGAAAGAAGAAGGATGAGTACAACCCCAAGAACACCATCCCAACCGTGAAGCAAGGAGGTGGAAACATCATTCTTTGGGGATGCTTTTCTGCAAAGGGGACAGGACGACTGCACCGTATTGAGGGGAGGATGGATGGGGCCATGTATTGCGAGATCTTGGCCAACAACCTCCTTCCCTCAGTAAGAGCATTGAAGATGGGTCGTGGCTGGGTCTTCCAGCATGACAACGACCCGAAACACACAGCCAGGGCAACTAAGGAGTGGCTCCGTAAGAAGCATCTCAAGGTCCTGGAGTGGCCTAGCCAGTCTCCAGACCTGAACCCAATAGAAAATCTTTGGAGGGAGCTGAAAGTCCGTAATGCCCAGCGACAGCCCCGAAACCTGAAGGATCTGTATGGAGGAGTGGGCCAAAATCCCTGCTGCAGTGTGTGAAAACCTGGTCAAGAACTACAGGAAACGTATGATCTCTCTAATTACAAACAAAGGTTTCTGTACCAAATATTAAGTTCTGCTTTTCTGATGTATCAAATACTTATGTCATGTAATAAAATGCAAATTAATTACTTAAAAATCATACAATGTGATTTTCTGGATTTTTGTTTTAGATTCCGTCACTCACAGTTGAAGAGTACCTATGATAAAAAATTACAGACTTCTACATGCTTTGTAAGTGGGAAAACCTGCAAAATCGGCAGTGTATCAAATACTTGTTCTCCCCACTGTACCTGCAACCAAAAAGGGTTCATCAAAGGGTTATCCTATGGGGACAGCCAAAGAACCCTTTAAGGTTCTAGATAGCAGCTTAAAGCTTCAATGTTGTTCTCTCCAGCACAGTAGAGCTGCACACCTTACAAGGAGGTCTTGCTCCTCACCAAATGCTGACGGAAGCCAAATGTGAGTTGGATTGGGGGTGTGGTTTGATGTGGGTGTTTCTTGGGTGTGTCATTACCACCACCAAGACACACCCATCTCTCAGCTGTTTCTCCCCACCCAATCACAACAAACAAACCTCCTGCAGGTTGAGTTCAATCACTACAGGCAGATGTATGGTGAGATGCCGGAGGAAGCTTTGATAGGTCAGTAGCCCACAGAGTGATATGAGAAGAATGCAACTGCTGAATTTATGCAGATATTCTAAACTAAGTATTTTGATAACTTTAAAATGTAGTAACAGGACCATGTAGAATAAACAACCCTTTTACCAGAAAGGTGTGATTACTGCATTACATTACCTTATGCAGCATTACTAGTTGTGTATGGTCCGCTCATGATAAATAATTACTTTTGGGGATTACTTCGATACATTTTTTAAATTACATTTAGTTACATTTAAGAGGATACAAAAGAATTTCCCTGATCCTGGTGCAGAATACACAGGGTTTCCCTGAAAGGACAAAGATTTTAATAATGCACATCCATATCAATGACTGTTAGAAAGCAAGCAAGATTTGAGGCTGGAGTTGAGGTAATGCACTTGACTCTACTAGTTGTATCTGCTTGGCTGCATAATTAACCTACTAGTTCATAAAACAGGGTCATTTTTTACACATTACCTGTCGTAGTTGATGAAGCCGTCTGTCATCAGGGCAGTAACTCGGGTCAGAGGCCTGATGATGGCGTGTCCAGGGAGTGACACATTTATATTCAGAGGTCTGACAAGCTGTGAAAGTAGCAAGTGAACAGTGAATTACATTATTTTTGGAGGTTGCTAAACCATTGAAATCATATTGCTGGACATGTTATGGTCTTTTGGTAGGTCCATCCATTCATGACCAGGGGATCAGTCTGGCACCCAACTGGGCACTTTGTCTAACAGAAAAACAGGATCAACGATTATCATCATCCCTCAATTGTAAACATAGCTTGAGAAATAATGTAATCTCATTTGTAAGCTAATTCTTTGCTTTAGAGATTGGCTCCAGATTGGATTAGATACAGGCCGGTGACACCGTTACACTATGCGACCAGCTGTGAAATGTTTTGCTACGGCTCTGGGTTGGTTTGAGTTTGTTGCTGCTAGTTAGTACACTGTTGTAGTCAGACATGAGTTAGCTAATACCACCATAGCTGCATACAATATATATTTGTTCCCTAGACATGGGTTTTTGTATTTGTATTTATTAAAGATCCCCATTGGATCCCCAAGGCAGCAGCTACTCTTCCTGGGGTCCAGCAAAACTAAGGCAGTTATAACATATAACAAAAACATGACAATACATTCACAGACTTCACAACACACTGTATTCCCTCAGGCCCCTACTCCACCACTACCACATATCTACAGTACAACACAGTGTGTTCCCTCAGGCCCCTACTCCACCACTACCACATATCTACAACACACTGTGTTCCCTCAGGCCCCTACTCCACCACTACCACATATCTACAGTACAACACAGTGTGTTCCCTCAGGCCCCTACTCCACCACTACCGCATATCTACAACACACTGTGTTCCCTCAGGCCCCTACTCCACCACTACCACATATCTACAGTACAACACACTGTGTTCCCTCAGGCCCCTACTCCACCACTACCACATATCTACAACACACTGTGTTCCCTCAGGCCCCTACTCCACCACTACCACATATCTACAACACACTGTGTTCCCTCAGGCCCCTACTGCACCACTACCACATATCTACAATACAACACTCTGTGTTCCCTCAGGCCCCTACTCCACCACTACCACATATCTACAATACAACACACTGTGTTCCCTCAGGCCCCTACTCCACCACTACCACATATCTACAACACACTGTGTTCCCTCAGGCCCCTACTCCACCACTACCACATATCTACAGTACAACACTCTGTGTTCCCTCAGGCTCCTACTCCACCACTACCACATATCTACAATACAACACACTGTGTTCCCTCAGGCCCCTACTCCACCACTACCACATATCTACAGTACAACACACTGTGTTCCCTCAGGCCCCTACTCCACCACTACCACATATCTACAGTACAACACACTGTGTTCCCTCAGGCCCCTACTCCACCACTACCACATATCTACAATACAACACACTGTGTTCCCTCAGGCCCCTACTCCACCACTACCACATATCTACAGTACAACACAGTGTGTTCCCTCAGGCCCCTACTCCACCACTACCACATATCTACAGTACAACACAGTGTGTTCCCTCAGGCCCCTACTCCACCACTACCACATATCTACAGTACAACACACTGTGTTCCCTCAGGCCCCTACTCCACCACTACCACATATCTACAACACACTGTGTTCCCTCATGCCCCTACTCCACCACTACCACATATCTACAACACACTGTGTTCCCTCAGGCCCCTACTCCACCACTACCACATATCTACAACACACTGTGTTCCCTCAGACCCCTACTCCACCACTACCACATATCTACAACACACTGTGTTCCCTCAGGCCCCTACTCCACCACTACCACATATCTACAACACACTGTGTTCCCTCAGGCCCCTACTCCACCACTACCACATATCTACAGTACAAAATCCATATGTACATGTGTGTATAGTGTGTATGTTATCATGTGTGTGAATGCATGTGTCAGTATACTATATACAGGGACAGTTCCAGGGTCAGTAGCTATATACAGGGACAGTTCCAGGGTCAGTAGCTATATACAGGGACAGTTCCAGGGTCAGTAGCTATATACAGGGACAGTTCCAGGGTCAGTATACTATATACAGGGACAGTTCCAGGGTCAGTAGCTATATACAGGGACAGTTCCAGGGTCAGTATACTATATACAGGGACAGCTCCAGGGTCAGTAGCTATATACAGGGGCAGTTCCAGGGTCAGTAGCTATATACAGGGTCAGTTCCAGGGTCAGTAGCTATATACAGGGTCAGTTCCAGGGTCAGTAACTATATACAGGGTCAGTTCCAGGGTCAGTAGCTATATACAGGGACAGCTCCAGGGTCAGTAGCTATATACAGGGACAGTTCCAGGGTCAGTAGCTATATACAGGGACAGCTCCAGGGTCAGTAGCTATATACAGGGTCAGTTCCAGGGTCAGTAGCTATATACAGGGTCAGTTCCAGGGTCAGTAGCTATATACAGGGACAGTTCCAGGGTCAGTAGCTATATACAGGGACAGCTCCAGGGTCAGTAGCTATATACAGGGTCAGTTCCAGGGTCAGTAGCTATATACAGGGACAGCTCCAGGGTCAGTAGCTATATACAGGGTCAGCTCCAGGGTCAGTAGATATATACAGGGACAGTTCCAGGGTCAGTAGCTATATACAGGGACAGCTCCAGGGTCAGTAGCTATATACAGGGTCATGTTTCATTGTTGTCATTCTTGCTAGCTAACTTTCTATCTAATGCCATTACCTGACAGAAAGCGGTGGCACAGTTCTGAAAATGTGTAGCATTACGATTGGTTATGATTTGTAAACAGATTTTTTGTTGCATGTGCGACCAGATCACACTTTAGAGCCCTGCATACACACACCCACTCATACTATGTTCTCCTGGGTATGTTCTCATCTGCATCTGTAGTAAAGCCGGGCTGAAGGTTGATCTCAGAGCTGTGTGTTGACGTCAGTGTCGGGTGACAAACAGTCATTATGGGATTACCTCTGATCTGGGTTAGTTCTCCTGGGCAGGAGGAGGGGAGGAGGAGGATGGGAGGCTATTTTATCAAAACCTTACAGAAAGGAGAGAGATAGAGAGAGACAGAGAGAGAAAGAACGAGAGAGAGAGAGTTTGAGTTTTAAAGAATCTTTCATGGGTCTGGGAACCCACAACACAATAAACACAGCAGATCTCATGGGCATCTGGATCAGTCCAAATGACCCCTTCTACTGTAGCCTTCCAGGGGTTCCAGGATAACCAGGAGAGAAAGGATTTTATACTTTTCCTTTTATATATATATATATATATATATATATATATATATATATATATATATATGTATATATATACACAGTTGAAGTCAGAAGTTTACATACACTTAGGTTGAAAACTCATTTTTCAACAACTCCACAGATTTCATGTTAACAAACTATAGTTTTGGCAAGTCATCCCAACCGTGAAGCACGGGGGTGGCAGCATCATGTTGTGGGGGTGCTTTGCTGCAGGAGGGACTGGTGCACTTCACAAAATAGATGGCATCATGAGGAAGGAAAATTATGTGGATATATTGAAGCAACATCTCAAGACATCAGACAGGAAGTTAAAGCTTGGTCGCAAATGGGTCTTCCAAATGGACAATGACCCCAAGCATACTTCCAAAGTTGTGGCAAAATGGCTTCAGGACAACAAAGTCAAGGTATTGGAGTGGCCATCACAAAGCCCTGACCTCAATCCTATAGAACATTTGTGGGCAGAACTGAAAAAGCGTGTGCGAGCAAGGAGGCCTAAAAACCTGACTCAGTTACACCAGTTCTGTCAGGAGGAATGGGCCAAAATTCACCCAACTTATTGTGGGAAGCTTGTGGAAGACTACCCGAAATGTTTGACCCAAGTTAAACAATTTAAAGGCAATGCTACCAAATACTAATTGAGTGTATGTAAACTTCTGACCCACTGGGAATGTGATGAAAGAAATAAAAGCTGAAATAAATCATTCTCTCTACTATTATTCTGACATTTCACATTCTTAAAATAAAGTGGTGATCCTAACTGACCTAAGACAGGGAATTTTTACTAGGATGATGTCAGGAATTGTAACTTTACCAGTATATCCTAATATCTGGGCTAGTCAGGTAACTTTACCAGTATATCCTAATATCTGGGCCAGTCAGGTAACTTTACCAGTATATCCTAATATCTGGGCCAGTCAGGTAACTTTACCAGTATATCCTAATATCTGGGCCAGTCAGGTAACTTTACCAGTATATCCTAATATCTGGGCCAGTCAGGTAACTTTACCAGTATATCCTAATATCTGGGCCAGTCAGGTAACTTTACCAGTATGTCCTAATATCTGGGCCAGTCAGGTAACTTTACCAGTATGTCCTAATATCTGGGCCAGTCAAGTAACTTTACCAGTATATCCTAATATCTGGCCAGTCAGGTAACTTTACCAGTATATCCTAATATCTGGGCCAGTCAGGTAACTTTACCAGTATATCCTAATATCTGGGCCAGTCAGGTAACTTTACCAGTATGTCCTAATATCTGGGCCAGTCAGGTAACTTTACCAGTATATCCTAATATCTGGGCCAGTCAGGTAACTTTACCAGTATATCCTAATATCTGGGCCAGTCAGGTAACTTTACCAGTATATCCTAATATCTGGGCCAGTCAGGTAACTTTACCAGTATATCCTAATATCTGGGCCAGTCAGGTAACTTTACCAGTATATCCTAATATCTGGGCCAGTCAGTTAACTTTACCAGTATGTCCTTATATCTGGGCCATTCAGGTAACTTTACTAGTATGTCCTAATATCTGGGCCATTCAGGTAACTTTACCAGTATATCCTAATATCTGGGCCAGTCAGGTAACTTTACCAGTATATCCTAATATCTGGGCCAGTGAGGTAACTTTACCAGTATGTCCTAATATCTGGGCCAGTCAGGTAACTTTACCAGTATGTCCTAATATCTGGGCCAGTCAGGTAACTTTACCAGTATATCCTAATATCTGGGCCAGTCAGGTAACTTTACCAGTATATCCTAATATCTGGGCCAGTCAGGTAACTTTACCAGTATATCCTAATATCTGGGCCAGTCAGGTAACTTTACCAGTATATCCTAATATCTGGGCCAGTCAGGTAACTTTACCAGAATATCCTAATATCTGGGCCAGTCAGGTAACTTTACCAGTATATCCTAATATCTGGGCCAGTCAGGTAACTTTACCAGTATATCCTAATATCTGGGCCAGTCAGGTAACTTTACCAGTATATCCTAATATCTGGGCCAGTCAGGTAACTTTACCAGTATATCCTAATATCTGGGCCAGTCAGGTAACTTTACCAGTATATCCTAATATCTGGGCCAGTCAGGTAACTTTACCAGTATATCCTAATATCTGGGCCAGTCAGGTAACTTTACCAGTATATCCTAATATCTGGGCCAGTCAGGTAACTTTACCAGTATATCCTAATATCTGGGCCAGTCAGGTAACTTTACCAGTATATCCTAATATCTGGGCCAGTCAGGTAACTTTACCAGTATATCCTAATATCTGGGCCAGTCAGGTAACTTTACCAGTATATCCTAATATCTGGGCCAGTCAGGTAACTTTACCAGTATATCCTAATATCTGGGCCAGTCAGGTAACTTTACCAGTATATCCTAATATCTGGGCCAGTCAGGTAACTTTACCAGTATATCCTAATATCTGGGCCAGTCAGGTAACTTTACCAGTATATCCTAATATCTGGGCCAGTCAGGTAACTTTACCAGTATATCCTAATATCTGGGCCAGTCAGGTAACTTTACCAGTATATCCTAATATCTGGGCCAGTCAGGTAACTTTACCAGTATATCCTAATATCTGGGCCAGTCAGGTAACTTTACCAGTATATCCTAATATCTGGGCCAGTCAGGTAACTTTACCAGTATGTCCTAATATCTGGGCCAGTCAGGTAACTTTACCAGTATGTCCTAATATCTGGGCCAGTCAGGTAACTTTACCAGTATATCCTAATATCTGGGCCAGTCAGGTAACTTTACCAGTATATCCTAATATCTGGGCCAGTCAGGTAACTTTACCAGTATATCCTAATATCTGGGCCAGTCAGGTAACTTTACCAGTATATCCTAATATCTGGGCCAGTCAGGTAACTTTACCAGTATATCCTAATATCTGGGCCAGTCAGGTAACTTTACCAGTATGTCCTAATATCTGGGCCAGTCAGGTAACTTTACCAGTATATCCTAATATCTGGGCCAGTCAGGTAACTTTACCAGTATATCCTAATATCTGGGCCAGTCAGGTAACTTTACCAGTATGTCCTAATATCTGGGCCAGTCAGGTAACTTTACCAGTATATCCTAATATCTGGGCCAGTCAGGTAACTTTACCAGTATGTCCTAATATCTGGGCTAGTCAGGTAACTTTACCAGTATATCCTAATATCTGGCCAGTCAGGTAACTTTACCAGTATATCCTAATATCTGGGCCAGTCAGGTAACTTTACCAGTATATCCTAATATCTGGGCCAGTCAGGTAACTTTACCAGTATATCCTAATATCTGGGCCAGTCAGGTAACTTTACCAGTATATCCTAATATCTGGGCCAGTCAGTTAACTTTACCAGTATGTCCTTATATCTGGGCCATTCAGGTAACTTTACCAGTATGTCCTAATATCTGGGCCATTCAGGTAACTTTACCAGTATATCCTAATATCTGGGCCAGTCAGGTAACTTTACCAGTATATCCTAATATCTGGGCCAGTGAGGTAACTTTACCAGTATGTCCTAATATCTGGGCCAGTCAGGTAACTTTACCAGTATGTCCTAATATCTGGGCCAGTCAGGTAACTTTACCAGTATATCCTAATATCTGGGCCAGTCAGGTAACTTTACCAGTATATCCTAATATCTGGGCCAGTCAGGTAACTTTACCAGTATATCCTAATATCTGGGCCAGTCAGGTAACTTTACCAGTATATCCTAATATCTGGGCCAGTCAGGTAACTTTACCAGAATATCCTAATATCTGGGCCAGTCAGGTAACTTTACCAGTATATCCTAATATCTGGGCCAGTCAGGTAACTTTACCAGTATATCCTAATATCTGGGCCAGTCAGGTAACTTTACCAGTATATCCTAATATCTGGGCCAGTCAGGTAACTTTACCAGTATATCCTAATATCTGGGCCAGTCAGGTAACTTTACCAGTATATCCTAATATCTGGGCCAGTCAGGTAACTTTACCAGTATATCCTAATATCTGGGCCAGTCAGGTAACTTTACCAGTATATCCTAATATCTGGGCCAGTCAGGTAACTTTACCAGTATATCCTAATATCTGGGCCAGTCAGGTAACTTTACCAGTATATCCTAATATCTGGGCCAGTCAGGTAACTTTACCAGTATATCCTAATATCTGGGCCAGTCAGGTAACTTTACCAGTATATCCTAATATCTGGGCCAGTCAGGTAACTTTACCAGTATATCCTAATATCTGGGCCAGTCAGGTAACTTTACCAGTATATCCTAATATCTGGGCCAGTCAGGTAACTTTACCAGTATATCCTAATATCTGGGCCAGTCAGGTAACTTTACCAGTATATCCTAATATCTGGGCCAGTCAGGTAACTTTACCAGTATGTCCTAATATCTGGGCCAGTCAGGTAACTTTACCAGTATGTCCTAATATCTGGGCCAGTCAGGTAACTTTACCAGTATGTCCTAATATCTGGGCCAGTCAGGTAACTTTACCAGTATATCCTAATATCTGGGCCAGTCAGGTAACTTTACCAGTATATCCTAATATCTGGGCCAGTCAGGTAACTTTACCAGTATGTCCTAATATCTGGGCCAGTCAGGTAACTTTACCAGTATATCCTAATATCTGGGCCAGTCAGGTAACTTTACCAGTATGTCCTAATATCTGGGCCAGTCAGGTAACTTTACCAGTATATCCTAATATCTGGCCAGTCAGGTAACTTTACCAGTATATCCTAATATCTGGGCCAGTCAGGTAACTTTACCAGTATATCCTAATATCTGGGCCAGTCAGGTAACTTTACCAGTATATCCTAATATCTGGGCCAGTCAGGTAACTTTACCAGTATATCCTAATATCCACAGAGATAAAGGAAAAGGGATATTTTTTTCAGGAGATCAATGATCATATAATGAATGGATTATTTTATTGCTGATGTCTTGTTGATCTGGTAAAGATGTCCTTTAGAGAAAGCAGGCACCTTCACACCTTCTTTAGGAACACTTAGAATATCACAGTCATGGACAGAGTTTCTAAACATTCTGGAAAAGTTTAAAATTAGTTATGAACCAGTCGTTTTCTCAGGGTAATAATAGTGTAATTATGCCCTCAGAGGTTTACACACTGTTTACACACTGTCGGTGTCAACTGATTTAAATATATCTGCCACATATTAGTTTCCCACTCTGTCATCTATAGGGAAACACGTTTAAGACAGAATGCCATGTTAACATGAAAGGCAGTATGGGCCAACGTGGCAGAGGCAAACTACTTTCATAAAGAGGGTTATGGAGGTATTGAAAAGTTTCATGTATGTAAATGTTGCAAAGTGAGCGTTTTTAAACAAGGTTACAAGGCTGGGCCAAACATCGCTCCATCCAGCTCTGACTAACTGACCCAGTGGAAACGGTGTGTGTGTGTGTGTGTGTGTGTGTGTGTGTGTGTGTGTGTGTGTTTCCCCACCACAGGACTGCATGATACGTCTACGGGGGCAAAGTGTGCCTATTCAGTCATACTTCCCGTCTCAAATCATGACCATATTACGACGTATGCTGTGTTTTGAAAAAAACATTGTTCATAAGTTAAATACAGGAACGATCATGTTGCATGAGAAAGTGAACTTGTGTTTCCATCGGCCTCAGTTTCTACTTTCAATTTTCTAATTATACTTGAAGGGATTTGCAATTATTTGTGAAATAAATCGGGATAATAAACATGGGGTTAAACGTTCAAATCGATAATCTCTTTTATTACCATGGCTATAATTGAACACATTTGCCATGGTAACCAAACCATCAGTCCTAGATGAACATTGAATTCAACAATGCCAGTAATGTTTTCAATTCGACTTTTGCTGTCAAAAGCAGCTGAAACATAGAACATGTAAGAATGAACTAAAGCCATTGATTTCTGATTGTATTATATTCTGAAAACCCTTTATTCACACTTGTTCAGTAAGAGCGTGGTGAGTGCCAGACCAAGACGCAGCGCAGTGGTAGTTCGACATGGTCTTTATTAACGCTAACTAACTCGAAAAACACCAAAGAGAGAATGCCACGAACGCAACTGCGGGTCGGCTCACAAGCACTAGCGCAAAACAATGATCCACAAAACACAGGTGCCAAACATGAACTTAAATATGGCCCCCAGTTAGAGACAATGCAAAGCAGCTGCCTCTAATTGGGGACCAACACAAAACCAACATAGACACAAATAGAAAACCCCTGTCAGGCTCTGACCATACCAACATAGAGAATGCCAGAGGCCTCCCTTTGGTCAGAGCCTGACAGACGTTTGTGTGCAGGAGCATCCAAAAGGGTTTTATTGCTGGCTTCATATATGGAACCCCTAAAAGTTCTATAAAGAACCCTTTTATAGTGTTCTTTGATCAGAACCCTAGAGGTTATTATTCACTGAGACAAAATGGTTCCATATAGAACCCTGCACAGGCTATTTATGAATTATGGCTGATACTATTAAATAGTAATATTTTGAGCTAAGAATATAATTGAATAAACAATTAAAAAATGGACAAAGAATACCAGCATAGTTTTTAGAATGTAATGTCATTATATATATAAGGGAATCAGTCAATTTAAATAAATTCATTAGGCCCAAATCTATGGATTTCACATGATATGCAGGGGCACACCCAATGGGGAGCCAGGCCAAGCCAATCAGAATGAAGTTTTCCCCACAAAAGGGATTTATTAGAGAGAAATACTCAGTTTCATCAGATGTCTGGGTGGCTGGTATCAGATGATTCAGCAGGTGAAGAAGCCGGATGTGGAGGTCCTAGGCTGGCATGGTTACACGTGGTCTGCGATTGTGAGGCCGGTTGGACGTACAACCAAATTCTTTAAAACAATGTTGGAGGCAGCTTATGGTATTAAAACATTAAATGCTTTGACAACAGCTCTGGTGGAGATTCCTGCAGTCAGTGAAGCCTTTTGCACGCTCCCGCAAAACTTGAGGAATCTGTGTTGTGTGACAAAACTTCACATTTTAGTGGCCTTTTATTGTCCCCAGCACAAGGTTCACCTGTGTAATGATAATGCTGTTTAATCAGCATCTTGATATGCCACACCTGTCAGGTGGATGGATTATCTTGGTAAAGGAGCAATACTCACTACAGGGATGGAAACACATGTGTGCACAACATTTTAGAGAAATAAGCTTTCTGTGTGTATGGAACATTTCTGGGATCTTTTATTTCAGCTCATGACACATGGGACCAACACTTTACATGTTGCGTTTATATTTTTGTTCAGTATAGTTTGTAAATATGCACTGGTGGCCAGGGAGGCCTCTCTTTGTTTGAATGATGGCCCACGTCAACTCTGGATTACGTCTTTACAATGCAATAAAATACAATACACTACAATACAATACAATACACTGCAATACAATATACTTTGTCCATTAGTTACAGTAAACAACATGAATGTGTCTTCTGCTACGTTCTCAACGCCCACACACAGTAGACTTCAAGCTGCAGAGCAGAGCTGCTTTACTGGTTCCAGAGACAAAGACAAAATGAAGACAAAATGAAGACAAAATCCAGAAATATAAACCCTGGTCAAAAGTTTGGAATATTATTCATTCAAGGGTTTTTCTTTATTTGCACTATTTTTTACATTGTAGAATAAAAGTGAAGACATCAAAACTATGATATAACACATATGGAATCATGTAGTAACCAGAAAAGTGTTAAACAAATCAAAATATTTTATATTTGAGATTATTCAAATAGCCACCCTTTGCCTTGATGACAGTTTTGCACACTCTTGGCATTCTCTCAACCAGCTTCACCTGGAATGCTTTTCTTTCAGTCTTGAAGGAGTTCCCACATATGCTGAGCACTTGTTGGCTGCTTTTCCTTCACTGTGGTCCGACTAATCCCAAACCATCTACATTTGGTTGAGGTTGGAACCAAAAATCTCAAATTTGGACTCCAGACCAAAGGACAGATTTCCACCAGTCTAATGTCCATTGCTCGTGTTTCTTGGCCCAATCAAGTCTCTTCTTCTTATTGGTGTCCTTTAGTAGTGGTTTCTTTGCAGCAATTCGACCATGAAGGCCTGATTCACACAGTCTCCTCTGAACAGTTGATGTTGAGATGTGTCTGTTACTTGAACTCTGTGAAGCATTTATTTGAGGCTGGTAACTCTAATGAACTTATCCTCTGCAGCAGAGGAATTTCTGGGTCTTCCATTCCTGTGGCGGTCCTCATGAAGCTGGTTGAGAGAATGCCATGAGTGTGCAAAGCTGTCTTAAAGGCAAAGGGTGGCTACTTTTTTGATTTGTTTAACACTTTTATGGTTACTACATGATTCCATATGTGTTATGTCATAGTTTTGATGTCTTCACTTTTATTCTACAATATAAAAAATTGTGCAAATAAAGAAAAACCCTTGAATGAGTAATATTCCAAACTTTAACTGGGGGTTTATATATATATATTTATATGTATATATATATACAGTGGGGAGAACAAGTATTTGATACACTGCCGATTTTGCAGGTTTTCCCACTTACAAAGCATGTAGAAGTCTGTCATTTTTATCATAGGTACTCTTCAACTGTGAGTGACGGAATCTAAAACAAAAATCCAGAAAATCACATTGTATGATTTTTAAGTAATTAATTTGCATTTTATTGCATGACATAAGTATTTGATACATCAGAAAAGTAGAACTTAATATTTGGTACAGAAACCTTTGTTTGCAATTACAGAGATCATAAATTTCCTGTAGTTCTTGACCAGGTTTGCACACACTGCAGCAGGGATTTTGGCCCACTCCTCCATCCAGATCCTTCAGGTTTCGGGGCTGTCGCTGGGCAATACGGACTTTCAGCTCCCTCCAAAGATTTTCTATTGGGTTCAGGTCTGGAGACTGGCTAGGCCACTCCAGGACCTTGAGATGCTTCTTACGGAGCCACTCCTTAGTTGCCCTGGCTGTGTGTTTCGGGTCGTTGTCATGCTGGAAGACCCAGCCACGACCCATCTTCAATGCTCTTACTGAGGGAAGGAGGTTGTTGGCCAAGATCTTGCGATACATGGCCCCATCCATCCTCCCCTCAATACGGTGCAGTCGTCCTGTCCCCTTTGCAGAAAAGCATCCCCAAAGAATGATGTTTCCACCTCCATGCTTCACGGTTGGGATGGTGTTCTTGGGGTTGTACTCATCCTTATTCTTCCTCCAAACACGGCGAGTGGAGTTTAGACCAAAAAGCTCTATTTTTGTCTCATCAGACCACATGACCTTCTCCCATTCCTCCTCTGGATCATCCAGATGGTCATTGGCAAACTTCAGACGGGCCTGGACATGCGCTGGCTTGAGCAGGGGGACCTTGCGTGCGCTGCAGGATTTTAATCCATGACGGCGTAGTGTGTTACTAATGGTTTTCTTTGAGACTGTGGTCCCAGCTCTCTTCAGGTCATTGACCAGGTCCTGCCGTGTAGTTCTGGGCTGATCCCTCACCTTCATCATGATCATTGATGCCCCACGAGGTGAGATCTTGCATGGTGCCCCAGACTGAGGGAGATTGACCGTCATCTTGAACTTCTTCCATTTTCTAATAATTGCGCCAACAGTTGTTGCCTTCTCACCAAGCTGCTTGCCTATTGTCCTGTAGCCCATCCCAGCCTTGTGCAGGTCTACAATTTTATCCCTGATGTCCTTACACAGCTCTCTGGTCTTGGCCATTGTGGAGAGGTTGGAGTCTGTTTGATTGAGTGTGTGGACAGGTGTCTTTTATACAGGTAACAAGTTCAAACAGGTGCAGTTAATACAGGTAATGAGTGGAGAACAGGAGGGCTTCTTAAAGAAAAACTAACAGGCCTGTGAGAGCCGGAATTCTTACTGGTTGGTAGGTGATCAAATACTTATGTCATGCAATAAAATGCAAATAAATTATTTAAAAATCATACAATTGGATTTTCTGGATTTTTGTTTTAGATTCCGTCTCTAACAGTTGAAGTGTACCTATGATAAAAATTACAGACCTCTACATGCTTTGTAAGTAGGAAAACCTGCAAAATCGGCAGTGTATCAAATACTTGTTCTCCCCACTGTATATATAGTTTAGTAAAGGGTTCTTTAATCTCGTCCAAAGAACCAAAAGGTGTTATATAGATCCGCAGATAACCCTTTTTTCTAAGAGTGTAATGTAGCCTACTGTCACGATGTGGGTGTTGCTTCTCTATGGCCAGAGCCTGACACCTACAGCAGGGAGGTCACTAGAGATTCATGGATAGGGGGCTAAGCCTCTTTTAGGGGGGTCTGGGCATACTCCCCTAGGATAAAAAAAAATGTAAGCCCCCAAAATGTATTTTCATCATGTATTTTTAGAGTAACAACGGGTGTAAAATCTATTAAAATAAGGTTATTTTTTGTCACAGTTGGCTAAAAGTAAACCTGTCTCATAGTTTGCGTTCGACACTGATCTAATATGACTTAAATTCTATCCAAATAAAGAAATTAATGTCCACTTTGTCTTCATCCATCCAACACCAACAACAGGCACCAAAATGGCTGAACTATGGAGCCAAAATACTTTGGGGATTTTATTTTGAGAGAGAGATATCTGGCTAAGAGATCTGGCTAGGATCTGGTTAAAAATACTAGAATCAGTTCTAGAACCCATTGCCCTTCATGGTTGTGAGGTCTGGGGTTCCGCTCACCAACCAAGAATTCACTAAATGGGACAAACACTAATTTGAGACTCATGCAGAATTCTGCAAAAGTATTCTCTGTGTACAATGTAAAACACCAAATAATGCATGCAGAGCAGAATTAGGCCGATACCTGCTTATTATCAAAATCTTAATTTCTCACCGGATTGGCCTTCCTGCAGAGCTGCTGGCACTGCCTCTCTTGACAAATGTTTGTATATCCATCTAACGTTAGTCGTTAACTAGCCTACAGTTGAGAAACTGAGGATAATACAATGACATTGTGATCAACACTTTGTCACCTTGTTTTGCAATGGCTACTGAATGAAAGCAACAGAGCATGAAAAGATATGTGCATGATGTTACGTCATCTGTCTCGTTTATAGCCGGGCACAGATAGCAAAACTATTAAATGCAACGTTAATTAGTAGCCCATCTGCATGAATCCGTCCTGTCTGAGCCTTTTCCTGTCCTTTTCCTGTTAGCTAGCAGTCTCAAGCCACAGAAGAAGCGTTAACCAAAATAGTTAGCTAGCTGTGCAGCAGCCTCTGCAGCAGCAGCCTCCCCCAGGTCCTAGTGCTATCCCGGTAAGAAGTTTAAGATGCGATGGAACGGATGACGGAAAAAAATAAATCACAGAGAAAATATATTGACTGATATAATGATTTATTTAGGGGGGGCTAATGAATATGCCTAGCGACTCTGGCCTACAGTGCAGCCTATACTGTAGTATAGAATAATACCTATTACAGTAAATGATACCTGTGTTGTGCAACAGCTCTACCCTGTGTCCATGTGTAACTAAACTCCCCAGCTGTCGGTCTGTCTGTCTGTTTCCCTACCTGACTCCCCTCCCCATCCCCAGCCTGCCGGTGACTCAGTCACTCACGGCTCCCTTCATGTTCATTTCCAGTTCTGACGCTACTTTCCCTTCATTCGGTCCTGGAAAAAGTATTGTAACGAGAAACTAGTCTACATTAGGGGACACATTTATAGTGACGGAACACCACAGATAATGTGAATGTCGACATGTTTCTGAGTGACAGAAGGCATGCGGGGGGACTATCCTGCTCCATCTGATGGACTGTAGCGAGAGGGTTTCAACCCAACTGTCACAATGTTCATTTGGACAGTTAAAAAGTCCTGGACTGTATGGGGGATGGATGGCATGTCGGTATGTATTAGTCTACAACATTTAGCTTCTCTATTCGGGTGTTATGCTTGTAGGCACTATTATATGACGCGTTGAGTCATACAATTAAATTCCTAAACTGTTAAATTGGTTACACATGTAGGCTACAATATGTATTTAATATTGAACCCCTCCTCAGAGCGGTAGGTCCTCTGTAGCATTAGTAACCTAACCGGTAGCATATTGGTCATTGATAGATGGTGAAGGGAGCTGTAGGTCCCGGAGGCAACACGTGGTGTATGTCATCAGCACCGTACGCGCCGGGCACCGGACATCTACCCTATATAAATCACAAACCTTCAGCAAGAGGCATCGGGAAACCCGGCCTCCTAACCGCAGCACCGCATCACCGCAGCACCGCATCACGGCTACTAAACCTAATTCAACCACCTTTTAACCCTATCATATAGGCTACATTAATGCGGGCTAGGCTATGAATATATTTGTCTGATTTACATTTGGCCGACATACATATACTACTGGCTATAAACAACATTATAGATGATTGTTGAAAGCCGTATTCGCACCTTTATTATCGTGCCTTTGAAAGGGTTCTGTACATGTAATAGCCTGCAGGCTTGTGCGCTTTTCAATTTGGCACAAAGACCCGCTGACGCACCTGGAGCCGCGCTGACTACTACATGGAAAGAGACAGTTTTGTGTTTTGTTTCTTTTACTAGGCTAATTATAGATTATTTTGATTTTTTTATCAGATTTATTTTAACTCACACAATAAGAAATCAATCTTGTGTTTTGACGAGAACACGTGAAAATGACCTAAAAAGAATCCCACTCGCCCGTTCAGATGTGGTTTTGTAGCTGGAGACGGTTTTATTTTGAGGCACGGAGGCGCTCAGAGACTCGGCGCGCTCAGAGAAGCGAGACCCGTTTTCCGTTGGCCGGAGAGCTGAAGTTTCTCAGCCGCGTCGAGCAGACAGACTGACTGGGTCGCTAAGGAGGAGAGGGAGAGCAGAGGAGAGGAGAACTGGCGTGGTGGTCTTGACTCTTTCCAGTGGCTGTGCTGTAACCTAGTCTGTTGTGATGCGCATTCCTGTAGATCCCAGCGCTACGCGAAGGTTTAGCCCGCCGTCCAGTAGCCTCCAGCCGGTCCCGGCCAAGATGAACGAACTCAACACGCCGACCGGGACTGGGCAGCTAGACAGCACGGTGCCAAGGCTGCGCCTGCAGGAGAACCGCAGCATGGCGGAGATCATAGCGGACCACCCGGCGGAGCTGGTCCGGACTGACAGCCCAAACTTCCTCTGCTCGGTGTTACCGTCTCACTGGCGCTGCAACAAGACGCTGCCCGTCGCTTTCAAGGTAAATAACGCTCTCTTTATAACTTTATACACTCTCCTTACACATATTTATACTTTATATTAAATATATCAAGGTCAAATACTCTTTACACTACTTTATACTTATATTTCATAGGCCTAAATAGCAACTGGGAGAAAAAGGCTTACTGTGAATATCTGTACTGGGTGATTTGGGCCGGGAAAGGAATGTGTTTCTGTTTTTATAAAATACTAGGCTATTGCTCTGCCTTAAAATGAGTTTTACGAATTATAATTAATAATTTGTGTTAAGTCTGTTAGCAGGTCTGCAGATGTTGCTGTTTTATTGAAACTTATTTGGATTTCTGAAAGTTGAGGCTAAAGCAGACAGAGTAGCGTGCTTCTTAATTTAATGAACAAAGCATTATTATATACGACTGATAATAGGGAGCAGCGAGGCGTGGAATGGAGACATGTTGTGTTATCTTTCATCAACTACATATTTTGAAACCAAAGTTAATATGAAACATCTCTGTTATTGTCTCAGCCGCTGGCAGACAGACAGGCAGGCAGGCAGACAGACTGGTATTTTTCCTCACAGCGTCTTTAGATATTATTAACACCTCACACTTACTGGAATAATTATATTGTTCACCACTCAAATGAACTCCGAAATTGAAGGACATTTTACACATTAGCTATCCTAATTGTAATTAGATTCGAAAACATGATTAAGTCAAATGAGAGGCAGGCATGCAGCTTCCATATTACATACAGTAGTCTAAATACACAATAAAATAGATGCGTTTGATAAACATATTGCTAAATATTTCAATTTAGGCCTACATTTTTTCCACAATTATACAACCTCATCTGTTCCTTGTAAATGTATATTAATTAATTCTGGATGTTAATTTGCGTTTAGGCCCAGTGCATTACTGGGAACACTGCATTAATATAATATTAATAAATTATACTGATAGAAGATGAATCTGTATATTAAACAATCATTAACCACCGATCATGTTTATAACTATTTATTTAGTGTTGGCAATATGTTGAAATTTCACCCATCATCATAACCATGGTTTTATTATTAATATAGCTATTACCTGTAGACTACAGGTAGGCTGTAGTTCCACCTGTGATTGTCTTTATTAACCTGTAGTCAAGGTGAAAATGCAGATGGTAGATCTTGCCTCCAGCTATCTGGGTTACACACTATAATGTTTAAACCGCCTGCTCACTGACATGATGGAGCACATATTGACATATATTTAGTTTTATTTAAGTTTGAAAAGAGATCTAGAACTTTTAAAAATAATTTTGAGAAATAATTTAGGATTAATAGCAGATTTCTAGAACGGAACCTCAGTAATAGTGTGTTAGTGAGAAGGCCGCAGCCTCAGCCTCAGCCTCAGCCGCAGCCTCAGCCTCAGCCGCAGCCTCAGCCCAACCACCATTCTACCAAGTACAGGTCTATTCACTACTAGATGTACTATTATTATTATCACTTTTCTTACATTTTAACTCTGCATTGTTGGGAAAGGGATTATAATTAAGCATTCTACTGTTAAAGTCGACACCTGTTGTATTCTGTGCATGTGATGAATAACATGTGATTTGGTTTGATTTGAAAGGTCCTTATGGAAATCTCTACCTATAAACTATCTTGGATTGTTAATAAAAAGATAAATAAATGAATTGTGACATACATATACATTTAATATATTACTATAAATAGAACGTAGATCCCTTCTAAAATCTACAGGCCTCAATCCCCCAAAAAGGCAACGTTATAAAAGGCAAAGCTAGGCACCATGTCATTTTGTGTTGATGCTCAGTGTACCTGCAGTGCTTATTCATCTCTGACATCCCAGCATCCTCTCCTCCGCAGGTTGTGGGGTTGGGAGAGGTGACTGATGGGACGGTCGTCACGGTGATGGCGGGGAACGATGAGAACTACTCGGCCGAGCTGCGGAACGCGTCAGGAGTGATGAAGAACCAGGTGGCTCGCTTCAACGACCTGCGCTTCGTAGGACGCAGCGGGCGCGGTCAGTGTCTATATTATCTACACCTATATTTATGTTATTATGCCGGATCTATGTCTAACTGAATGTAGACCTCATGTTAGTTTCTATATCTCTATATCTACATATATATTATTAAAACATTATTATTAGATCAAGAAAGCAACCCCAGTCTGCTTCAGATAGTCAATCAGCAAAACAAGCCACGTTCAACAGCCCTTAATTATTAAACCTCCATGTATATCTCACTAGGTCAGGATATTAAACCTCCATGTATATCTCACTAGGTCAGGATATTAAACCTCCATGTATATCTCACTAGGTCAGGATATTAAACCTCCTCCATGTATATCTCACTAGGTCAGGATATTAAACCTCCTCCATGTATATCTCACTAGGTCAGGATATTAAACCTCCATGTATATCTCACTAGGTCAGGATATTAAACCTCCATGTATATCTCACTAGGTCAGGATATTAAACCTCCATGTATATCTCACTAGGTCAGGATATTAAACTTCCTGTAGGCTTGATAAGTGATTATACATCAAATAAAATAATATTAAAATGTATTGGTCACATACACATGGTTAGCAGATGTTATTGTCGTGTAGCGAAATGCTTGTGCTTCTAGCTCCGACAGTGCAGTAATATCTAACAAGTAATATCTAACAGTTTCACAACATAAACCCAAATACACATAAATCTAAGTAAGGAATGGATTGAGAATATATACATATGTCAGGGCGGCATTGGACTAAGATACAGTGGCATAGTAAGCTTTATAGTATACAGTAAACACATAAGAGATTGGTGATGCAGAATGTTAACATGAAGATACTGAAGAATAGTATAGCGTACCCCCACCCCAGTCCTAAACACGCTGAATGAATTTCCTCTAAACAATAAATATTTTATTCCTTCTCTTTCAGCAGGTAAATACTGATCGTCTTTTCTTGTTATCTGCTAAGCCATTACATTTATAACTGGCTGTCAGGGCCTGACTAAGGCCAGGTCTCTGACTCCTTCTAGTGGGAGTAGTTTGGCCACAGTCAGGACCTGACAATAGTTCAGGGAGTCTGGGTCGAGTTTGGCCAATCCCCAATTAGAGGCAGCTGTATTGAGTTGTCTCTAATTATGTTCACATTGCGTCCACCTGCGTGTGGATCATTGTCTGTGTCTGTGTACTTGTTACGCTACACCAGATCACGGTGCTGTCTCTGTTTCCTGCGTTTGTTGTTTTCTGTTTTTCAGTGTAATAAACCATGTCTGCACGGACCTCACGCCCTTCCATCGCATTGTGACACTGGCTATACTTATTTCACCATTTACCATAATGGTATACCATAATTCGCCCAGTGTCGTCCGAGTTTGGCCGTTGTAGGCTGCCATTGTAAATAAGAATGTGTTCATAACTGACTTGCCTAGTTAAAAAAAGGTTAAATAAAAAAATATTTCTTAATTTATTTCCACAATTAACAAATAATCTGTGTAATAATGTAGGCAGTTCATATGAAGGATTGTTACCTAGAACAAGGACTGGCATTACAAACATGACATTTTTGGCAAACAATTATTGTGATTCTTCCTATATTGTCCATAACATCATTATCCCATAGCAACAGATGTGGGATACATACACACACACTCATACACACTCCTCACCCTTCCCTCACAAGTTCAAAAGCTGACCAACAGCCTACGCTAACCTGTCACTGATGACTGCCTGACCAACACCCCACGCTAACTTGTCACTGATGACTGCCTGACCAACACCCCACGCTAACCTGTCACGGATGACTGCCTGACCAACACCCCACGCTAACCTGTCACTGATGACTGCCTGACCAACACCCCACGCTAACCTGTCACGGATGACTGCCTGACCAACACCCCACGCTAACCTGTCACTGATGACTGCCTGACCAACACCCCACACTAACCTGTCACTGATGACTGCCTGACCAACACCCCACGCTAACCTGTCAATGATGACTGCCTGACCAACACCCCACGCTAACATGTCACTGATGACTGCCTGACCAACACCCCACGCTAACCTGTCACTGATGACTGCCTGACCAACACCCCACGCTAACCTGTCACTGATGACTGCCTGACCAACACCCCACGCTAACCTGTCACTGATGACTGCCTGACCAACACCCCACGCTAACCTGTCACTGATGACTGCCTGACCAACACCCCACGCTAACCTGTCACTGATGACTGCCTGACCAACACCCCACGCTAACCTGTCACTGATGACTGCCTGACCAACACCCCACGCTAACCTATCACTGATGACTGCCTGACCAACACCCCACGCTAACCTGTCACTGATGACTGCCTGACCAACACCCCACGCTAACCTGTCACTGATGACTGCCTGACCAACACCCCACGCTAACCTGTCACTGATGACTGCCTGACCAACACCCCACGCTAACCTGTCACTGATGACTGCCTGACCAACACCCCACGCTAACCTGTCACGGATGACTGCCTGACCAACACCCCACGCTAACCTGTCACTGATGACTGCCTGACCAACACCCCACGCTAACCTGTCACTGATGACTGCCTGACCAACACCCCACGCTAACCTGTCACTGATGACTGCCTGACCAACACCCCACGCTAACCTGTCACTGATGACTGCCTGACCAACACCCCACGCTAACCTGTCACTGATGACTGCCTGACCAACACCCCACACTAACCTGTCACGGATGACTGCCTGACCAACACCCCACACTAACCTGTCACGGATGACTGCCTGACCAACACCCCACGTACTGAACATATAATGTACATGCACACGTACATGCACACGCACACACACTCAAACACACAGCTTATCTAAAAAGGAAATGACTATTAAACGTCTCTCCCTCTGTCTTACGCAAAGACAGACAGGAGGTTAGACTAGTCCAGGGATGGATAACTAGGAATAAACACCCTGCTACACCAAACCAGGGGCTAGGGAGAGAGGTTAGACCAGGCCAGGCTAGGTGCCATGGGCTAGGGGCTAGGGGCTAGGGAGAGAGGTTAAACCAGGCCAGGCCAGGGGCTAGAGGCTAGGGGCTAGGGTCTAGGGGCTAGGGAGAGAGGTTAAACCAGGCCAGGCCAGGGGCTAGGGGCTAGAGGCTAGGGGCTAGGGGCTAGGGGCTAGGGAGAGAGGTTAAACCAGGCCAGGCTAGGGGCTAGGGGCTAGGGAGAGAGGTTAAACCAGGCCAGGCTAGGGGCTAGGGGCTAGGGGCTAGGGGCTAGGGGCTAGGGGCTAGAGGCTAGAGCAGTGGTCACCAACCGGTCTATCACGACCGACTGGGCGATCTCCAAGGCATTCCTAGTCGATCACCAAACATTTCTGTAAAAAACCCAATGATAAAACCTAGTGTTCCTATTTCTTTTCTTAGTCTCGGGCTGTTGGCGGTCGGTTCACCAGATTCAGCTGCCCTGCTGCCTGATGGGAGAACTGTTGCCATTTTGAACAATTTCATGTTTCTGAAGGTACAAACCCTGCCTTCCCGGCGGTTCCAGAGAGAAAATCAGGTGCATTATAGGCCACCGCTGGCCAATCAGATGGCTCAGATTACCGTGTCTGCAGTAACTAGCAGGCGTAAAAGAAAGCTACAGCAAAGTTGATACTGTGATGATAATCTGTAATTTATTTCACCACTATAGTCTATTTATTGTCCTACCTCCTAACCTTACTGCATTTTGCACTACATTTTGCACTCTGTATATAGATTTTCTATTGTGTTTTTGACTGTTTGTTTACTGTGTAACTCTGTGTTGTTTTTGTCTCACTGCTTTGCTTTGTCTTGGCCAGGTCACAGTTGCAAATGAGAACTAGTTCTCAACTGGCCTACCTGGTTAAATAAAGGTGAAATAAAACCTACCTGGTTAAATAAAGGTGAAATAAAAATAAAAAATAAAATAAAAAAAACTGTGAGATTTCAAAACATTTAAAACCATGACTAGAGAGAGACTGTCAATGAATACAGCAAAGAGATGCTGTTTGTATGAGTGAGTTCATGTTTAAGTTCTTACTCAGCGCTGTCAACACTTTTATAACACAGCGCTACAAGAAGCACTGCAGCAGTAATGAATGAGGAGGAACGTGTATCGATTGGCTTGTGATGTTATTATTATTAGCGGCTTGGGTCTTTTTTAATATCAAGGAATATTTATATTTCTCTGTTTATAGGAGTAACAACATGAATTGCGGTGGGACTCTAGTTTTGCCATCAGCTGGAAGACGGTGTCCCTTGTTGGTCAGAGTCAGTGGAGGAAAGGGAGAGGAGGGATGTTGAGAGGCGGACCCTCAGTCTGCTGCTCTCTCCCTCCGCTGAGACTGACCATCAGATGCAGGCACCATCAGCCCAGTAAAATACAAAGAAATAGAACATTATTTAAATAATACAACAACGTATCTATTACCGGTAAAGCCTACCTCAAATTTTGAAATATATATATTTTTAAATGTCTCAAACAACAATGCATTGGCAGGGCAATTCAAGCAAAGCCAATATGAGACTGTATTGTGTCTATAGCTTCCTGATCAAACCTCATTGCTAAAGTTCTGTTGTTTTGCATAGGCTTAAGTTTTTAAGTCATGTTTAAAAAAATCAGAACGATAGATCTCAGTTTACATTTTGACTCAGAAAGTGATCTTGACTCAGAAAAGGTTAGTGACCACTATCTTAGTTAGTGACCTTTGTCTTAGTTAGTGACCACTGTCTTAGAGTTAGTGACCACTGTCTTAGTTAGTGACCACTGTCTTAGTTAGTGACCACTATCTTAGTTAGTGACCTCTGTCTTAGTTAGTGACCACTGTCTTAGTTAGTGACCACTGTCTTAGTTAGTGACCACTGTCTTAGTTAGTGACCACTATCTTAGTTAGTGACCTCTGTCTTAGTTAGTGACCACTGTCTTAGAGTTAGTGACCACTGTCTTAGTTAGTGACCACTGTCTTAGTTAGTGACCACTGTCTTAGTTAGTGACCTCTGTCTTAGTTAGTGACCACTGTCTTAGTTAGTGACCACTGTCTTAGTTAGTGACCACTGTCTTAGAGTTAGTGACCACTGTCTTAGTTAGTGACCACTGTCTTAGTTAGTGACCACTGTCTTAGTTAGTGACCACTGTCTTAGAGTTAGTGACCACTGTCTTAGTTAGTGACCTCTGTCTTAGTTAGTGACCACTGTCTTAGAGTTAGTGACCACTGTCTTAGAGTTAGTGACCACTGTCTTAGAGTTAGTGACCACTGTCTTAGAGTTAGTGACCACTGTCTTAGTTAGTGACCACTGTCTTAGTTAGTGACCACTGTCTTAGAGTTAGTGACCACTGTCTTAGTTAGTGACCACTGTCTTAGTTAGTGACCACTGTCTTAGAGTTAGTGACCACTGTCTTAGAGTTAGTGACCACTGTCTTAGAGTTAGTGACCACTGTCTTAGAGTTAGTGACCACTGTCTTAGAGTTAGTGACCACTGTCTTAGAGTTAGTGACCACTGTCTTAGTTAGTGACCACTGTCTTAGAGTTAGTGACCACTGTCTTAGTTAGTGACCACTGTCTTAGTTAGTGACCACTGTCTTAGAGTTAGTGACCACTGTCTTAGAGTTAGTGACCACTGTCTTAGAGTTAGTGACCACTGTCTTAGAGTTAGTGACCACTGTCTTAGTTAGTGACCACTGTCTTAGTTAGTGACCACTGTCTTAGAGTTAGTGACCACTGTCTTAGAGTTAGTGACCTCTGTCTTAGTTAGTGACCACTGTCTTAGTTAGTGACCCCTGTCTTAGAGTTAGTGACCACTGTCTTAGAGTTAGTGACCACTGTCTTAGAGTTAGTGACCACTGTCTTAGAGTTAGTGACCACTGTCTTAGTTAGTGACCACTGTCTTAGTTAGTGACCACTGTCTTAGTTAGTGACCACTGTCTTAGTTAGTGACCACTGTCTTAGTTAGTGACCACTGTCTTAGTTAGTGACCACTGTCTTAGAGTTAGTGACCACTGTCTTAGTTAGTGACCACTGTCTTAGAGTTAGTGACCACTGTCTTAGAGTTAGTGACCACTGTCTTAGTTAGTGACCACTGTCTTAGTTAGTGACCCCTGTCTTAGAGTTAGTGACCACTGTCTTAGAGTTAGTGACCACTGTCTTAGAGTTAGTGACCACTGTCTTAGAGTTAGTGACCACTGTCTTAGTTAGTGACCACTGTCTTAGTTAGTGACCACTGTCTTAGTTAGTGACCACTGTCTTAGAGTTAGTGACCACTGTCTTAGTTAGTGACCACTGTCTTAGTTAGTGACCACTGTCTTAGTTAGTGACCACTGTCTTAGAGTTAGTGACCACTGTCTTAGAGTTAGTGACCACTGTCTTAGAGTTAGTGACCACTGTCTTAGTTAGTGACCACTGTCTTAGTTAGTGACCACTGTCTTAGTTAGTGACCACTGTCTTAGAGTTAGTGACCACTGTCTTAGTTAGTGACCACTGTCTTAGTTAGTGACCACTGTCTTAGAGTTAGTGACCACTGTCTTAGAGTTAGTGACCACTGTCTTAGTTAGTGACCACTGTCTTAGTTAGTGACCACTGTCTTAGTTAGTGACCACTGTCTTAGAGTTAGTGACCACTGTCTTAGTTAGTGACCACTGCCTTAGTTAGTGACCACTGTCTTAGTTAGTGACCAATGTCTTAGTTAGTGACCACTGTCACTAATTTCAGATATTACATGTCAGAAAGTCGTTTTCAACTCAAGTTCAAGCGTACTGTTAGCTAGCAAACATTAGCTGGCTGGCTCGATAGCTAACATTACGTGTATGATCTGTGTAGTAATATTATTCGTATCTCAGAGCCATTTACATTGCTAGTTATAGCCTAATGTTAGCTCGTCTGTGTGGGCCAGAGTGCAGAATAACTGACAAATGTTACGAACGCTCAACATAGTCAGTAAACATTTCCAATAAAGTGTAATAAAATTGTTGCCAGCAGCACAGTTACAGACACCGCTCTGGATAACATGGAAACAGCCTAACCAGCTCTGCTATGGCGGTCAAAGCTGTTCTCTCATTTGTGTCTGGAAGTAGCTAGCAAGCTAGCCAACGTTAGCCAGTTAGCTAGGGTGCTTGACTGCTGTTGTGAGGTCGGAACACTCGGACACCTCGGCCAGAGCATCCAGTGTGCGCTCTGAACACTCTGAGAGCAAAATGCTCTGAATTTACGAAGGGACAATCTGACAATGCTCTGAGTTTACGAACACCCAGAGCACACTCTGAGCACACTCGGGCACTCCAGATTGAATGTACGAACAGACCCGAATTATAAACCAGCCTTTAATCTTGAAATCTTTGGTCGTTTAGTACATGGCCTCACATGTGAATCCTTAAAGAGATGGGTGGAGTTAAGGCGTAAGAGGGTGTGAACGATGCTGAATGGGTGGAGACAAAGAAGAACTCTCCAGTAGGTACCAAAACATTCAAGGGACATTTTCTCAAAAGTGGGTTTATCAACTTTCAATACAGAATTACTTTCCCATTGTTCCTCAACAGTAGTGTATAATTTCAAATATTGCTACATTCATTTTTATTTATTTAACCTATATTTAACTACAAAAGTCAGTTAAGAACAAATTCTTATTTACAATGACGGCCTACCAAAGTGCAAAAGGCCTCCTGCAGGGACTGGGGCTGGGATTAAAATATATAGGACAAAGCACACATCATGGCAAGAGAGACACCACAACACTACATAAAGAGAGATACCGCAACACTACATAAAGAGAGACACCACAACACTACATAAAGAGAGACACCACAACACTACATAAAGAGAGACACCACAACACTACATAAAGAGAGACACCACAACACTACATAAAGAGAGACACCACAACACTACATAAAGAGAGACACCACAACACTACATAAAGAGAGACACCACAACACTACATAAAGAGAGACACCACAACACTACATAAAGAGAGACACCACAACACTACATAAAGAGAGACACCACAACACTACATAAAGAGAGACACCACAACACTACATAAAGAGAGAACTGAGACAACAACATAGCAAGGCAGTAACACATGACAACACAGCATGGTAGCAACACAACATGACAACACAACATGGTAGCAACACAACATGGTAGCAACACAAAACACGGTACAAACATTATTGGACACAGACAACAGCACAAAGGGCAAGAAGGTAGAGATGACAATACATCACACAAAGCAGACACAACTGTCAGTAAGAGTGTCCATGATTGAGTCTTTGAATGAAGAGATGGAGAAAAAACTGTCCAGTTTGAGTGTTTGTTGCAGCTCGTTCCAGTCGCTAGCTGCAGCGAACTGAAAAGACGAGCGACCCAGGGATGTGTGTGTTTTGGGGACCTTTAACAGAATGTGACTGGCAGAATGGGTGTTGTATATGGAGGATGAGGGCTGCAGTAGATATCTCAGATAGGGGGGAGTGAGGCCTAAGAGGGTTTTATAAATAAGCATCAACCAGTGGGTCTTGTGACGGGTCTACAGAGATGACCAGTTTACAGAGGAGTATAGAGTGCAGTGATGTGTCCTATAAGGAGCATTGGTGGCAAATCTGATGGCCGAATGGTAAAGAACATCTAGCCGCTGGAGAACACCCTTACCTGCCGATCTATAAATTATATCTCCGTAATCTAGCATGGGTAGGATGGCCATCTGAATCAGGGTTAGTTTGACAGCTGGGGTGAAAGAGGAGCGATTACGAAAGAGGAAACCAAGTCTAGATTTAACCTTGAGGGTGAAAGACCGAATCACATAAGACTGAATAATAATTGTATGTGTGGTGAACAGAGAACATATTTAGCCTAACATAACAAAGGGGTTGAATACTTATTGACTTAAAATGTTTCAGTATTAAATTTGTATTAATTTGATAAAAAAATCTAAAAACAGGCCAGTGACATAAAATCTAAGTTTAATACATTTTTAATTCAGGTTGTAAAACAACAAATATGTGGAAAAAGTAAATGGGTGAGAATACTTTCTGAAGTCTCAGTGAGATTTTCTGAAGTCCCCTATATAGTTCTCATTATGGCGTCTGTGACCGCACAGACATCGCAACACTATCCACTGACCTATCAGACTGTGCTGGCTAAGGTTGTCACTATCCACTGACCTATCAGACTGTGCTGGCTAAGGTTGTCACTATCCACTGACCTATCAGACTGTGCTGGCTAAGGTTGTCACTATCCACTGACCTATCCGCACAAATAGCCGTTCTCTCCACCGAGGTTAACACTAAGATCTACTCTGTTAAAGAAGACTTGGTGAAACATGACACTGTCTGAATAGCCTGGAAGATGGAGCAAATACTTACTCTGTTAAAGGGGGTGACACTGGAGGAGCAAGTCACCTGGCTATCATCAGATGTCATCAATCTCACTTCCAAGGTTGAAGACCTCGAGAACAGAGCGCCGGGGGAACTGTTGCATTTTCGGCATGAGAGAGGGACTCGAGACCGCAGGCAGCATGCAGCCTACCCTGTCCATAGCTAAAATGCTACAGGAAATTATAGGCCTCGATTACGCCCCAACCCTCGACTGTGCCATATTAAAGGCCATATTAAAGGCCATATTAAAGGCCATATTAAAGGCCATATTAAAGGCCATATTAAAGGCCATATTAAAAGCCATATTAAAGGCCATATTAAAGGCCATATTAAAGGCCATATTCTAGCTCTGCTGTCTCTGCATTATATCTACATCGTCGTTGGGCCTTTTATCTCCGTTAGCCCTTCAGAAGAAGCTCTCCAGCGACACAACGTTTGTTTTTATTCATGTCAGCTAACGTAGCTAGCTAGGACAGAGTTAGCAGGCAACACAGCTCACGCAGACCGTGATGAACTCAAGTTCAAAATCTGTAAAGTGTTGTTGGCGTGACAGAGATATTAGAGTGGTGAGAAAAGTACCAACAGACTGCACCAAGTTCAATGTAATTACTGCACAAATATTTTATTTTACCGATTAAAAAAATGATTTATCCTTTAGAGGTGAATGAAGTAGTGAATGCAGGTGGTTGTCCTGGGCTGGCCCCTGTGTGTCTGATGAAGTAGTGAATGCAGGTGGTTGTCCTGGGCTGGCCCCTGTGTGTCTGATGAAGTAGTGAATGCAGGTGGTTGTCCTGGGCTGGCCCCTGTGTGTCTGATGAAGTAGTGAATGCAGGTGGTTGTCCTGGGCTGGCCCCTGTGTGTCTGATGAAGTAGTGAATGCAGGTGGTTGTCCTGGGCTGGCCCCTGTGTGTCTGATGAAGTAGTGAATGCAGGTGGTTGTCCTGGGCTGACCCCTGTGTGTCTGATGAAGTAGTGAATGCAGGTGGTTGTCCTGGGCTGGCCCCTGTGTGTCTGATGAAGTAGTGAATGCAGGTGGTTGTCCTGGGCTGGCCCCTCTGACTGTGTGTCTGATGATGTTCCCACAGGAAAGAGCTTCACTCTGACCATCACAGTGTTCACCAACCCTCCTCAAGTAGCAACGTTCCATCGAGCCATTAAAGTCACCGTGGACGGACCCCGCGAGCCTCGGAGTGAGTACACACACACACACACACACACGCCCACCTCGTCAAATGTTGTTGGACTGAATATGGACATCATTCTAAAAAGGTGACAGCTAGTAAAACCCGTCAAACACAAACAGAGCTCTTCTTTACAGGAAACGGGTCTGATTATCTAAAGAGCCAATCAACAGGTCTGATTATCTAAAGGGCCAATCTACAGGTCTGATTAATGAAAGGGCCAATCAATAGGTCTGATTATCTAAAGAGCCAATCAACAGGTTTTTAAATAAACAGTGTTCTGAGAAGCAGTCTTCCAACGTAATGGTACGAAAGGCTGGGCTGTAGGAGTAGATGGGGTAGTGTGTGTGTGTGTGTGTGTGTGTGTGTGTGTGTGTGTGTGTGTGTGTGTGTGTGTGTGTGTGTGTGTGTGTGTGTGTGTGTGTGTGTGTGTGTGTGTGTGTGTGTGTGTGTGTGTGTGTGTGTGTGTGTGTGTGTGTGTGTGTGTGTGTGTGTGTGTGTGTGTGTGTGTGTAGCAGAGTGCTAGCCTCAGCTCTATTTAATGGTGCTTATAAAACAACTGAAGAGGATTCTAGTGCCAACTGGTCTGGCAGGCAGCTGTTCTCTCCTCCCTCGTTTTCCTCTCCTCCCTCCCTATTCATAAAAACATTATTCTCAACTCTGGCGTCTCTACGAACACTATCAAATCACAGACAACTTCCCTCTCTCCCTCCCCCTCTCTCTCTCCCTTTCCATCTCTCCATTACCCAGGCCTATAAACACATATGGCACCAGGAGACAGACAGAGAGAAAGAGAGTGAGAGATAGAGAGACAGAGAGAGACAGAGAGAGAGCGAGAGAGAGAGAGAGAGAGAGAGAGAGAGAGAGAGAGAGAGAGAGAGAGAGAGAGAGAGAGAGAGAGAGAGAGAGATGTGTAAATAAACCACTTCTCCAAGTTTGGAATATTACTCATTCAAGGGTTTTTCTCTATTTGCACAATTTTTTATATTGTAGAATAAAAGTGAAGACATCAAAACTATGACATAACACATATGGAATCATGTAGTAACCAAAAAAGTGTTAAACAAATCAAAATATATTTTATATTTGAGATTCTTCAAAGTAGCCACCCTTTTTTATTTAGTTTTTTTTATTTCACCTTTATTTAACCAGGTAGGTTTTATTTCACCTTTATTTAACCAGGTAGGTTTTATTTCACCTTTATTTAACCAGGTAGGTTTTATTTCACCTTTATTCAACCAGCTAGGTTTTATTTCACCTTTATTTAACCAGCTAGGTTTTATTTCACCTTTATTCAACCAGGTAGGTTTTATTTCACCTTTATTTAACCAGGTAGGTTTTATTTCACCTTTATTTAACCAGGTAGGTTTTATTTCACCTTTATTTAACCAGGTAGGTTTTATTTCACCTTTATTTAACCAGGTAGGTTTTATTTCACCTTTATTTAACCAGGTAGGCCAGTTGAGAACAAGTTCTCATTTACAACTGTGACCTGACCAAGACAAAGCAAAGCAGTGCGACAACAACAACACAGAGTTACACAGTAAACAAACGTACAGTCAATAACACAATAGAGAATCTATATACAGTGTGTGCAAATGTAGTAAGATTAGGAAGGTAGGACAATAAATAGGCCATAGGGCCGAAATAATTACAATTTAGCATTAACACTGGAGTGATAGATGTGCAGATGATGATGTGCAAATATGCCTTTGGTGCGGGCAGAGATACTGGGGTGCAAATGAGCAAAAAAAACAGTATAGGGGTGAGGTAGTTGGGGTGGGCTATTTACAGATGGGCTGTGTACAGGTGCAGTGATGCTTAAAGTTATTGAGGGAGATGGTAGTCTCCAACTTCAAGGATTTTTGCAATTCGTTCCAGTCATTGGCAGCAGAGAACTGGAAGGAATGGCGGCCAAAGGAGTTGTTGGCTTTGGGGGTGACCAGTGAGATATACCTGCTGGAGCGCATGCTATGGGTGGGTGTTGCTATAGTGACCAGCGAGCTGAGATAAGGTGGGGATTTACCTAGCAAAGACTTATAGATGACCTGGAACCAGTGGGTTTGGTGACAACTGTAGTGAGGGCCAGCCAACGAGAGCATACAGGTCGCAGTGGTGTGTAGTATATGGGGCCTTGGTGACAAAACGGATGGCACTGTTATAGACTACATCCAATTTGCTGAGGAGATTGTTGGAGGCTATTTTGTAAATGACATCAATGACGCCAAAATCAAGGAAGCGGTAGGATAGTCAGTTTTACAAGGGCATGTTTGGCAGCATGAGTGAAGGAGGCTTTGTTGTGAAATAGGAAGCTGATTCTAGATTTAATTTTGGATTGAAGATGTTTAATGTGAGTCTGGAAGGAGAGTTTACAATCTAACCAGACGCCTAGGTATTTATAGGTGTCCACATATTCTATTCATATTCTATTCCACATATTCATATTCATATTTGCCTTGACGACAGCTTTGCACACTCATGGCATTCTCTCAACCAGCTTCATGAGGACCGCCACAGGAATGGAAGACCCAGAAATACCTCTGCTGCAGAGGATAAGTTCATTAGAGTTA
Organism: Thymallus thymallus; assembly: GCA_023634145.1. NCBI lineage: Eukaryota > Metazoa > Chordata > Actinopteri > Salmoniformes > Salmonidae > Thymallus > Thymallus thymallus. Next base: position 991,723 of record CM042412.1, read on the forward strand.
CCAGCCTCAGATTACAGCCCAAATAAATGCTTCAGAGTTCAAGTAACAGACACATCTCAACATCAACTGTTCAGAGGAGACTGTGTGAATCAGGACTTCATGGTCGAATTGCTTCAAAGAAACCACTACTAAAGGACACCAATAATAAGAAGAGACTTGCTTGGGCCAAGAAACACAAGCAATGGACATTAGACCGGTGGACATTTGTCCAAATTTGGTTCCAACCTCAACCAAATGTTGATGGTTTGGGATGAGTCGGACCACAGTGAAGGAAAAGCAGCCAACAAGTGCTCAGCATATGTGGGAACTCCTTCAAGACTGTTGGGAAAGCATTCCAGGTGAAGCTGGTTGAGAGACTGCCAAGAGTGTGCAAAACTGTCATCAAGGCAAAGGGTGGCTACTTTGAAGAATCTCAAATATAAAATATATTTAGATTTGTTTAACACTTTTTTGGTTACTACATGATTCTATATACAGGAAGTACCAGTACAGAGTCAATGTGAGGAGGCTATATACAGGAAGTACCAGTACAGAGTCAATGTGAGGAGGTATTATACAGGTGGTACCAGTACAGAGTCAATGTGAGGAGGCTATATACAGGAAGTACCAGTACAGAGTCAATGTGAGGAGGCTATATACAGGGGTACCAGTACAGAGTCAATGTGAGGAGGCTATATACAGGGGTACCAGTACAGAGTCAATGTGAGGAGGCTATATACAGGGGTACCAGTACAGAGTCAATGTGAGGAGGCTATATACAGGAAGTACCAGTACAGAGTCAACGTGAGGAGGCTATATACAGGGGAACCAGTACTGAGTCAATGTGAGGAGGCTATATACAGGTGGTACCGGTACAGAGTCAATGTGAGGAGGATATATACAGGTGGTACCAGTACAGAGTCAATGTGAGGAGGCTATATACAGGGGTACCAGTACAGAGTCAATGTGAGGAGGCTATATACAGGGGTACCAGTACAGAGTCAATGTGAGGAGGCCATATACAGGGGTACCAGTACAGAGTCAATGTGAGGAGGTTATATACAGGGGGTACCAGTACAGAGTCAATGTGAGGAGGCCATATACAGGGGTACCAGTACAGAGTCAATGTGCGGAGGCCATATACAGGGGTACCAGTACAGAGTCAATGTTAGGAGGCCATATACAGGGGTACCAGTACAGAGTCAATGTGAGGAGGCTATATACAGGGGTACCAGTACAGAGTCAATGTGAGGAGGCTATATACAGGGGTACCAGTACAGAGTCAATGTGAGGAGGATATATACAGGGGTACCAGTACAGAGTCAATGTGAGGAGGCTATATACAGGGGTACCAGTACAGAGTCAATGTGAGGAGGATATATACAGGGGTACCAGTACAGAGTCAATGTGAGGAGGCTATATACAGGGGTACCAGTACAGAGTCAACGTGAGGAGGCTATATACAGGTGGTACCGGTACAGAGTCAATGTTAGGAGGATATATACAGGTGGTACCAGTACAGAGTCAATGTGAGGAGGCTATATACAGGAAGTACCAGTACAGAGTCAATGTGAGGAGGCTATATACAGGGGTACCAGTACAGAGTCAATGTGAGGAGGCTATATACAGGTGGTACCGGTACAGAGTCAATGTGAGGAGGATATATACAGGTGGTACCAGTACAGAGTCAATGTGAGGAGGCTATATACAGGGGTGCCAGTACAGAGTCAATGTGAGGAGGCCATATACAGGGGTACCAGTACAGAGTCAATGTGAGGAGGCTATATACAGGGGTACCAGTACAGAGTCAATGTGAGGAGGCTATATACAGGGGTACCAGTACAGAGTCAATGTGAGGAGGCCATATACAGGGGTACCAGTACAGAGTCAATGTGAGGAGGCCATATACAGGGGTACCAGTACAGAGTCAATGTGAGGAGGCTATATACAGGGGTACCAGTACAGAGTCAATGTGAGGAGGCAAAGGTTAGTTGAGGTAATTGAGGTAATATGTACATGTAGGTACAGTTAAAGTGACTGTACCTAATAAACAGAGTAGCATCAGTGTAAAAGAGGGGATGGAGGGACACAATGTAAATAGTCCGGGTAGCCATTTGATTAGCTGTTCAGGAGTTTTATAGCTTAGGGGTAGAAGCTGTTAAGAACCCTTTTGGACCTAGACTTGACGCTCCGGTACCGCTTGCCATGCGGTAGCAGAGAGAACAGTCTATGACTAGGGTGACATGAAAATTTTTAGGGCCTTCCTTTGACGCCGCCTGGTATAGAGGTCTTGGATGGCAGGAAGTTTGGCCCAGTGATGTACTGGGCCGTTCACACTACCCTCTGTAGTGCCTTGCGGTCGGAGGCCGAGCAGTTGCCATACCAGGCAGTGATGCAACCAGTGAGGATGCTCTCGATGGTGCAGCAGTAGAACCTTTTGAGGATCTGAGGACCCATGCCAAATCTTTTCAGTCTCCTGAGGGGGAATTGGCTTTGTCGTGCCCTCTTCACGACTGTCTTAGTGTGTATGGACCATGATAGTTTGTTGGTGATGTGGACACCAAGGAACTTGAAGCTCTCAACCTGCTCCACTACAGCCCCGTCGATGAGAATTGAGGCGTGCTCGGTCCTCCTTTTCCTGTAGTCCACAATCTTCTCCTTTGTCTTGATCACGTTGAGGGAGAGGTTGTTGTCCTGGCACCACATGGCCAGGTCCCTGATCTCCTCAATATAGGCTGTCTCATCGTTGTCGGTGATCAGGTCTACCACTGTTGTGTCATCGGCAAACTTGATGATGGTGTTGGAGTCGTGCCTGGCCATGCAGTCATGAGTGAACATGGAGTACAGGAGGGGACTGAGCACGCACCCTTGTTGAGGATCAGCGTGGCGGATGTGTTGTTACCTACCCAACACCTAACTTATTCCAGAGGCCGACCCAAAACAATGCCGGTGGAGGAGAGGTACTCGGGATGGTCTTCTGGTCCGACTTAGGAAGCGTGCACACCACCCAACACCAGGGATACTCTGCTTCACGGAAACATGGCTTGAGATATATTGTCTGACTCCGTAAAGCCAGCTGGGTTTTCAGTGCATCGCGCCGACAGGAATAAACATCTCTCCGGGAAGCAGAAGGGTGGAGGTATATGTTTTATGATTAATGACTCATGGTGAACCTGTGGGGAACTCAAGTTCTTCTGTTCATTCGACCTAGAATATCTCACAATCAAAGGCCGACCATACTATCTCCTGAGGGAATTTACATCAATAATAACCACAGCCATCTACAGTATGTCCCCCCTCAAGCAGTTACCATGACGGCCCTCAAATAACTTCACTGGACTTTATTCAAGGTGAGGGCTCCGGGAGTGTGGTGCCAGGAAAATAACCTCTCACTCAACGTCAACAAAACTAAGGAGATGATCGTGGACTTCAGGAAACAGCAGAGGGCGCACCCCCCTATCCACATCGATGGGATCGCAGTGGAGAAGGTGGAAAGCTTCAAGTTCCTCGCCGTACACATCACTGACAAACTGAAATGGTCCACCCACACAGACAGTGTGGTGAAGTAGGCGCAACAGAGCCTCTTCCACCTCAGGAGGCTAAAGAAATTTGGCTTAACGACTACAACCCTCACAAACTTTTACAGATGCACAATTGAGAGCATCCTGTCGGGCTGTATCACGGCCTGATACGGCAACTGCACTGCCCAAAACCGCAAAGCTCTCCAGAGGGTGGTGAGGTCTGCCCAACGCAGGGGCAAACTTCCCGCCCTCCTGTACACCTACAGCACCCGATGCCATAGAAAGGCAAAAAATATCATCAAGGACATCAACCATCCGAGCCACTATCTGTTCACCCTGCTATCATCCAGAAGGCGAGGTCAGTACAGGTGTATCAAAGCTGGGACCGAGAGACTGAAAAACAGCTTCTATCTCAAGGCCATCAGACTGTTAAACAGCCATCACTAACACACCAGAGGCGGCTTTCTATAGACATAAATTAGAAATCACGGGCCACTTTAAGAAATGGAACACTAGCCACTTTAATACGATGTCGCTCTTGCTGCTGGTGACTCTCTGATCCATCTCTACGCAGATGACACCGTTCTGTATACATCTGGCCCCTCTTTGGACACTGTGTTTACTAACCTTCAAACAAGCTTCAATGCCATACAACACTCCTTCCGTGGCCTCCAACTGCTCTTAAACGCTAGTAAAACTAAGTGCATGCTTTTCTATCGAACGCTGCCAGCACCCGCCCACCGGACTATCATCACTACTCTCGACGGGTCCGAATTAGAATACGTGGACACCTACAAATACCTAGGCATCTGGTTAGACAGTAAACTCAACTTCCAGACTCACATCAACCATCTCCAATCCAAAATTAAATCCAGAATTGGCTTCCTATTTCGCAACAAAGCCTCCTTCACTCATGCTGCCAAACATGCCCTTGTAAAACTGACTATCCTACCGATCCTTGATTTCGGCGATGTCATTTACAAACTAGCCTCCAACACTCTACTTAGCAAATTGGATGTAGTCTATCACAGTGCCATCCGTTTTGTTACCAAAGCCCCATACACTACCCACCACTGCGACCTGTATGCTCTCGTTGGCTGGCCTTCATTATATATTCGTCGCCAAACCCACTGGCTCCAGGTCATCTACAAGTCTTTGTTAGGTAAATCCCCGCCCTATCTCAGCTCACTGGTCACTATAGCAACACCCACCCGTAGCATGCGCTCCAGCAGGTATATCTCACTGGTCACCCCCAAAGCCAACACCTCCTTTGGCCGCCATTCCTTCCAGTTCGCTGCTGCCAATGACTGGAACGAATTGCAAAAATCACTGAAGCTAGAGGTTCCTATCTCCCTCACTAACTTTAAGCGTCAGCTGTCAAAGCTGCTTATCGATCACTGCACCTGTATACAGCCCTTCTGTAAATAGCCCACACTACTACCTCATCCCCATATTTATTTTTGTTATTTCACAAATCTTGCACTCCAGTATCTCTATTTGCACATCATAATTTGCACATCCTTCATTCCTGTGTTAATGATGATAATCTGTAATTTATCTCACCAGTATGGTCTATTTATTGTCCTACCTTCTAACCTTACTGCATTTTGCACTACATTCTGCACTCTGTATTTAGATTTTTCTATTGTGTTTTTACCATGTTTGTTTACTGTGTAACTCTGTGTTGTTTTTGTCGCACTGCTTTGCTTTGTCTTGGCCAGGTCGCAGTTGCAAATGAGAACTAGTTCTCAACTGGCCTACCTGATTAAATAAAGGTGAAATAAAAAAAATAAAAAAAATAAAAAAAATAATGTATCCGTATCTTGCACTACTCATCTCTATGTATAAACTGCACTCCACACTATTCTATGGTATCTTAGTCACTTTAATTGTGTTCACATATTGCATCACCCATCTCATATATATATACTGTATTCTATACTATGCCACTGTATCTTAGTCCATATATATATACTGTATTCTATACTATTCTACTGTATCTTAGTCCAATGCCGCCATGAAATCACTGGTCCATATATGTATATATTCTTAATTCATTCCTTACTTAGATGTATGTGTATTTGGGTATATGTTGTGAAACTGTTAGACATTACTTGTTAGATAGATATTAGATATTACTGCACTTTTGGAGCTAGAAGCACAATAACATCTGTGTATTTGAACAATAAAATGTGATTTGATTTGAGATTGCATCATCTGTGGATCTGTTGGGGCGGTATGCAAATTGGAGTGGGTTTAGGATTTCTGGGATAATGGTTTTGATGTGAGCCATGACCAGCCTTTCAAAGCACTTCATGGCTACAGACGTGAGTGCTACGGGTCTGTAGTCATTTAGACAGGTTACCTTAGTGTTCTTGGGCACAGAGACTAGGGTGGTCTGCTTGAAACATGTTGGTATTGCAGACTCAGTCAGGGACAGGTTGGAAATGTCAGTGAAGTCACTTGCCAGTTGGTCAGCGCATGCTCAGAGTACACATCCTAAGTACACAACCGTAAAACCCGCCCGCTGTATGTTATTCATGTCGTCATTCAGCCACGACTCGGTGAAACATAACATATTACAGTTTTTAATGTCACATTGGTAGGATATTCATGATCGTACCTCGTCTAATTTATTTTCCAATGATTGTACGTTGGCTAGTAATACTGATGGTAGAGGCAGATGACCCACTCGCCGTCGGATCCTTACAAGGCACCCCGACCTGCGTCCCCGATATCTCTGTCTCTTTCTCCAGAGAAAAACAGGGATTTCTGCCTTGTCGGGTGTTTGAAGTACATCCTTCCCTTCTGACTCGTTGAAGAAAAACTCTTCATCCAGTCCGAGGTGAGTAATCGCTGTCCTGATATCCAGCTCTTTTTCGGTCATAAGAGATGGTAGCAGAAACATTATGTACAAAATAAGTTACAAAACACACATAGTAGCACAATTGGTTAGGCGCCTGTAGAATGGCAGCCAATCAGCAATCTCCAGAACCTGAACCCACTGGATTCTCCAATTACATTGCATGAACTACTGGACAAAATACAAACCCTCCAACCCAAAAAGGCCTGTGGTGTTGATGGTATCCAAGTGGCGCAGTGGTCTAAGACACTGCATCTAAGTGCTAGAGGTGTCACTACAGACAACCTGGTTTGAATCCAGACTGTATCCCAGTGTCGAGTTTGGCCGGTGTAGGCCGTCATTGCAAATAAGAATTTGTTCTTAACTGACTTGCCTAGTTAAATAAAGGTTAAATAAAAAATGAATGAAATTATAAATTATACAGACCACAAATTCCAATTGGCTATACTTAAACTCTTTAACATCATCCTTAGCTCTGGCATCTTCCCCAATATTTGGAACCCAGGACTGATAACCCCAATTTGACCCCAATAACTACTGTGGGATATGAGTCAACAGCAACCTTGGGAAAATCCTCTGCATTACCATTAACAGCAGACTTGTACATTTCCTCAGTGAAAACAATGTACTGAGCAAATGTCAAATAGGCTTTTTACCAAATTACCATACAACAGACCACGTATTCACCCTGCACACCCTAATTGACAGACAAACCAACCAAAACAAAGTCAAAGTCTTCTCATGCTTTGTTGATTTCAAAAAAGCTTTTGACTCAATTTGGCATGAGGGTCTGCTATACAAATTGATGTAAAGTGGTAATGAGGGAAAAACATACATTATAAAATCCATCTATACAAACAACAAGTTTGACAAAAAACACACACACATTTCTTTCTACAGGGCCTTGGGGTGAGACAGGGATGCAGTTTAAGCCCCACACTCTTCAACATATATATCAACAAATTGGCGAGGGCACTAGAACAGTCTGCAGCACCCGGCCTCACCCTACTAGAATCTGAAGTCAAATGTCTACTGTTTGCTGATGATCTGGTGCTTCTGTCACCAACCAAAAAACAGAGCAAACTAGAATGCTATTTGGCCCTAAACACAGAGTACACAGTGGCAGAATACCTGACCACTGTGACTGACCCAAACTTAAGGAAAGCTTTTACTATGTACAGACTCAGTGAGCATAGCCTTGCTATTGAGAAAGGCCGCCGTAGGCAGACCTGGCTCTCAAGAGAAGACAGGCTATGTGCACACTGCCAACAAAATGAGGTGGAAACTGAGCTGCACTTCCTAGCCTCCTGCCAAATGTATGACCATATTAGAGACACATATTTACCTCAGATTACCCAGATCCACAAATAATTCATAAACAAATCCAATTGTGATAAACTCCCATATCTACTGGGTGAAATACCACAGTGTTCCATCACAGCAGCAAGATGTGTGACCTGTTGTCACAAGAAAAGGTCAACCAGTGAAGAACAAACACCTTTTAAATACAACCCATATTTATGTTGATTTATTTTCCCTTTTATACTTTAACTATTTGCACATTGTTACAACACTGTATATAGACATAATATGACATTTGAAACGTCTTTATTCTTTTGGAACTGGAGTGTAATGTTTACTGTTAGTTTGTATTGTTTATTTCACTTTTGTTTATTATCTACTTCAACATCAGCATCAGCATCAGCATGAGCATCAGTATCAGCATCAGCATCAACATCAGCATCAGCATCAACATCAGCATCAGCATCAGCATCAACATCAGCATCAGCATCAGCATCAGCATCAACATCAGCATCAGCATCAGCATCAGCATCAACATCAGAATCAGCATCAGCATCAGCATCAGCATCAACATCAGCATCAGCATCAGCATCAGCATCAACATCAGCATCAGCATCAGCATCAGCATCAGCATCAGCATCAGCATCAGCATCAGCATCAGCATCAACATCAACATCAGCATCAGTGTTCTCATCATATGTCTCTGTTCTGGGTCAGGCCCAGAACTGGGTCAGGCTCAGTTCTGGGTCAGGCTCAGTTCTGGGTCAGGCCCAGTTCTGGATCAGGCTCAGTTCTGGGTCAGGCCCAGTTCTGGATCAGGCTCAGTTCTGGGTCAGGCCATAATATCTCATCAACGTCACACATAATGTTTTCTCTTGCCAGGCAGCGTGGTAAAAATGCCCTTGTGTGCCTTTAGAAAACCCTGGATAGACTCCACAGACACATCACCACAGGCGTCCACCATTGACTCCAGGAGGTTTTGCTGTGCGTAGGGGTTGCTGTCATACACTCTCCACCGCCATGCTGAGAAACATTCCTCAATCGGATTCAGAAATTAGGAATATGCTGGTAAAAAAATGAACGGTTATCCCAAATGACAACATACTGGGCTTGCTCTGGTTGCCCTGGCTCCCCGTCCTGTTGAAGAATGTTATTGTGCAGCTGATCTAGAAATTGAAGGAGTTGTGCCGTGTTTTATGGACCTTTGACATGGCGATGTAGGACGCCCCGATTGCTGATGGCTGCACATAGGGTGACGTTGCCTCCCCTCTGGTCAGGAACTTGTATGATGGCACAGTGACCAATGATGTTGCACCCCCTTTTGCACCTTTTTGTTAGGTTGAACCCTGCCTCGTCGATGAAGATTTACTCCTGTGGGTCAGCCATGCCATCCAGCTCAAACATTCTCTACAGTACTGTAGTGTACTACTGTACTACAAATACAGTACTGTAGTGTACTACTGTACTACAAATACAGTACTGTAGTGTACTACTGTACTACAAATACAGTACTGTAGTGTACTACTGTACTACAAATACAGTACTGTAGTGTACTACTGTACTACAAATACAGTACTGTAGTGTACTACTGTACTACAAATACAGTACTGTAGTGTACTACTGTACTACAAATACAGTACTGTAGTGTACTACTGTACTACAAATACAGTACTGTAGTGTACTACTGTACTACAAATACAGTACTGTAGTGTACTACTGTACTACAAATACAGTACTGTAGTGTACTACTGTACTACAAATACAGTACTGTAGTGTACTACTGTACTACAAATACAGTACTGCAGTGTACTACTGTACTGGAATGAAATATTGTGTACTGCAGTTACTGTAACACATTACTATACAGTACTGTATTGATATGCTGGAGAGATGGGCCATACTCTACATACTGTAAAGGTTCTGTAACACATTACTATACAGTACTGTATTGATATGCTGGAGAGATGGGCCATACTCTACATACTGTAAAGGTTCTGTAACACATTACTATACAGTACTGTATTGATATGCTGGAGAGATTGGCCATACTCTACATACTGTAAAGGTTCTGTAACACATTACTATACAGTACTGTATTGATATGCTGGAGAGATGGGCCATACTCTACATACTGTAAAGGTTCTGTAACACATTACTATACAGTACTGTATTGATATGCTGGAGAGATGGGCCATACTCTACATACTGTAAAGGTTCTGTAACACATTAATATACAGTACTGTATTGATATGCTGGAGAGATGGGCCATACTTTACATACTGTAAAGGTTCTGTAACACATTAATATACAGTACTGTATTGATATGCTGGAGAGATGGGCCATACTCTACATACTGTAAAGGTTCTGTAACACATTACTATACAGTACTGTATTGATATGCTGGAGAGATGGGCCATACTCTACATACTGTAAAGGTTCTGTACAGTATAGCAATTACCTGCACATATACAGACACACGGTACAGCTGCTTTGTCCTTATGTGGCTCTTCTGAACGATCCGTTCAATGGTGGAAATGCTGATGCTGTCAATACCTTGGAAGACTACCTGGTCTTCAACTATTTGGGTTTGAATTTCCTTCAAACGGATGGCATTTCTGACCTATGGTCATCCATTACTGATCTATGGTCATCCATTACGGATCTATGGTCATCCATTACGGATCTATGGTCATCCATTACTGATCTATGGTCATCCATTACTGACCTATGGTCATCCATTACGGATCTATGGTCATCCATTACGGATCTATGGTCATCCATTACTGATCTATGGTCATCCATTACTGATCTATGGTCATCCATTACTGATCTATGGTCATCCATTACTGTGGTAAAAACTACACTAGGGTGAACTAGGGTGATGACCTAGGGTGGTGAACTAGGGTGGTGAACTAGGCTGGTGAACTAGGCTGGTGAACTAGGCTGGTGAACTAGGGTGATGAACTAGGGTGGTGAACTAGGGTTATGAACTAGGGTGGTGAACTAGGGTGGTGAACTAGGGTGATGACCTAGGGTGGTGAACTAGGGTGGTGAACTAGGGTGGTGAACTAGATGGATGAACTAGGGTGGTGAACTAGGGTGGATGAATTAGGGTGGTGAACCAGGGTGGTAAACTAGGGTGGTGAACCAGGGTGGTGAACCAGGGTGGTGAACTAGGGTGGCACGGATTTCATCTGAGATTACATGTCTTTGTTGTTGTTGTTGGCCACCTGGGGGCGGCCCGTCAGGAAGTCCAGGATCCAGTTGCAGAGGGAGGTGTTTAGTCCCAGGGTCCTTAGCTTAGTGATGAGCTTTGAGGGCACTATGGTGTTGAAGGCTGAGCTGTAGTCAATGAATAACATTCTCACATAGGTGTTCCTTTTGTCCAGGTGGGAAAGGGGAGTGTGGAGTGCGATAGAGATTGCATCATCTGTGGATCTGTTGGGGCGGTATAAAAATTGTCTGGGATGATGATGTTGAGGTGAGGCACGACCAGCCTTTCAAAGCATTTCATGGCAACAGATGTGAGTGCTACGGGCAGTAGTCATTGAGACAGGTTACCTTGGCGTTCTTGGGCACGGGGACTATGACTGTCTTCTCTTCTCCACTACTACTTCTCTCCTCCACTATGTCTCTCCTCCACTATGTCTCTCCTCCACTACGTCTCTCCTCCACTACTTCTCTCCTCCACTACTTCTCTCCTCCACTACTTCTTTCCTCCACTATGTCTCTCCTCCACTATGTCTCTCCTCCACTACTTCTCTTCTCCACTACTTCTCTCCTCCACTACTTCTCTCCTCCACTACTTCTCTCCTCCACTACTTCTCTTCTCCACTACTTCTCTCCTCCACTACTTCTCTTCTCCACTACTTCTCTTCTCCACTACTTGTCTCCTCCACTACTTCTCTCCTCCACTACTTCTCTCCTCCACTACTTCTCTCCTCCACTATGTCTCTCCTCCACTATGTCTCTCCTCCACTACTTCTCTCCTCCACTACGTCTCTCCTCCACTACTTCTCTTCTCCACTACTTGTCTCCTCCACTACTTCTCTCCTCCACTACTTCTCTCCTCCACTACTTCTCTTCTCCACTACTTCTCTTCTCCACTACTTGTCTCCTCCACTACTTCTGTTCTCCACTACTTCTCTCCTCCACTACTTCTCTCCTCCACTACTTCTCTCCTCCACTATGTCTCTCCTCCACTATGTCTCTCCTCCACTACTTCTCTTCTCCACTACTTGTCTCCTCCACAACTTCTCTTCTCCACTACTTCTCTCCTCCACTACTTCTCTCCTCCACTACTTCTCTCCTCCACTACTTGTCTCCTCCACTACTTCTCTCCTCCACTACTTCTCTCCTCCACTACTTCTCTCCTCCACAACTTCTCTCCTCCACTACTTCTCTTCTCCACTAATTCTCTTCTCCACTACTTCTCTCCTCCACTACTTCTCTTCTCCACTACTTCTCTCCTCCACTACTTCTCCACTCCACTATTGTCTCCTCCACTACTTCTCTCCTCCACTACTTCTCTCCTCCACTACTTCTCTTCTCCACTACTTCTCTCCTCCACTACTTCTCTCCTCCACTACTTCTCTCCTCCACTACGTCTCTCCTCCACTACGTCTCTCCTCCACTACTTCTCTCCTCCACTACTTCTCTCCTCCACTACTTCTCCACTCCACTATTGTCTCCTCCACTTCTTCTCTCCTCCACTACTTCTCCACTCCACTACTTCTCTCCTCCACTACTTCTCCACTCCACTACTACTCCACTCCACTACTTCTCTGGAGAGTTGAACCACGCTTCATAATCTGGTAGTCCGAAGGACGAATATGGGTTTGTGAGGATCCTGGCAGCGTAGGTCTGGATGAATCTGGGTTTGTAAGGATCCTGGTAACGTCGGTCTGGATGAATCTGGGTTTGTAAGGATCCTGGCAGCATAGGTCTGGATGAATCTGGGTTTGTAAGGATCCTGGCAGCATAGGTCTGGATGAATCTGGGTTTGTAAGGATCCTGGCAGCGTAGGTCTGGATGAATATGGGTTTGTAAGGATCCTGGTAACGTACGTCTGGATGTACTGGAGGCTATCCAGGGTAGTAGACAACCAGAATAGGACTCCATTACAGTAGTCCAGAATAGGACTTCATTACAGTAGTCCAGAATAGGACTCCATTACAGTAGTCCAGAATAGGACTCCTTTACAGTAGTCCAGAATAGGACTCCATTACAGTAGTCCAGAATAGGACTCCATTACAGTAGTCCTGTCTCATATCTGCTATACTTACTGAGGTAGTCCTGTCTCATATCTGCCATACTTACTGAGGTAGACCTGTCTCATATCTGCTATACTTACTGAGGTAGACCTGTCTCATATCTGCTATACTTACTGAGGTAGACCTGTCTCATATCTGCTATACTTACTGAGGTAGACCTGTCTCATATCTGCTATACTTACTGAGGTAGACCTGTCTCATATCTGCTATACTTACTGAGGTAGACCTGTCTCATATCTGCTATACTTACTGAGGTAGACCTGTCTCATATCTGCTATACTTACTGAGGTAGACCTGTCTCATATCTGCCATACTTACTGAGGTAGACCTGTCTCATATCTGCTATACTTACTGAGGTAAACCTGTCTCATATCTGCTATACTTACTGAGGTAGACCTGTCTCATATCTGCTATACTTACTGAGGTAGACCTGTCTCATATCTGCTATACTTACTGAGTTAGACCTGTCTCATATCTGCCATACTTACTGAGGTAGACCTGTCTCATATCTGCTATACTTACTGAGGTAGACCTGTCTCATATCTGCCATACTTACTGAGGTAGACCTGTCTCATATCTGCTATACTTACTGAGGTAGACCTGTCTCATATCTGCTATACTTACTGAGGTAGACCTGTCTCATATCTGCCATACTTACTGAGGTAGACCTGTCTCATATCTGCTATACTTACTGAGGTAGACCTGTCTCATATCTGCTATACTTACTGAGGTAGACCTGTCTCATATCTGCTATACTTCCTGAGGTAGACCTGTCTCATATCTGCTATACTTACTAAGGTAGACCTGTCTCATATCTGCTATACTTACTGAGGTAGACCTGTCTCATATCTGCTATACTTACTGAGGTAGACCTGTCTCATATCTGCTATACTTACTGAGGTAGACCTGTCTCATATCTGCTATACTTACTGAGGTAGACCTGTCTCATATCTGCTATACTTACTGAGGTAGACCTGTCTCATATCTGCCATACTTACTGAGGTAGACCTGTCTCATATCTGCTATACTTACTGAGGTAGACCTGTCTCATATCTGCTATACTTACTGAGGTAGACCTGTCTCATATCTGCTATACTTACTGAGGTTGACCTGTCTCATATCTGCTATACTTACTGAGGTAGACCTGTCTCATATCTGCTATACTTACTGAGGTAGACCTGTCTCATATCTGCTATACTTACTGAGGTAGACCTGTCTCATATCTGCTATACTTACTGAGGTAGACCTGTCTCATATCTGCTATACTTACTGAGGTAGACCTGTCTCATATCTGCTATACTTACTGAGGTAGACCTGTCTCATATCTGCCATACTTACTGAGGTAGACCTGTCTCATATCTGCTATACTTACTGAGGTAGACCTGTCTCATATCTGCTATACTTACTGAGGTAGACCTGTCTCATATCTGCTATACTTACTGAGGTAGACCTGTCTCATATCTGCTATACTTACTGAGGTAGACCTGTCTCATATCTGCTATACTTACCGAGGTAGACCTGTCTCATATCTGCTATACTTACTGAGGTAGACCTGTCTCATATCTGCTATACTTACTGAGGTAGACCTGTCTCATATCTGCCATACTTACTGAGGTAGACCTGTCTCATATCTGCTATACTTACTGAGGTAGACCTGTCTCATATCTGCTATACTTACTGAGGTAGACCTGTCTCATATCTGCTATACTTACTGAGGTAGACCTGTCTCATATCTGCCATACTTACTGAGGTAGACCTGTCTCATATCTGCTATACTTACTGAGGTAAACCTGTCTCATATCTGCTATACTTACTGAGGTAGACCTGTCTCATATCTGCTATACTTACTGAGGTAGACCTGTCTCATATCTGCTATACTTACTGAGGTAGACCTGTCTCATATCTGCCATACTTACTGAGGTAGACCTGTCTCATATCTGCTATACTTACTGAGGTAGACCTGTCTCATATCTGCTATACTTACTGAGGATCTGAGTGTCTCTAGTCAGTTGTGACTCTTATCAAAGGTATACAATAAGGTCTGCCTTTCAGAACTGACAGTTAAAGCAATGACACTCAAAACACCTTCCTCTCCTCTGTTATTCTCTCCATCCCCACCCAGCCTCTCCCTCCTCTCCTCTGTTATTCTCTCCATCCCCACCCAGCCTCTCCCTCCTCTCCTCTGTTATTCTCTCCATCCCCACCCACCCTCTCCCTCCTCTCCTCTGTTATTCTCTCCATCCCCACCCACCCTCTCCCTCCTCTCCTCTGTTATTCTCTCCATCCCCATCCACCCTCTCCCTCCTCTCCTCTGTTATTCTCTCCATCCCCATCCAGCCTCACAGTCAGTTCTGTGGGAGAACAACCCAGTGCTTGTGTCTTGTCTCTCAGACCCTCTCATTGTTGTTGTACAGGACATCGTCAGAAGCTAGAGGATTCTCCTAAAACTGGGCTGTTCTCAGACCGTCTCAGTGAGCTGGAAAGAATCAGACAGACAACCATAAGGGTTGCCGTGCCAACGCAGTCCCAACAACAGACACTCAACGCTGGACACAACTCCTTCAACCCCCAAGGCCAGACACTGATACAAGGTGAGATTTAAATACAGGCCCCACTAACCCTTATTAACTCAGATACCAGGTGAGATTTAAATACAGGCCCCACTAACCCTTATTAACACAGATACCAGGTGAGATTTAAATACAGGCCCCCCAATCCTTATTAACTCAGATACCAGGTGAGATTTAAATACAGGCCCCCCAATCCTTATTAACTCAGATACCAGGTGAGATTTAAATACAGGCCCCACTAACCCTTATTAACTCAGATACCAGGTGAGATTTAAATACAGGCCCCACTAACCCTTATTAACTCAGATACCAGGTGAGATTTAAACACAGGACACCCTAACCCTGAATAACACAGATACCAGATGTAACACATATAGACACAGATACCAGACCCATAACTCTACCAGTACACCTATAATCTACATCTACAACCTACTGGGAGCAGCGTGAAACAGGGTTCACTAACGAAAACTGTAATGTCACACCATACGGAGGTCATGCTACTGGATAGTCAGTAATACTGTCCCAATCTATCAGTCCTGCTTTAACTACATATCTGATCTGTCCCAATCTATCAGTCCTGCTGTAACTACATCTGTCATCTGTCCCAATCTATCAGTCCTGCTGTAACTACATATCTGATCTGTCCCAATCTATCAGTCCTGCTGTAACTACATCTGTCATCTGTCCCAATCTATCAGTCCTGCTGTAACTACATATCTGATCTGTCCCAATCTATCTGTCCTGCTGTAACTACATATCTGATCTGTCCCAATCTATCAGTCCTGCTGTAACTACATCTGTCATCTGTCCCAATCTATCAGTCCTGCTGTAACTACATATCTGATCTGTCCCAATCTATCAGTCCTGCTGTAACTACATATCTGACATGTCCCAATCTATCTGTCCTGCTGTAACTACATATCTGACCTGTCCCAATCTATCAGTCCTGCTGTAACTACATATCTGATCTGTCCCAATCTATCTGTCCTGCTGTAACTACATATCTGATCTGTCCCAATCTATCAGTCCTGCTGTAACTACATCTGGTATCTGTCCCAATCTATCAGTCCTGCTGTAACTACATATCTGATCTGTCCCAATCTATCAGTCCTGCTGTAACTACATATCTGATCTGTCCCAATTTATCAGTCCTGCTATAACTACATATCTGACCTGTCCCAATCTATCTGTCCTGCTGTAACTACATATCTGACCTGTCCCAATCTATCAGTCCTGCTGTAACTACATCTGTCATCTGTCCCAATCTATCTGTCCTGCTGTAACTACATATCTGACCTGTCCCAATCTATCAGTCCTGCTGTAACTACATCTGTCATCTGTCCCAATTGATCTGTCCTGCTGTAACTACATATCTGACCTGTCCCAATCTATCAGTCCTGCTCTAACTACATCTGTAATCTGTCCCAATCTATCTGTCCTGCTGTAACTACATCTGTCATCTGTCCCAATCTATCTGTCCTGCTGTAACTACATATCTGACCTGTCCCAATCTATCAGTCCTGCTGTAACTACATCTGTAATCTGTCCCAATCTATCTGTCCTGCTGTAACTACATATCTGATCTGTCCCTATCTATCTGTCCTGCTGTAACTACATCTGTCACCTGTCCCAATCTATCTGTCCTGCTGTAACTACATCTGGTATCTGTCCCAATCTATCTGTCCTGCTGTAACTACATCTGGTATCTGTCCCAATCTATCTGTCCTGCTGTAACTACATCTGGTATCTGTCCCAATCTATCTGTCCTACTGTAACTACATCTGGTATCTGTCCCAATCTATCTGTCCTGCTGTAACTACATCTGGTATCTGTCCCAATCTATCTGTCCTGCTGTAACTACATCTGGTATCTGTCCCAATCTATCTGTCCTGCTGTAACTACATCTGGTATCTGTCCCAATCTATCTGTCCTGCTGTAACTACATCTGGTATCTGTCCCAATCTATCTGTCCTGCTGTAACTACATCTGGTATCTGTCCCAATCTATATGTCCTGCTGTAACTACATCTGGTATCTGTCCCAATCTATCTGTCCTGCTGTAACTACATCTGGTATCTGTCCCAATCTATCTGTCCTGCTGTAACTACATCTGGTATCTGTCCCAATCTATATGTCCTGCTGTAACTACATCTGGTATCTGTCCCAATCTATCTGTCCTGCTGTAACTACATCTGGTATCTGTCCCAATCTATCTGTCCTGCTGTAACTACATCTGGTATCTGTCCCAGGTAATCGTACAGTACAGTTTATTTGTTACAATAAGAGTCCAAGTCTTCTTGACGTACTCTATCTGTGGATGGCTTTAGGTGAGCTATTCTAGCATTACTGGCCCTGATACAGAACACTGGACAACTCCTCCTCCTCCTCTTCCTCCTCTTCTTTCTCCGCCTCTTTAACCATCCTCCTCTCCTCCACTTCCACCTCCTCCTCCTCTCCTCCACTTCCACCTCCTCCTCCTCTCTAACCATCCTTTTCTACTCTCCTCTTCCAGACCCTCGCCAGTCCCAGTCGTCTCCTCCCTGGTCCTATGAGCAGCCCTACCCGTCCTACCTGAGTCCCATGACCTCCCCCTCTGTCCACTCCACCACCCCCCTCTCCTCCAGCCGAGCCACCGGCCTGCCCAACATCACAGACGTGCCCCGCCGCCTGCCAGGTAGCACACACACAAATCAAATCAAATCAAAGGTTATTTGTCACATGTGCAGAATACAACAGGTGTAGACCTTACAGTGAAATGCTTACTAACAAGTCCTTAACCAACAATACAACAGGTGTAGACCTTACAGTGAAATGCTTACTAACAAGTCCTTAACCAACAATACAACAGGTGTAGACCTTACAGTGAAATGCTTACTAACAAGTCCTTAACCAACAATACAACAGGTGTAGACCTTACAGTGAAATGCTTACTAACAAGCCCTTAACCAACAATACAACAGGTGTAGACCTTACAGTGAAATGCTTACTAACAAGCCCTTAACCAACAATACAACAGGTGTAGACCTTACAGTGAAATGCTTACTAACAAGCCCTTAACCAACAATACAACAGGTGTAGACCTTACAGTGAAATGCTTACTAACAAGCCCTTAACCAACAATACAACAGGTGTAGACCTTACAGTGAAATGCTTACTAACAAGCCCTTAACCAACAATACAACAGGTGTAGACCTTACAGTGAAATGCTTACTAACAAGCCCTTAAACAACAATACAACAGGTGTAGACCTTACAGTGAAATGCTTACTAACAAGCCCTTAACCAACAATACAACAGGTGTAGACCTTACAGTGAAATGCTTACTAACAAGCCCTTAACCAACAATACAACAGGTGTAGACCTTACAGTGAAATGCTTACTAACAAGCCCTTAACCAACAATACAACAGGTGTAGACCTTACCGTGAAATGCTTACTAACAAGACCTTAACCAACAATACAACAGGTGTAGACCTTACAGTGAAATGCTTACTAACAAGTCCTTAACCAACAATACAACAGGTGTAGACCTTACAGTGAAATGTTTACTAACAAGCCCTTAACCAACAATACAACAGGTGTAGACCTTACAGTGAAATACTTACTAACAAGCCCTTAACCAACAATACAACAGGTGTAGACCTTACAGTGAAATGCTTACTAACAAGCCCTTAACCAACAATACAACAGGTGTAGACCTTACAGTGAAATGCTTACTAACAAGCCCTTAACCAACAATAGAACAGGTGTAGACCTTACAGTGAAATACTTACTAACAAGCCCTTAACCAACAATACAACAGGTGTAGACCTTACAGTGAAATGCTTACTAACAAGACCTTAACCAGCAATACAACAGGTGTAGACCTTACAGTGAAATGCTTACTAACAAGCCCTTAACCAACAATACAACAGGTGTAGACCTTA
>CM042412.1:1016156-1018098 GCA_023634145.1 Thymallus thymallus
TCAGTCAGTCAGGCAGTCAGTCAGCCAGTCAGCCAGTCAGCCAGTCAGTCAGTAAGCCAGTCAGCCAGTCAGCCAGTCAGCCAGCCAGTCAGCCAGTCAGCCAGTCATTCAGTCAGTCAGGCAGTTAGCCAGCCAGTCATTCAGTCAACCAGTCACAGTCAGTCAGTCATTCAGTCAAATGTTTATTGAACAGTTAGATTCCCCTGTTCCATTAGACCCTTCTATTCTAGAACAGTCTAATGGATCTGGAGCAATCACATTCTATAACAGTCTAACAGATCTGGAACAATCACCTTCTATTCTAGAACAGTCGAACAGATCTGGAACAATCACCTTCTATTCTAGAACAGTCTAACAGATCTGGAACAATCAACTTCTATTCTAGAACAGTCTAACAGATCTGGAACAATCACCTTCTATTCTAGAACAGTCTAACAGATCTGGAACAATCACCTTCTATTCTAGAACAGTCTAAGGAATCTGGTGGGTGGAGGCCAGAGGAAGTTTAAAGACTCTAATTGACATCATATGTTATGTGACGCTAGCGACAATCCGGCATTGCTATTACTTCTCCACATAAACACAGCCACACACACACACACCTACTCCTTCTCGGCAGACATGGTGACACGGAAGACGCCTTGTGATTTATGATAAGAGCAGCATGGCGTGCGTGTGGTTCCTACTCTTCTGATACTCTCTGGGCCCGGCTAGATGTTCACCACAGCCAGTTAGGAGTGAAGCTGAGAAAGATGGAGGGAGGGAAGCAAACTGTTCCTTCTCAAAGTGGTTCCACATGGGCCCCTCCTCAGTCATCCACGGTGCTCTTTATGTGCTGCAATATGCACTCACACACACACACAGAGAGAGAGAGAGAGAGAGAGAGACACATTAACATGCACAGAAATGAACACACATCAACATAGAGACATGCTCACTTACACATACAGAACACACACACACACATAAAACACACGCATACAGATTACACACACATGCAGATTAAACACACCCATTCATACATCGTTCCCAGCAAACCAAAACATTCCTCAAACACATTAAATTTGTTATTTTAAGGTTCCCAGAATGTTCATATGATGTGTACTGGTAACACTGTATTCATGTCCCCATCCTCTTCATATGATGTGTACTGGTAACATTGTATTCATGTCCCCATCCTCTTCATATGATGTGTACTGGTAACACTGTATTCATGTCCCCATCCTCTTCATATGATGTGTACTGGTAACATTGTATTCATGTCCCCATCCTCTTCATATGATGTGTACTGGTAACACTGTATTAATGTCCCCATCCTCTTCATATGATGTGTACTGGTAACACTGTATTAATGTCCCCATCCTCTTCATATGATGTGTACTGGTAACACTGTATTAATGTCCCCATCCTCTTCATATGATGTGTACTGGTAACACTGTATTCATGTCCCCATCCTCTTCATATGATGTGTACTGGTAACACTGTATTAATGTCCCCATCCTCTTCATATGATGTGTACTGGTAACACTGTATTCATGTCCCCATCCTCTTCATATGATGTGTACTGGTAACACTGTATTCATGTCCCCATCCTCTTCATATGATGTGTACTGGTAACACTGTATTCATGTCCCCATCCTCTTCATATGATGTGTACTGGTAACATTGTATTCATGTCCCCATCCTCTTCATATGATGTGTACTGGTAACATTGTATTCATGTCCCCATCCTCTTCATATGATGTGTACTGGTAACACTGTATTCATGTCCCCATCCTCTTCATATGATGTGTACTGGTAACATTGTATTCATGTCCCCATCCTCTTCATATGATGTGTACTGGTAACACTGTATTAATGTCCCCATCCTCTCATATGATGTGTACTGGTAACACTGTATTAATGTCCCCATCCTCTTCATATGATGTGTACTGGTAACACT
>CM042412.1:1018298-1040798 GCA_023634145.1 Thymallus thymallus
TCTGACGGAGTCTCGTTTTTCCAGTCCCAGAATGCACTACCCCCACCACCTTCACCTACACCCCTCCCGTCACCTCCGCCATGTCGCTAGGCTCCACCCACTACCACACCTACCTGCCCCCTCCCTACCCCGGTTCCACCCAAAGTCAGAGTGGACCCTTCCAGACCAGCAGTACTCCCTATCTCTACTATGGAGCCTCCTCTGGGTCGTACCAGTTCTCTATGGTGCCCGGGGGGGATCGCTCCCCCTCCAGGATGGTTCCTCCCTGCACCAGCGCCTCCACTGGCAGTTCCCTGGTTAACCCTAACCTGCCCAGCCAGGGGGGAGACGATGGGGTGGTGGAGGGGGATGGGAATCACAGCAGCTCCCCCACTGTACTCAACTCTGTTGGGGGGCGCATGGACGAAGCTGTCTGGAGACCCTACTGAGGAGGAGATGAGGAGGAGTTGGAAGAGGAGGAGGAGGAGGAGGAGGAGGAGGAAGAAGAGGAGGAGGAAAGGATAGGAGGAGGAGGAAGAGGAGGAGGAGAGGAGGAGGAGGAAGAAGAGGAGGAGGAGGAGAGGAGGAGGAAAGGAGGAAGAGGAGGAGGAGAGGAGGAGGAAGAAGAGGAGGAAGAGGAGGAAGAGGAGGAGGAAGAAGAGAAAGAATAGGAGGATGAAAGGAGAGGAGGATGAAGAAGAAGAAGAAAGTATGTTTGACAACGTAACTGATGTCATGGTTTTTAAAGCACAAAACCTTTAAAAGGGAGTTTTTGAGTTCTGCACCGGGAGATGTGACCAGACAGACAGACAGACAGACAGACAGACAGACAGACAGACAGACAGACAGACAGACAGACAGACAGACAGACAGACAGACAGACAGACAGACAGACAGACAGACAGACAGACAGACAGACAGACAGACACTACAAAGGGATCTTGTCTATTCTCAGCATCAATGAGACACAAACATGACCCATTATGGTTTACCGGCCCCAGTGGAGAAGACATTATAATACTCAAGTATTACCACATAGTACCATTATAGTACTATGATACTCCAGTATCATCATCCACAGCCTACCAGACAAT
This sequence comes from Thymallus thymallus, assembly GCA_023634145.1. NCBI lineage: Eukaryota > Metazoa > Chordata > Actinopteri > Salmoniformes > Salmonidae > Thymallus > Thymallus thymallus. The sequence goes on from CM042412.1 coordinate 1,019,372, forward strand.
TCTTCAGGCTATTTGTAGCAGACAGCTTGTTGTGGTTAGTATTTGTATTTCTATAAGGATTTTAGCAGAGTATGTTTTCGAACTAGGACTATATAACAGGACTATATAACAGGACTATATAACAGGACTATACAACAGGACTATATAACAGGACTATACAACAGGACTATACAACAGGACTATACAACAGGACTATATAACAGGACTGTACAACAGGACTATATAACAGGACTATATAACAGGACTATACAACAGGACTATATAACAGGACTATATAACAGGACTATACAACAGGACTATACAACAGGACTATATAACAGGACTATACAACAGGACTATATAACAGGACTATATAACAAGACTATATAACAGGACTATATAACAGGACTATACAACAGGACTATATAACAGGACTATATAACAGGACTATACAACCGGACTATATAACAGGACTATATAACAGGACTATATAACAGGACTATATAACAGGACTATACAACAGGACTATACAACAGGACTATACAACAGGACTATATAACAGGACTATATAACAGGACTATACAACAGGACTATATAACAGGACTATACAACAGGACTATACAACAGGACTATATAACAGGACTATATAACAGGACTATATAGCAGGACTATATAACAGGACTATATAACAGGACTATATAGCAGGACATCACTGAGTAGCAAAAGAGGACAGGAGCATTTATGTTACCATAGTAATGACGGTCACACGTGTGTTACCATAGTGAGAGTAACATGTATGTTACTGTGTGTTGGTATGAACAGCAAGTTTGCTTTAAAATGTCTATACACTCTTTTTATATCAATGAATTAAAATGGTATATTATTGTAGAAAAGATGATGTGTGTTGAGGAGTTTTAACTTATGAAGCCATAAATTATGCAATGTATTTGAAAAGGTCAAATCGTAATCTGAATATTTTTGATGCATCTATATGAATACGTTTTATTAGATACACTCTATCAGTTGTTTACATAGTTAAGTGATCCAAATACATATTATTTAAATGTAGTACGTTTAAACATCCTGCCTAAAGAGAATAAAACACCAGACTGACTATAATACATCAGTTTACAGAATAAAACACCAGACTGACTATAATACATCAGTTTACAGAATAAAACACCAGACTCTGACTATAATACATCATTTTACAGAATAAAACACCAGACTGTGACTATAATACATCATTTTACAGAATAAAACACCAGACTCTGACTATAATACATCATTTTACAGAATAAAACACCAGACTCTGACTATAATACATCATTTTACAGAATAAAACACCAGACTCTGAATATAATACTTCAGTTTACAGAATAAAACACCAGACTCTGACTATAATACATCATTTTACAGAATAAAACACCAGACTCTGACTATAATACATCAGTTTACAGAATAAAACACCAGACTCTGACTATAATACATCATTTTACAGAATAAAACACCAGACTCTGAATATAATACATCAGTTTACAGAATAAAACACCAGACTCTGACTATAATACATCAGTTTACAGAATAAAACACCAGACTCTGAATATAATACATCAGTTTACAGAATAAAACACCAGACTCTGACTATAATACATCAGTTTACAGAATAAAACACCAGACTCTGAATATAATACATCAGTTTACAGAATAAAACACCAGACTCTGACTATAATACCCGAGCCAACGTGAAAGATATATCTCTAATTGTTTCAGGCAGTACAGTGGTGATGCTGGCCGTGTCTCAGGGGGAGTTGGGATCTGCAAAAAAGCACATTTCCATTAGACACTGTGTAAAAGGACAGATAGAAGCATTCCCAAATTGTTATTGTTATTATTATTTATTATACAAAAGCAATATTTATACTTACTGACACAGGTACAGAGAAACACAGGTACACAGGTACACAGATACACAGATACACAGGTACACAGAGAAACACAGGTACACAGGTACACAGGTACACAGATACACAGGTACACAGGTACACAGGTACACAGATACACAGGTACACAGGTACACAGGTACACAGATACACAGGTACACAGATACACAGATAAACAGGTAAACAGGTACACAGAAACATAGATACACAGGTACACAGGTACACAGGTACACAGGTACACAGAAACATAGACACACAGGTACACAGGTACACAGGTACACAGATACACAGGTACACAGATACACAGATACACAAATACACAGATAAACAGGTACACAGGTACACAGAAACATAGATGCACAGGTACACAGATAAACAGGAACACAGGTACACAGGTACACAGATACACAGACACACAGACACACAGACACACAGGTACACAAACACACAGGTACACAGACACACAGATACACAGATACACAGGTACACAGGTACACAGGTACACAGATACACAGGTACAAAGGTACACAGACACACAGGTACCAAGGTAAACAGGTACACAGGTACACAGATACAAATATACACAGAAACACAGATACACAGATAAACAGGTACACAGGTACACAGAAACATAGATACACAGGTACACGGGTACACGGGTACACAGATACACAGGTACACAGATACACAGGTACACAGGTACACAGGTACACAGAAACATAGACACACAGGTACACAGGTACACAGATACACAGGTACACAGGTACACAGATACACAGATAAACAGGTACACAGGTACACAGATACACAGACACACAGACACACAGGTACACAAACACACAGGTACACAGGTACACAGATACACATATACACAGACACACATTTACACAGGTACACAGATACACATATACACAGACACAGAGTTACACAGGTACACAGACACACAGGTACGAAGGTAAACAGGTACACATATACACAGGTAAACAGAAACATAGATACACAGAAACATAGATACATAGGTACAAAGATACACAGGTACACAGATACACAGATACACAGGTACACAGGTACACAGGTACACAGATACACAGGTACACAGGTACACAGGTACACAGATAAACAGGTACACAGGGACAAAGATACACAGGTACACAGAAACATAGATACACAGAAACACAGGTACACAGATACACAGAAACACAGGTACACAGGTACACAGGTACACAGATACACAGATTCACAGGTACACAGATACACAGGTACACAGGTACACAGGTACACAGATAAACAGGTACACAGGTACAAAGATACACAGGTACACAGAAACATAGAAACACAGAAACACAGGTACACAGATACACAGGTACACAGGTACACAGATACAAAGATAAACAGATACACAGGTACACAGAAACACAGACACACAATACACAGGTACACAGATACACAGGTACACAGATACATAGATAAACAGATAAACAGGTACACAGATACACAGGAACACAGACACACAATACACAGGTACACAGGTACAGAGATACACAGATACACAGGCACACAGGTACATAGATACACAGGTACACAGACACACAATACACAGGTACACAGGTACACAGGTACACAGATACACAGGTACACAGGTACACAGGTACACAGATGCAATGGTACACAGATACACAGGTACACAGGTACACAGATACACAGGTACACAGATACACAGATACACAGGTACACAGGTACAAAGATACACAGGTACACAGGTACACAGGTACACAGGTACACATATACACATATACACAGGTACATAGGTACACAGGTACACAGGTACACAGGTACACAGATACACAGATACACAGGTACACAGGTAAACAGGTACACAGGTACACAGGTACACATATACACAGATACACAGGTACACAGGTACACAGGTACACAGATACACAGGTACACAGGTACACAGGTACACAGTTAGCCCAAAGATCAGGTTGGTGGTGCCAGGTGTTTTGGTGTCCACAACACACAGTACGGTACGGTGTAGCTGGTCAACATGAAAACATTGTTAGAGCAACTCTACACCTCATCATGACTGGAATCACTCAGTTCAATACCAGTTACATACACTATCTCTACATTACCAGTTACATACACTATCTCTACATTACCAGTCACATACACTATATCTACATTACCAGTTACATACACTATCTCTACATTACCAGTTACATACACTATATTTACATTACCAGTTACATACACTATCTCTACATTACCAGTCACATACACTATATCTACATTACCAGTTACATACACTATCTCTACATTACCAGTTACATACACTATCTCTACATTACCAGTTACATACACTATATTTAGTGTATGTAAAAAAAAAAAAAAGATCAACATCAGTTTTTCTCTGAGTTTATTTATTATAATTATTATTATTTTGTCTGTTTTGGTGTCATGGTTGTATCTGTTACCATAACAACACATTATAGAGAGAGAAGTTATCTTACTAAAGCTGTGTGACTGGAGGTGAAGAATAATACATACAATACAGGACAGATGTTTATATCATAATAATACATACAATACAGGACAGATGTTTATATCATAATAATACATACAATACAGGACAGATGTTTATATCATAATAATACATACAATACAGGACAGATGTTTATATCATAATAATACATACAATACAGGACAGATGTTTATATCATAATAATACATACAATACAGGACAGATGTTTATATCATAATAATACATACAATACAGGACAGATGTTTATATCATAATAATACATACAATACAGGACATATGTTTATATCATAATAATACATACAATACAGGACAGATGTTTATATCATAATAATACATACAATACAGGACAGATGTTTATATCATTAAGTATTGTCTGTCTGTCTGTCTGTCTGTCTGTCTGTCTGTCTGTCTGCCTGTCTGTCTGCCTGTCTGCCTGTCTGTCTGTCTGTCTGCCTGCCTGTCTGTCTGTCTGTCTGTCTGTCTGTCTGTCTGTCTGTCTGTCTGTCTGTCTGTCTGTCTGTCTGTCTGCCTGTCGTTGTGTCTGTCTGTCTGTCTGTCTGTCTGCCTGTCTTTGTGTCTGTCTGTCTGTCTGCCTGTCTTTGTGTCTGTCTGTCTGTCTGTCTTTCTGATTGTCTGTCTTTCTGATTGTCTGTCTGTCTGTCTGTCTGTCTGTCTGCCTGTCTTTGTGTCTTTCTGTCTATCTGCCTGTCTGTCTGTCTGTCTGCCTGCCTGTCTGTCTGCCTGCCTACCTGTCTATCTGTCTGTCTGTCTGTCTGTCTGTCTGTCTGTCTGTCTGTCTGTCTGTCTGTCTGTCTGTCTGTCTGTCTGTCTGTCTGTCTGTCTGTCTGTCTATATGTCTGCCTGTCTTTCTGTCTGTCTGTCTGTCTGTCTGTCTGTCTGTCTGTCTGTCTGTCTGTCTGTCTGTCTGTCTGTCTGTCTGTCTGTCTGTCTGCCTGTCTTTCTGTCTGTCTGTCTGTCTGTCTGTCTGTCTGTCTGTCTGTCTGTCTGTCTGTCTGTCTGTCTGTCTGTCTGCCTGTCTGTCTGTCTGTCTGTCTGTCTGTCTGCCTGTCTGCCTGTCTGCCTGTCTTTCTGTCTGTCAGTGGGGTTAGTGGGTTGGTTGCTGCTGTCACTGCTGTCACAGTCACACACCATGGAGAACACTTGGCCTAAGGTGTCATTGACATTGGAATGGATCTGATCCAATAAGGCTGCTAGCATTAAGATTATGTCTCTGTCCCAAATGGCACCCCATTCCCTGTGTAGTGCACTACTTTTCACCAGATCCCCCCACCCCCCCACCCTTTTTGCCCTCAGAACAGCCTCAATTCATCGAGGCATGGACTCTACAAGGTTGCTGGCCCATGTTGACTCCAATGCTTCCCACAATTGTGTCATGTTGGCTGCATGTCCTTTGGGTGATGGACCATTCTTGATACACACTGAAAACTGTTGAGCGGTTATAACCCAGCAGCGTTGCAGTTCTTGACACAAACCGGTGCACCTGGCTCCTACTACCATACCCTGTTCACCTACTACCATACCCTGGCACCTACTACCATACCCTGTTACCTACTACCATACCCTGGCACCTACTACCATACCCTGTTACCTACTACCATACCCTGGCACCTACTACCATACCCTGTTCACCTACTACCATACCCTGTTACCTACTACCATACCCTGTTCACCTACTACCATACCCTGGCACCTACTACCATACCCTGTTACCTACTACCATACCCTGTTACCTACTACCATACCCTGTAACCTACTACCATACCCTGTTCACCTACTACCATACCCTGGCACTACTACCATACCCTGTTCACCTACTACCATACCCTGGCACCTACTACCATACCCTGTTCACCTACTACCATACCCTGTTCACCTACTACCATACCCTGTTACCTACTACCATACCCTGTTACCTACTACCATACCCTGTTACCTACTACCATACCCTGTTCACCTACTACCATACCCTGTTCACCTACTACCATACCCTGTTACCTACTACCATACCCTGTTCACCTACTACCATACCCTGTTACCTACTACCATACCCTGTTACCTACTACCATACCCTGTTCACCTACTACCATACCCTGTTCACCTACTACCATACCCTGTTCACCTACTACCATACCCTGTTCACCTACTACCATACCCTGTTCACCTACTACCATACCCTGTTCACCTACTACCATACCCTGTTACCTACTACCATACCCTGTTACCTACTACCATACCCTGTTCACCTACTACCATACCCTGTTCACCTACTACCATACCCTGTTCACCTACTACCATACCCTGTTCACCTACTACCATACCCTGTTCACCTACTACCATACCCTGTTCACCTACTACCATACCCTGTTCACCTACTACCATACCCTGTTCAAAGGCACTTCAATATTTTGTCTTGCCCATTCACCCTCTGAATGACACAAAATACACAATCCATGTCTCAATGGTCTGAAGGCTTAGAAATCCTTCTTAGAAATCCTTCTTTAACCTGTCTCCTCACCTTCATCTACACTGATTGAAGTGGATTTAACAAGTGACATCAATAAGGGATCATAGCTTTCACCTGGATTCACCTGGTCAGTCTATGTCATGGAAAGAGCAGGTGTTCCTAATGTTTTGTATAGTAGTGTATAGTGTATATAGGGACTAGGCAGCCTATACTTATGTTCTGTTTAGAGGGAAGGACCAGTGGATGTTGGCAACACAAGAGTAATGCAGGGTAACGGAGGGGAACAGAGGGTAACGGAGGGGAACGCAGGGGTAACGGAGGGTAACGGAGGGGAACAGAGGGTAACGGAGGGTAACGGAGGGGAACAGAGAGTAACGCAGGGTAACGGAGGGTAACGCAGGGGTAACGGAGGGGAACAGAGGGTAACACAGGGTAACGGAGGGTAACGGAGGGGAACAGAGAGTAACGCAGGGTAACGGAGGGTAACGCAGGGGTAACGGAGGGGAACAGAGGGTAACACAGGGTAACGGAGGGTAACGCAGGGGTAACGGAGGGGAACAGAGGGTACCGCAGGGTAACACAGGGTAACAGAGGGTAACACAGGGTAACAGAGGGTAACACAGGGTAACACAGGGTAACACAGGGTAACAGAGGGTAACACAGGGTAACAGAGGGTAACACAGGGTAACAGAGGGTAACACAGGGTAACAGAGGGTAACACAGGGTAACAGAGGGTAACACAGGGTAACAGAGGGTAACACAGGGTAACAGAGGGTAACACAGGGTAACAGAGGGTAACACAGGGTAACAGAGGGTAACACAGGGTAACAGAGGGTAACACAGGGTAACACAGGGTAACACAGGGTAACACAGGGTAACAGAGGGTAACGCAGGGTAACGGAGCGTAACGCAGGGTAACGCAGGGTAACGGAGGATTAGGATCTGAAAGCAGAGAGAAACATAGCTGGGTTCAAGGCTACAATACAACACACACACACACACACACACACACACACGCACGCACACACACACACACACACACAGCAGTGCCTTTCTCCCAACCTCTGGAGTGTATTAGAGGTTGGACCCTGGAACTGGCTTCAGTACTGAAACTCTAAAAGACAAAAGGTCAAAAGTTTGGAATATTACTCATTCAAGGGTTTTTCTTTATTTGCAAACATTTTTACATTGACCAGAGGAGACCAGAGGAGATGAGGAAAAATGATGACATCAAAACTATGACATACCACATATGGAATCATGTAGTAACCAAAAAAGTGTTAAACAAATCAAAATATATTTTGAGATTCTTCAAAGTAGCCACCCTTTGCCTTGATGACAGTTTTGCACACTCATGAAAATAGTGCAAATAAAGAAAAACCCTTGAATGAGTAATATTCCAAACTTTAGACCGGGGGGTGTACGTCATATTTCATCTACATTTTGATCAATGGCATTGTTGAACAATATTACTTGTAATTGAAATGATGAAAATGAAAAGGATAATCGTTCTGTATCTGACCAGACAACATGTCTCTCTTAGCAGACTGAGGCTGGTACACTATTCTCTTAACATGCACTACATCTGACCAGGGCCCATGAGGTAGTGTTCTATGTATGGAAGCAGATGCCATTTGGTGCGGAGTCTCAGCCATGTTTATTACAGTACACTGACCCTAACCCTATTACAATACAACACCCAGTGGCAGATCAGTTTGATATAAAGTTCTTAATCCTCCGTCTGACACTTTGTTCTGCGTTGTGTTTTGGTTTTAAAACAAAAGGTCAAAGGGTAACTACTTCCTGCATAAACAAACTGTTGAACAACATGCTGACCAGCGTCCATAACAAGTTACCATCATGTGTTCTTGTGTTGTCTATGGTCTGTCACCTCTCTCATCAGGTCCAGTCAGGTGGTATGGTGTTAGAGGCTTTTTGTTCATCTCTGGCCTCATCTGCTCTCCTCTGATCTCCTCTGGTCTCCTCTGATCTCCTCTCATCTCCTCTCATCTCCTCTCATCTCCTCTGGTCTCCTCTCATCTCCTCTGGTCTCCTCTGGTCTGCTCTCATCTCCTCTGGTCTCCTCTCATCTCCTCTGGTCTCCTCTGATCTCCTCTCATCTCCTCTGGTCTCCTCTGATCTCCTCTCATCTCCTCTCATCTCCTCTGGTCTCCTCTTGTCTCCTCTGGTCTCCTCTGATCTCTTCTGGTGTCCTCTGGTCTCCTCTCATCTCCTCTGGTCTCCTCTGGTCTCCTCTCATCTCATATCCTCTGGTCTCCTCTCATCTCCTCTGATCTCCTCTCATCTCCTCTGATCTCCTCTGGTCTCCTATCATCTCCTCTTATCTCCTCTGGTCTCCTCTCCTCTCCTCTGGTCTCCTCTCATCTCCTCTCATCTCCTCTGGTCTCCTCTGGTCTCCTCTCATCTCCTCTAGTCTCCACTCATCTCCTCTGGTCTCCTCTCATCTTCTCTGGTCTCCTCTGGTCTCCTCTCATCTCCTCTGGTCTCCTCTGATCTCCTCTGGCCTCCTCTGGTATCCTCTGGTCTCCTCTCATCTCCTCTCATCTCCTCTGGTGTCCTCTCATCTCCTCTCATCTCCTCTGGTCTCCTCTGGTATCCTCTGGTCTCCTCTGGTCTCCTCTGATCTCCTCTCATCTCCTCTCATCTCCTCTGGTGTCCTCTCATCTCCTCTCATATCCTCTGGTCTCCTCTCATCTCCTCTGGTCTCCTCTGTAGTTAACTGGTTATAAACACAGCTACACATATATCTCCTCTAGTCAGAAGTCCTGTTTATACCTGTTTCTAACATGCGTCCTTCGTCCTGATCTTGTCCTGATCTTGTCCATTTACACTTAGAAGATCAGATTACAATGCATCTTTTAATTGTCTACACCTTTCAAAAAATGTGGGTCGCAATCAGAATGTGGAAAAAATCAGGACAGAGGACAGATATTAGCAGAAGGTATAAATGGGGCTTTAGTGTGGTACAGATATTAGCAGCAGGTATAAACAGGGCTTTAGTGTGGTACAGATATTAGCAGCAGGTATAAACAGGGCTTTGGTGTGGTACAGATATTAGCAGCAGGTATAAACAGGGCTTTAGTGTGGTACAGATATTAGCAGCAGGTATAAACAGGGCTTTAGTGTGGTACAGATATTAGCAGCAGGTATAAACGGGGCTTTAGTGTGGTACAGATATTAGCAGCAGGTGTAAATAGGGCTTTAGTGTGGTACAGTTATTAGCAGCAGGTATAAACAGGGCTTTAGTGTGGTACAGATATTAGCAGCAGGTATAAACAGGGCTTTAGTGTGGTACAGATATTAGCAGCAGGTATAAACAGGGCTTTAGTGTGGTACAGATATTAGCAGCAGGTATAAACAGGGCTTTAGTGTGGTACAGATATTAGCAGCAGGTATAAACAGGGCTTTAGTGTGGTACAGATATTAGCAGCAGGTATAAACAGGGCTTTAGTGTGGTACAGATATTAGCAGCAGGTATAAACAGGGCTTTAGTGTGGTACAGTTCATCTAGTCAATCTGTCATTTGGACAAAGCTTTTTTCAATAGAGACAATCAAGCTGACAACAGTGAGTGAAATTGTCAATATGATTGTAAATGTTTCTATGTTTTTAAGAATAAAAGGATTGTATTACTGCTGTGTGTTTTCATGAACTCCTCCTGTCATCAGTAGACAGAGGCTCCCTGCTATGGTATAACATCTTTATTTACACAAACGCTGCATGCAAGGGTGGAAACACACTCACACACACACACACACACACACACACACTCCCTCTCTCAAACACACACACACACCCTCTCTCAAACACACACACACACACACACACACACACACATACACACACACACACACACACACATACACACACACAGTCACAACCACACATACACACACACACACAGTCACAACCACACATACACACACACAGTCACAACCACACATACACACACAGTCACAACCACACATACACACACACACACACACACACAGAGTCACAACCACACATACACACACAGTCACAACCACACATACACACACACAACACACACACACACACACACACACACACACACACACACACAGTCACAACCACACACACACACACACACACACACACACACACACACACACACACACACACACACATACACACACACACACACACACACACAGTCACAACCACACACACACACACACACACACACACACACATACACACACACAGTCACACTGCTCTCTGCTGGAGAGAAGAGGGTCCTGCAATGTAATAATCATAGTGGCCACTAGATGGATATGGTACTCTTTCAACACAATTCTCTCTCTCTCTCTCTCTCTCTCTCCCGCTCCCTCCCTCCCTCTTCCTCTCCCTGAATTCAATTCAATTCAAAGGACTTTATTTTCGTAGGAAACATATTTTAACATCGCCAAAGCAAGTAGATGGTGGAGTAGATAATAAACAAAAGTGAAATAAACAATAAAAATTAACAATAAACATTACACTCAGAAGTTCCACATTACACTCAAGTGTTGTAACAAAGTGCAAAAGGGAACTACAAACTAACATTAAACATTACACTCCAGTTCCAAAAGAATAAAGACATTTCAAATGTCATATTATGTTTATATACAGTGTTGTAACAATGTGGAAATAGTTAAAGTATAAAAGGGAAAATAAATCAACATAAATATGGGTTGTATTTAAAAGGTGTTTGTTCTTCACTGGTTGACCTTTTCTTGTGACAACAGGTCACACATCTTGCTGCTGTGATGGAACACTGTGGTATTTCACCCAGTAGATATGGGAGTTTATCTGGGTAATCTGAGGTAAATATGTGTCTCTAATATGGTCATACATTTGGCAGGAGGTTAGGAAGTGCAGCTCAGTTTCCACCTCATTTTGTGGGCAGTGTGCACATAGACTGTCTTCTCTTGAGAGCCAGGTCTGCCTACGGCGGCCTTTCTCAATAGCAAGGCTATGCTCACTGAGTCTGTACATAGTCAAAGCTTTCCTTAAGTTTGGGTCAGTCATGGTGGTCAGGTATTCTGCCACTGTGTACTCTCTGTTTAGGGACAAATAGCATTCTAGTTTGCTCTGTTTTTTTGTTAATTCTTTCCAATGTGTCAAGTAATTATCTTTTTGTTTACTCATGATTTGGTTGGGTCTAATTGTGTTGTTGTCCTGGGGCTCTGTGAGGTCTGTTTGTGTTTGTGAACAAAGCCCCAGGACCAGCTTGCTTAGGGGACTCTTCTCCAGGTTCATCTCTCTGTAGGTGATGCTTTGTTATGGAAGGTTTGGGAATCGCTTCCTTTTAGGTAATATTAGAATTTAACGTCTCTTTTCTGGATGTTGATAATTAGTGGGTATCGGCATAATTCTGCTCTGCATGCATTATTTGATATTTTACGTTTTACACAGAGGATATTTTTGCAGAATTCAATTTGTTGTTTGTCCCATTTTGTGAATGCTTGGTTAGTGAGCTGTTTGGGATGTTAAGTTCTGCTGAAGTAAAAAGGGATTTATAAACACATTATATTTTATTTGATAACTGATTTAAGTATTTTTAACCCGATCCTAGTTGGTATGTTAAATTTGATGTTACTTTTGATGGCATAGAAGGCCCTTCTTGCCTTGTCTCTCAGATTGTTCACAGTTTGTTTGCTGTTGTATTTGTGCTGTAGTCAGAATATCTGTTGTCAGAGTCTTATATCTGTTGTCAGAGTCTTATATCTGTTGTCAGAGTTATATCTGTTGTCAGAGTCTTATATCTGTTGTCAGAGTTATATCTGTTGTCAGAGTCTTATATCTGTTGTCAGAGTCTTATATCTGTTGTCAGAGTCTTATATCTGTTGTCAGAGTCTTATATCTGTTGTCAGAGTCTTATATCTGTTGTCAGAGTTATATCTGTTGTCAGAGTCTTATATCTGTTGTCAGAGTCTTATATCTGTTGTCAGTATCTTATATCTGTTGTCAGTATATTATATCTGTTGTCAGTATATTATATCTGTTGTCAGAGTTATATCTGTTGTCAGAGTCTTATATCTGTTGTCAGAGTCTTATATCTGTTGTCAGAGTCTTATATCTGTTGTCAGAGTTATATCTGTTGTCAGAGTCTTATATCTGTAGTCAGTATCTTATATCTGTTGTCAGTATATTATATCTGTTGTCAGTATATTATATCTGTTGTCAGAGTTATATCTGTTGTCAGAGTCTTATATCTGTAGTCAGTATCTTATATCTGTTGTCAGTATATTATATCTGTTGTCAGTATATTATATCTGTTGTCAGTATATTATATCTGTTGTCAGAGTCTTATATCTGTTGTCAGAGTTATATCTGTTGTCAGAGTCTTATATCTGTTGTCAGAGTCTTATATCTGTTGTCAGAGTCTTATATCTGTTGTCAGAGTCTTATATCTGTTGTCAGAGTTATATCTGTTGTCAGAGTCTTATATCTGTAGTCAGTACCTTATATCTGTTGTCAGTATATTATATCTGTTGTCAGTATATTATATCTGTTGTCAGTATCTTATATCTGTTGTCAGTATATTATATCTGTTGTCAGAGTCTTATATCTGTTGTCAGTATCTTATATCTGTTGTCAGTATATTATATCTGTTGTCAGAGTCTTATATCTGTTGTCAGTATATTATATCTGTTGTCAGAGTTATATCTGTTGTCAGAGTCTTATATCTGTTGTCAGAGTCTTATATCTGTTGTCAGAGTCTTATATCTGTTGTCAGAGTCTTAAATCTGTTGTCAGAGTTATATCTGTTGTCAGAGTCTTATATCTGTAGTCAGTATCTTATATCTGTTGTCAGTATATTATATCTGTTGTCAGTATCTTATATCTGTTGTCAGTATATTATATCTGTTGTCAGAGTTATATCTGTTGTCAGAGTCTTATATCTGTAGTCAGTATCTTTTATCTGTTGTCAGTATATTATATCTGTTGTCAGTATATTATATCTGTTGTCAGTATATTATATCTGTTGTCAGAGTCTTATATCTGTTGTCAGAGTTATATCTGTTGTCAGAGTCTTATATCTGTTGTCAGAGTCTTATATCTGTTGTCAGAGTCTTATATCTGTTGTCAGAGTCTTATATCTGTTGTCAGAGTTATATCTGTTGTCAGAGTCTTATATCTGTAGTCAGTGTCTTATATCTGTTGTCAGTATATTATATCTGTTGTCAGTATATTATATCTGTTGTCAGTATCTTATATCTGTTGTCAGTATATTATATCTGTTGTCAGAGTCTTATATCTGTTGTCAGTGTCTTATATCTGTTGTCAGTATATTATATCTGTTGTCAGAGTCTTATATCTGTTGTCAGTATATTATATCTGTTGTCAGAGTTATATCTGTTGTCAGAGTCTTATATCTGTTGTCAGAGTCTTATATCTGTTGTCAGAGTCTTATATCTGTTGTCAGAGTCTTATATCTGTTGTCTGAGTTATATCTGTTGTCAGAGTCCTATATCTGTAGTCAGTGTCTTATATCTGTTGTCAGTATATTATATCTGTTGTCAGTATATTATATCTGTTGTCAGTATCTTATATCTGTTGTCAGTATATTATATCTGTTGTCAGAGTTATATCTGTTGTCAGAGTCTTATATCTGTAGTCAGTATCTTATATCTGTTGTCAGTATATTATATCTGTTGTCAGTATATTATATCTGTTGTCAGTATATTATATCTGTTGTCAGAGACTTATATCTGTTGTCAGAGTTATATCTGTTGTCAGAGTCTTATATCTGTTGTCAGAGTCTTATATCTGTTGTCAGAGTCTTATATCTGTTGTCAGAGTCTTATATCTGTTGTCAGAGTTATATCTGTTGTCAGAGTCTTATATCTGTAGTCAGTATCTTATATCTGTTGTCAGTATATTATATCTGTTGTCAGTATATTATATCTGTTGTCAGAGTCTTATATCTGTTGTCAGTATATTATATCTGTTGTCAGAGTCTTATATCTGTAGTCAGTATCTTATATCTGTTGTCAGTATATTATATCTGTTGTCAGAGTCTTATATCTGTTGTCAGTATCTTATATCTGTTGTCAGTATATTATATCTGTTGTCAGAGTCTTATATCTGTTGTCAGAGTCTTATATCTGTTGTCAGAGTTATATCTGTTGTCAGTATCTTATATCTGTTGTCAGTATCTTATATCTGTTGTCAGTATCTTATATCTGTTGTCAGTATATTATATCTGTTGTCAGAGTCTTATATCTGTTGTCAGAGTTATATCTGTTGTCAGAGTCTTATATCTGTTGTCAGAGTCTTATATCTGTTGTCAGAGTTATATCTGTTGTCAGAGTCTTATATCTGTTGTCAGTATCTTATATCTGTTGTCAGTATATTATATCTGTTGTCAGAGTCTTATATCTGTTGTCAGAGTAATATCTGTTGTCAGTATCTTATATCTGTTGTCAGTATGTTATATATGTTGTCAGAGTCTTATATCTGTTGTCAGTATATTATATCTGTTGTCAGAGTCTTATATATGTTGTCAGTATCTTATATATGTTGTCAGAGTCTTATATCTGTAGTCAGTATCTTATATCTGTTGTCAGTATATTATATCTGTTGTCAGTATATTATATCTGTTGTCAGTATCTTATATCTGTTGTCAGTATATTATATCTGTTGTCAGAGTTATATCTGTTGTCAGAGTCTTATATCTGTAGTCAGTATCTTATATCTGTTGTCAGTATATTATATCTGTTGTCAGTATATTATATCTGTTGTCAGTATATTATATCTGTTGTCAGAGTCTTATATCTGTTGTCAGAGTTATATCTGTTGTCAGAGTCTTATATCTGTTGTCAGAGTTATATCTGTTGTCAGAGTCTTATATCTGTAGTCAGTATCTTATATCTGTTGTCAGTATATTATATCTGTTGTCAGAGTCTTATATCTGTTGTCAGTATATTATATCTGTTGTCAGAGTCTTATATCTGTAGTCAGTATCTTATATCTGTTGTCAGTATCTTATATCTGTTGTCAGAGTCTTATATCTGTTGTCAGTATCTTATATCTGTAGTCAGTATCTTATATCTGTTGTCAGTATATTATATCTGTTGTCAGTATATTATATCTGTTGTCAGTATCTTATATCTGTTGTCAGTATATTATATCTGTTGTCAGAGTTATATCTGTTGTCAGAGTCTTATATCTGTAGTCAGTATCTTATATCTGTTGTCAGTATATTATATCTGTTGTCAGTATATTATATCTGTTGTCAGTATATTATATCTGTTGTCAGAGTCTTATATCTGTTGTCAGAGTTATATCTGTTGTCAGAGTCTTATATCTGTTGTCAGAGTCTTATATCTGTTGTCAGAGTCTTATATCTGTTGTCAGAGTCTTATATCTGTTGTCAGAGTTATATCTGTTGTCAGAGTCTTATATCTGTAGTCAGTATCTTATATCTGTTGTCAGTATATTATATCTGTTGTCAGTATATTATATCTGTTGTCAGAGTCTTATATCTGTTGTCAGTATATTATATCTGTTGTCAGAGTCTTATATCTGTAGTCAATATCTTATATCTGTTGTCAGTATATTATATCTGTTGTCAGAGTCTTATATCTGTTGTCAGTATCTTATATCTGTTGTCAGTATATTATATCTGTTGTCAGAGTCTTATATCTGTTGTCAGAGTCTTATATCTGTTGTCAGAGTTATATCTGTTGTCAGTATCTTATATCTGTTGTCAGTATATTATATCTGTTGTCAGTATCTTATATCTGTTGTCAGTATATTATATCTGTTGTCAGAGTCTTATATCTGTTGTCAGTATCTTATATCTGTTGTCAGTATATTATATCTGTTGTCAGAGTCTTATATCTGTTGTCAGAGTTATATCTGTTGTCAGAGTCTTATATCTGTTGTCAGAGTCTTATATCTGTTGTCAGAGTTATATCTGTTGTCAGAGTCTTATATCTGTAGTCAGTATCTTATATCTGTAGTCAGTATCTTATATCTGTTGTCAGTATATTATATCTGTTGTCAGAGTCTTATATCTGTTGTCAGAGTTATATCTGTTGTCAGTATCTTATATCTGTTGTCAGTATATTATATATGTTGTCAGAGTCTTATATCTGTTGTCAGTATATTATATCTGTTGTCAGAGTCTTATATCTGTTGTCAGTATCTTATATCTGTTGTCAGTATATTATATCTGTTGTCAGAGTCTTATATCGGTTGTCAGTATATTATATCTGTTGTCAGAGTCTTATATCTGTTGTCAGAGTTATATCTGTTGTCAGAGTCTTATATCTGTTGTCAGAGTCTTATATCTGTTGTCAGAGTTATATCTGTTGTCAGAGTCTTATATCTGTAGTCAGTATCTTATATCTGTTGTCAGTATATTATATCTGTTGTCCGAGTCTTATATCTGTTGTCAGAGTTATATCTGTTGTCAGTATCTTATATCTGTTGTCAGTATATTATATCTGTTGTCAGAGTCTTATATCTGTTGTCAGTATATTATATCTGTTGTCAAAGTCTTAAATCTGTTGTCAGTATCTTATATCTGTTGTCAGAGTCTTATATCTGTTGTCAGAGTCTTATATCTGTTGTCAGAGTTATATCTGTTGTCAGAGTCTTATATCTGTAGTCAGTATCTTATATCTGTTGTCAGTATATTATATCTGTTGTCAGTATCTTATATCTGTTGTCAGTATATTATATCTGTTGTCAGAGTTATATCTGTTGTCAGAGTCTTATATCTGTAGTCAGTATCTTTTATCTGTTGTCAGTATATTATATCTGTTGTCAGTATATTATATCTGTTGTCAGTATATTATATCTGTTGTCAGAGTCTTATATCTGTTGTCAGAGTTATATCTGTTGTCAGAGTCTTATATCTGTTGTCAGAGTCTTATATCTGTTGTCAGAGTCTTATATCTGTTGTCAGAGTCTTATATCTGTTGTCAGAGTTATATCTGTTGTCAGAGTCTTATATCTGTAGTCAGTGTCTTATATCTGTTGTCAGTATATTATATCTGTTGTCAGTATATTATATCTGTTGTCAGTATCTTATATCTGTTGTCAGTATATTATATCTGTTGTCAGAGTCTTATATCTGTTGTCAGTATCTTATATCTGTTGTCAGTATATTATATCTGTTGTCAGAGTCTTATATCTGTTGTCAGTATATTATATCTGTTGTCAGAGTTATATCTGTTGTCAGTATCTTATATCTGTTGTCAGAGTCTTATATCTGTTGTCAGAGTCTTATATCTGTTGTCAGAGTCTTATATCTGTTGTCTGAGTTATATCTGTTGTCAGAGTCCTATATCTGTAGTCAGTGTCTTATATCTGTTGTCAGTATATTATATCTGTTGTCAGTATATTATATCTGTTGTCAGTATCTTATATCTGTTGTCAGTATATTATATCTGTTGTCAGAGTTATATCTGTTGTCAGAGTCTTATATCTGTAGTCAGTATCTTATATCTGTTGTCAGTATATTATATCTGTTGTCAGTATATTATATCTGTTGTCAGTATATTATATCTGTTGTCAGAGTCTTATATCTGTTGTCAGAGTTATATCTGTTGTCAGAGTCTTATATCTGTTGTCAGAGTCTTATATCTGTTGTCAGAGTCTTATATCTGTTGTCAGAGTCTTATATCTGTTGTCAGAGTTATATCTGTTGTCAGAGTCTTATATCTGTAGTCAGTATCTTATATCTGTTGTCAGTATATTATATCTGTTGTCAGTATATTATATCTGTTGTCAGAGTCTTATATCTGTTGTCAGTATATTATATCTGTTGTCAGAGTCTTATATCTGTAGTCAGTATCTTATATCTGTTGTCAGTATATTATATCTGTTGTCAGAGTCTTATATCTGTTGTCAGTATCTTATATCTGTTGTCAGTATATTATATCTGTTGTCAGAGTCTTATATCTGTTGTCAGAGTCTTATATCTGTTGTCAGAGTTATATCTGTTGTCAGTATCTTATATCTGTTGTCAGTATATTATATCTGTTGTCAGTATCTTATATCTGTTGTCAGTATATTATATCTGTTGTCAGTATCTTATATCTGTTGTCAGTATATTATATCTGTTGTCAGAGTCTTATATCTGTTGTCAGTATCTTATATCTGTTGTCAGTATATTATATCTGTTGTCAGAGTCTTATATCTGTTGTCAGAGTAATATATCTGTTGTCAGAGTCTTATATCTGTTGTCAGAGTCTTATATCTGTTGTCAGAGTTATATCTGTTGTCAGAGTCTTATATCTGTTGTCAGTATCTTATATCTGTTGTCAGTATATTATATCTGTTGTCAGAGTCTTATATCTGTTGTCAGAGTAATATCTGTTGTCAGTATCTTATATCTGTTGTCAGTATGTTATATATGTTGTCAGAGTCTTATATCTGTTGTCAGTATATTATATCTGTTGTCAGAGTCTTATATCTGTTGTCAGTATCTTATATCTGTTGTCAGAGTCTTATATCTGTAGTCAGTATCTTATATCTGTTGTCAGTATATTATATCTGTTGTCAGTATATTATATCTGTTGTCAGTATCTTATATCTGTTGTCAGTATATTATATCTGTTGTCAGAGTTATATCTGTTGTCAGAGTCTTATATCTGTAGTCAGTATCTTATATCTGTTGTCAGTATATTATATCTGTTGTCAGTATATTATATCTGTTGTCAGTATATTATATCTGTTGTCAGAGTCTTATATCTGTTGTCAGAGTTATATCTGTTGTCAGAGTCTTATATCTGTTGTCAGAGTCTTATATCTGTTGTCAGAGTCTTATATCTGTTGTCAGAGTCTTATATCTGTTGTCAGAGTTATATCTGTTGTCAGAGTCTTATATCTGTAGTCAGTATCTTATATCTGTTGTCAGTATATTATATCTGTTGTCAGTATATTATATCTGTTGTCAGAGTCTTATATCTGTTGTCAGTATATTATATCTGTTGTCAGAGTCTTATATCTGTTGTCAGTATATTATATCTGTTGTCAGTATATTATATCTGTTGTCAGAGTCTTATATCTGTTGTCAGTATCTTATATCTGTAGTCAGTATCTTATATCTGTTGTCAGTATATTATATCTGTTGTCAGTATATTATATCTGTTGTCAGTATCTTATATCTGTTGTCAGTATATTATATCTGTTGTCAGAGTTATATCTGTTGTCAGAGTCTTATATCTGTAGTCAGTATCTTATATCTGTTGTCAGTATATTATATCTGTTGTCAGTATATTATATCTGTTGTCAGTATATTATATCTGTTGTCAGAGTCTTATATCTGTTGTCAGAGTTATATCTGTTGTCAGAGTCTTATATCTGTTGTCAGAGTCTTATATCTGTTGTCAGAGTCTTATATCTGTTGTCAGAGTCTTATATCTGTTGTCAGAGTTATATCTGTTGTCAGAGTCTTATATCTGTAGTCAGTATCTTATATCTGTTGTCAGTATATTATATCTGTTGTCAGTATATTATATCTGTTGTCAGAGTCTTATATCTGTTGTCAGTATATTATATCTGTTGTCAGAGTCTTATATCTGTAGTCAATATCTTATATCTGTTGTCAGTATATTATATCTGTTGTCAGAGTCTTATATCTGTTGTCAGTATCTTATATCTGTTGTCAGTATATTATATCTGTTGTCAGAGTCTTATATCTGTTGTCAGAGTCTTATATCTGTTGTCAGAGTTATATCTGTTGTCAGTATCTTATATCTGTTGTCAATATATTATATCTGTTGTCAGTATCTTATATCTGTTGTCAGTATATTATATCTGTTGTCAGAGTCTTATATCTGTTGTCAGTATCTTATATCTGTTGTCAGTATATTATATCTGTTGTCAGAGTCTTATATCTGTTGTCAGAGTTATATCTGTTGTCAGAGTCTTATATCTGTTGTCAGAGTCTTATATCTGTTGTCAGAGTTATATCTGTTGTCAGAGTCTTATATCTGTAGTCAGTATCTTATATCTGTAGTCAGTATCTTATATCTGTTGTCAGTATATTATATCTGTTGTCAGAGTCTTATATCTGTTGTCAGAGTTATATCTGTTGTCAGTATCTTATATCTGTTGTCAGTATATTATATATGTTGTCAGAGTCTTATATCTGTTGTCAGTATATTATATCTGTTGTCAGAGTCTTATATCTGTTGTCAGTATCTTATATCTGTTGTCAGTATATTATATCTGTTGTCAGAGTCTTATATCGGTTGTCAGTATATTATATCTGTTGTCAGAGTCTTATATCTGTTGTCAGAGTTATATCTGTTGTCAGAGTCTTATATCTGTTGTCAGAGTCTTATATCTGTTGTCAGAGTTATATCTGTTGTCAGAGTCTTATATCTGTAGTCAGTATCTTATATCTGTTGTCAGTATATTATATCTGTTGTCCGAGTCTTATATCTGTTGTCAGAGTTATATCTGTTGTCAGTATCTTATATCTGTT
>CM042412.1:1045798-1065798 GCA_023634145.1 Thymallus thymallus
GGTGTAGACCTTACAGTGAAATGCTTACTAACAAGACCTTAACCAACAATACAACAGGTGTAGACCTTACAGTGAAATGCTTACTAACAAGCCCTTAACCAACAATACAACAGGTGTAGACCTTACAGTGAAATGCTTACTTACAAGCCCTTAACCAACAATACAACAGGTGTAGACCTTACAGTGAAATACTTACTAACAAGACCTTAACCAACAATACAACAGGTGTAGACCTTACAGTGAAATGCTTACTAACAAGCCCTTAACCAACAATACAACAGGTGTAGACCTTACAGTGAAATGCTTACTAACAAGACCTTAACTAACAATACAACAGGTGTAGACCTTACAGTGAAATGCTTACTAACAAGACCTTAACTAACAATACAACAGGTGTAGACCTTACAGTGAAATGCTTACTAACAAGCCCTTAACCAACAATACAACAGGTGTAGACCTTACAGTGAAATGCTTACTAACAAGACCTTAACCAACAATACAACAGGTGTAGACCTTACAGTGAAATGCTGACTAACAAGCCCTTAACCAACAATACAACAGGTGTAGACCTTACAGTGAAATGCTTACTAACAAGCCCTTAACCAACAATACAACAGGTGTAGACCTTACAGTGAAATGCTTACTTACAAGCCCTTAACCAACAATACAACAGGTGTAGACCTTACAGTGAAATACTTACTAACAAGCCCTTAACCAACAATACAACAGGTGTAGACCTTACAGTGAAATGCTTACTAACAAGCCCTTAACCAACAATACAACAGGTGTAGACCTTACAGTGAAATGCTGACTAACAAGCCCTTAACCAACAATACAACAGGTGTAGACCTTACAGTGAAATGCTTACTAACAAGCCCTTAACCAACAATACAACAGGTGTAGACCTTACAGTGAAATGCTTACTAACAAGCCCTTAACCAACAATACAACAGGTGTAGACCTTACAGTGAAGATCTAGTCGCACAAAATGGAATATAAAGGTGCAGATAAAGAATGACACAGTTGAATGTGTTCAAAAGGTGTTGACAGTCTCTGGTTTGAGGCTGATGTTTTCCTGAACAAGATGTCTTCATCTGGGTGTAATCAAGAATTGCATTTTCATTGTTTTGATTGTTGTTTCCTTGTTGCAGTGTGAGGATCCCTCTGGCTTCCTGCAGGAGCAGGGGGATGAGTTTATGGACATCCTGGAGGAAAGGAGGCAGAGCAGTGACCTACGCCATGCCCTCCGGACTTTCACCCCCTCCCCCTACAGGGGAGCCCCTCCACTCTCCGCCAGCACCCTCAACAGGACGGTTCTGGAATCACAGTACCTGCAATACATCACCAAGGAGGTTGTGTGTGTGTGTGTGTGTGTGCGTGCGTGCGTGCGTGCGTGCGTGCGTGCGTGCGTGCGTGCGTGCGTGCGTGCGTGCGTGCGTCAGTCACAGAACATTGGTCCAGTTCCTGCCCAGCTACATGCAGACGCATGCCAGGTCTTGCAATGGCTGGATAGGTGTTTAACATCAGCTAACCATATCATATAATATAGCCAATCTGATGCCCGACTGCAGTCTATGACGTGGCACACAACCAGTCAGTCATATTTATTCATAAAGCCCTTTCTACATATGCAAATGTCACAGTGCTATACCCAGCCTAAATGCCCAAACAGCCAATGATGCACATGTCACAGTGTTATGGCCAGGAAACTCCCCTGACCTTAATCCCATTGAGAACTTGTGGTCGATCCTCAAGAGGCGGGTGGACAAACAAAAACCCACAACTTCAGACAAACTCCAAGCATTGATTATGCAAGAATGGCCTGCCATCAGTCAGGATGTGGCCCAGAAGTTAATTGACAGCATGCCAGGGCGGATTGCAGAGGTCTTGAAAAAGAAGGGTCAACACTGCAAATATTGACTCTTTGCATAAACTGAATGTCACTGTCAATGAAAGCCTTTGACACTTATGGGATACTTGTAATTATACTTCAGTGTTACCATAGTAACTACTGACATAAAGATCTAAGAACACTGAAGCAGCAAACTTTGTGGAGACCAATACTGTTTGTGTCATTCTCAAAACATTTGGCCACGACTGTACTGAGCAGGTCAGGGTTTAATCGCCACAGACAGAAACAGCAGAGACTGGATCAGCGGCACGACTGGGTGGACTGGGGACGGGGACCGCCAGGAGTCATCAGGCCAGATAGTCTTGAGCTTTGGTCCTAGGGCTCAGGGGCCTCATTTATAACTTGCGTAAATTTTACACTAAATTGTACGGACAAAAATATTGAGATTTATAAACTTGCCGCACACCATACATACGCATGTTTCCCGTTATAAATCAGACCTGTCGTAAAAATGTGAGTGAACGAGTCACGGTGACAATAACACCCATATTGGCTGTTTACTTTTGAAGTATTGGAATTAGACCAATACAGTATCTATCACCAACTTGATCAAATGTTTTTGGAACGTTGGCAGAATGTTTTCTTCTACATAGAAGAAATACAAAAACAATTACAAATTGTTGCAGACCTGTAAACAGATCGTTTGAATTCAATAATGTTTAGCATTTCCTTTTTTCCAAATATGCTGCGAATTCTGAAACATTGTTTTAAATATTAACTCATCATGGCCAGAAAAGGACAGGAATTGATCCTGTAATGGTTATGATATATGTTTTATAAATGAAATATTGTGGAGGAAGTTGACATTACAGTATTCAGACGTAGTCTACAATTGCTAATGTGAAGATGCATACAACTCCACTGCATACAACTCCACTGCATACAACTCCACTGCATACAACTCCACTGCATACAACTCCACTGCATACAACTCCACTGCACTCCCTCCCCTCAGTAGATCGGATCACAACCTTGTCCACCTCACCCCACTCTACAGGCCTATGGTCCAACAGCAGCCTGCGACCACCAGGACCATTAGGAGATGGTCCCCGGAGGCGAATGAGGCCCTACAGGACTGCATTGAAACAACAGACTGGGATGTGCTCTGTGAGGCTCATGGGGAGGACATTGATGGACTTACCGACTGCATAACAGACTATATTAATTTTTGTGTAGACAACACTGTACCCACCAGGAAGGTACGCTGTTTTCCAAATAAAAAACCCTGGGTCATCAGCGACCTGAAGGCCCTGCTGAATGAGAAGAAGAGGGCCTTCAAGGAGGGGGACAGGGACAAATTGAAATGGGTCCAGAGGGAGCTGAAGTTGCGGATTGCTGAGGGTATAAGGAGAAGATGGAGGACAAGCTGAGGCAGAGCCAGGTGAGAGAGGTGTGGAAGGGTATGAGAAATATCACTGGCTTCAAAAAGTCAAACAGTGGGCAGACAGAGGGGACCCAGGACAGAGCCAATGAGCTGAACCAATTTTTTAACAGGTTTGATACTGGCCCTGTCCACCTCCCCTCCAGCTCCCCAGCCTGTCCCACCCCCACTTTGCTCACAACACCTCCGTTGAGACAATCAGAGATCCCCTCCCCACCTCCACTAGGTCTGGACTGATCTGCAACACCCCCCTTCCCCCCACCTCCCCACCTGGGCTGGTTTTCACCACCAACCAAGTGAAGAGAGAGCTGGAGAGACTACATCAGTGGAAAGCGGCGGGCCCTGATGGCATCAGCCCAAGGGTGCTTAGGGTCTGTGCTGACCAACTGTGTGAAATACTCCAGCGACGCTTCAACCTTAGCCTGAGCCTGGAAGGGTCCCTGTGCTGTGGAGTCCATATGGACAACAGGCTGGAATGGGCTGGAAACACCGGGGCCCTGTACAAAAAGGGCCAGAGCCTACTACTTTCTGAGGAGGCTCCGGTGTGCAGCCTTCAACGTGTGCTGTAAACTACTGCATACTTTCTACCAGTCTGTGGTGGCCAGAGCTATCTTTTTTGCTGTTGGGGTGTTAGGACCTAGTTTAACAATTAGGCATCCATCCGTGAGTAACTCTGGTCTGTAATCACTCATTCACTCAGGACTTATTTATTCATTCAGGTCTGTATATACTTACTCATGTACAGTTTATATCATATCACGTGCAATATTGTAAGTAACTCTTGGACTGAACTTACGTAGTCATTCACTCAGGAATGCATATTAGTATCCTGTCAGTTGTATCTTTTTCATTGCTTTTAGTATATCGCATGTGCAATACGTGCATTTATCTGTAATTAAACCCTGCGCACTAAGGACTGTATTTTAAGGGAAATACTATTATTACCCTAAATTATATCATACACACATTTAGCTATTTAAGTATCTCTTCCTGTCATTTACCTGTACAGTTTGTGTAAACATGCAAATATTCACTTACCTGTTCATTTAACCAGACGGTATATTAAGTAAACTATTATTACCCTTATCATACGCACATCTAACTTGTTGTAGGCCTTATATTCTATTTTGCGGTTATGAAACCATCACAGTCAGAAAATTGCAGGAATTTATTCTGCAGTGATCATGGATACAGCCTTCAGAAAGGATTCATACCTCTTAAGTATCCCAAAAATATTTGTGTTAAAGCCTGAATTCAAAATGGATGAAATGTGTTTTTTTCTCACCCATCTACGCACAATAACCCAGGTTGTCAGTAGTGACTCCTCTAGCACTGAGATGCAGTGTCTTAGACCATTGCGCCACTTGGGAGCCCATGTTTCTAGAAATGTTTGCAAATTTATTGAAAATTAAATAGCACATTTACATACAGTACCAGTCAAAAGTTTGGACACCTACTCATTCAAGGGTTTTTCTTTATTTTTACTGTTTTCGAAAGACTTAAAGTTTGAGACCAAGTCTGCGTCTCTCACATGGACCGACAGACTGTTCCATAAAAATGTTGCTCTATAGGAGAAAGCCCTGCCTCCAGCTGTTTGCTTAGAAATTCTAGGAACAATAAGGAGGCCTGCATCATGTGACCGTAGCGTACGTGTAGGTATGTACGGCAGGACCAAATCTGAGAGATAAGTAGGAGAAAGTCCATGAAATGCTTTGTAGGTTAGCAGTAAACCTTGAAATCAGCCCTAGCCTTAACAGAGTAATATGATTAAATGTTTTGGTTCATTCTAGCAGCCGTGTTTATCTGGAGTTTATTTAGTGCTTTATCCGGGTAGCCGGAGAGTAGAACATTGCAGTAATCTAATATTGAAGCAACCAATGTAGTCAGGCAGGAACTCGACCTCTAACTCTCTGACCCTTGACCCCTAACCTCTCTGTGCAGGTGGCCATGGAGACTGGTGAGAGTCTGGATCTGGTGAGAGAGGAGGCTTCAGGGATACTGGATGAGATGTCTCAGAACCTCCAGCTGGGATTCATCAGACTGCTGGGGTTCACCCTCAGTAAAGTATTCAAGAGGCTGTTCAGCCACATCAACATCAACCAGGACGGACTCAACAGGGTCAGAATACTACTACAGCCTCCCATAGTCTGTCCTGGATTTAGGGACTGTGAAGAGACCTCTGGTAGCTTGTGGGGTATGCATGGGTGTCTGAGCTGTGTGCTAGTCATTTAAACAGACAGCTCGGTGCTTTCAACATCTCAATACCTCTCACAAATACAAGTAGTGATGAAGCCAATCTCTCCTCCACTTTGAGCCAGGGGAGATTGACATGCATATTATTAATGTTAGCTCTCTGTGTACGTCCAAGGGCCAGCAGTGCTGCCCTGTTCTGAGCCAATTGCAAAGTCCCTCTTTGGCACCTGACCACACAACACGTTGTTCCAGCAGCAGACTATGATCGATATTGTCAAAAGCCGCACTGAAGTCTATAATCATTAATTTGTGTAAGTGCTGTGCTTGTTGAGTGTCCTTCCCTATAAGCATTGCCAATTCTGACTTTGTGGCTGTGGTAACTAGTGGAAACCCTGCCAGACGGCACTCGCCTTACTGCTGTCCCCCACCCACGTAACAATGATGGTACTTACTGCTGTCCCCCACCCACGTAACAATGATGGTACTTACTGCTGTCCCCCACCCACGTAACAATGATGGTACTTACTGCTGTCCCCCACCCACGTAACAATGATGGTACTTACTGCTGTCCCCCACCCACGTAACAGTGATGGTACTTACTGCTGTCCCCCACCCACGTAACAGTGATGGTACTTACTGCTGTCCCCCACCCACGTAACAGTGATGGTACTTACTGCTGTCCCCCACCCACGTAACAATGATGGTACTTACTGCTGTCCCCCACCCACGTAACAGTGATGGTACTTACTGCTGTCCCCCACCCACGTAACAGTGATGGTACTTACTGCTGTCCCCCACCCACGTAACAATGATGGTACTTACTGCTGTCCCCCACCCACGTAACAATGATGGTACTTACTGCTGTCCCCCACCCACGTAACAATGATGGTACATACTGCTGTCCCCCACCCACGTAACAATGATGGTACTTACTGCTGTCCCCCACCCACGTAACAATGATGGTACTTACTGCTGTCCCCCACCCACGTAACAATGATGGTACTTACTGCTGTCCCCCACCCACGTAACAATGATGGTACTTACTGCTGTCCCCCACCCACGTAACAATGATGGTACTTACTGCTGTCCCCCACCCACGTAACAATGATGGTACTTACTGCTGTCCCCCACCCACGTAACAATGATGGTACTTACTGCTGTCCCCCACCCACGTAACAGTGATGGTACTTACTGCTGTCCCCCACCCACGTAA
The DNA here is from genome assembly GCA_023634145.1 of Thymallus thymallus. Classification (NCBI taxonomy): domain Eukaryota; kingdom Metazoa; phylum Chordata; class Actinopteri; order Salmoniformes; family Salmonidae; genus Thymallus; species Thymallus thymallus. The sequence continues at coordinate 1,052,498 of CM042412.1, forward strand.
CAATGATGGTACTTACTGCTGTCCCCCACCCACGTAACAATGATGGTACTTACTGCTGTCCCCCACCCACGTAACAATGATGGTACTTACTGCTGTCCCCCACCCACGTAACAATGATGGTACTTACTGCTGTCCCCCACCCACGTAACAATGATGGTACTTACTGGCGTTTTAGAATCTGTTTGCCTCCTCCATATTCTCTGGTCAGTACGTACTAAATGTCCCATCAATGTGAGGCTCGTTGCAGTGATGTATGACAGCGTGTTCATAGATGACCAACAATCTGTTGTTAACGCCACTTATGGTGTTTTGAGAGCTCATGTACTTGCAGAGCAATCATTGTACATGTTCACCTTCTCATTGAACTTCTCAAAGTACTGCCATGCAGGACTTCTCTGCTGTCTCTTTCCTGTCTCACTCTGCCAACCGTTAACAACGGTGACGTGCAGAACACTATATCTGTGGCAAATCATTGTAAAGATTAATATCTCTCACCGTTCCAACGTTGTTGTGTTAGCTATTTGTTTAGTGGTAGTTCCTCGGATTTTCATAAAAATAAATATACAAAATACATTTTCGGTTAGGGATTTTTTTCTAAACGTTAACGATCCCAATGTCATTTAAACGTTCACGTTTCGGACTCATTATCTGTTCTCTCAGTTTATTGGTTCACAGTGATGTTTCTGTCCTGCCCCCAGCTCCAACAGGCCATTCAGGAGTCTCCAGTGATCCTGATGCCCAATCACAGGAGTTATGTGGACTTCCTGGTTCTGTCCTACATCCTGTTCACCTATGACTTGCCCATCCCCGTTATAGCTGCTGGAATCCGCAAGTATCTATTGATTTATCCTGTTCTATGTTTTGGTCCACTTTACAAACTGGAACAAACATCATGCCACACTTCAGATAACAAACTGGAACAAACATCATGCCACACTTCAGATAACAAACTGGAACAAACATCATGCCACACTTCAGATAACAAACTGGAACAAACATCATGCCACACTTCAGATAACAAATGTCTAACTTACCTGTCTGTCTGTCTTTCCCTCCCTCCCTACGTCCGTCTGTCTGTCTTCCCCTCCCTCCCTACGTCCGTCTGTCTGTCTTCCCCTCCCTCCCTACGTCCGTCTGTCTGTCTTCCCCTCCCTCCCTACGTCCGTCTGTCTGTCTTCCCCTCCCTCCCTACGTCCGTCTGTCTGTCTTCCCCTCCCTCCCTACGTCCGTCTGTCTGTCTTCCTCTCCCGCCCTACGTCCGTCTGTCTGTCTCCCTCTCCCTCCCTACGTCCGTCTGTCTGTCTTCCCCTCCCTCCCTATGTCCGTCTGTCTGTCTTCCACTCCCTCCCTACGTCCGTCTGTCTTCCCCTCCCTCCCTACGTCCGTCTGTCTTCCCCTCCCTCCCTACGTCCGTCTGTCTGTCTCCCTCTCTAGCTCTGATGAACATGAAGATGGTGGGAGAGATCCTGCGTCGTTCTGGAGCATTCTTCATCAGGAGGGCCATCGGGTCTGACAAGCTGTACTGGGCTGTCCTATCTGAGTATGTCAAAACCATTGTCAAGGTACGTGTCCACACAATATATATCTATATTACCACACACTACTCTACTGTATGAAAACACATTCTACCAAACATAAGGAACTTCCTAATATTGAGTTGCACCCCCTTTGCCTTCAGAACAGCCTCAGTTCATCGGGGCTTGGAATCTACAAGGTGGTGAAAGCGTTCCACAGGGATGCTGGCCCATGTTGACTCCAATGCTTCCCACAGTTGTGTCAAGTTGGCTGCATGTCCTTTGGGTGATGGACCATTCTTGATACACACGGAAAACTGTTGAGCGGGTATAACCCAGCAGCGTTGCAGTTCTTGACACAAACCGGTGCACCTGGCTCCTACTACCATACCCTGTTCACCTACTACCATACCCTGTTCACCTACTACCATACCCTGTTCACCTACTACCATACCCTGTTACCTACTACCATACCCTGTTCACCTACTACCATACCCTGTTCACCTACTACCATACCCTGTTACCTACTACCATACCCTGTTACCTACTACCATACCCTGTTCACCTACTACCATACCCTGTTCACCTACTACCATACCCTGTTCACCTACTACCATACCCTGTTACCTACTACCATACCCTGTCACCTACTACCATACCCTGTTACCTACTACCATACCCTGTTACCTACTACCATACCCTGTTACCTACTACCATACCCTGTTCACCTACTACCATACCCTGTTACCTACTACCATACCCTGTTACCTACTACCATACCCTGTTCACCTACTACCATACCCTGTTACCTACTACCATACCCTGTTCACCTACTACCATACCCTGTTCACCTACTACCATACCCTGTTACCTACTACCATACCCTGTTCACCTACTACCATACCCTGTTCACCTACTACCATACCCTGTTCACCTACTACCATACCCTGTTCACCTACTACCATACCCTGTTACCTACTACCATACCCTGTTCACCTACTACCATACCCTGTTCACCTACTACCATACCCTGTTCACCTACTACCATACCCTGTTACCTACTACCATACCCTGTCACCTACTACCATACCCTGTTACCTACTACCATACCCTGTTACCTACTACCATACCCTGTTACCTACTACCATACCCTGTTCACCTACTACCATACCCTGTTACCTACTACCATACCCTGTTCACCTACTACCATACCCTGTTACCTACTACCATACCCTGTTACCTACTACCATACCCTGTTCACCTACTACCATACCCTGTTCACCTACTACCATACCCTGTTACCTACTACCATACCCTGTTCACCTACTACCATACCCTGTTCACCTACTACCATACCCTGTTCACCTACTACCATACCCTGTTCACCTACTACCATACCCTGTTCACCTACTACCATACCCTGTTACCTACTACCATACCCTGTTACCTACTACCATACCCTGTTCACCTACTACCATACCCTGTTACCTACTACCATACCCTGTTACCTACTACCATACCCTGTTACCTACTACCATACCCTGTTACCTACTACCATACCCTGTTCACCTACTACCATACCCTGTTACCTACTACCATACCCTGTTACCTACTACCATACCCTGTTACCTACTACCATACCCTGTTACCTACTACCATACCCTGTTCACCTACTACCATACCCTGTTACCTACTACCATACCCTGTTACCTACTACCATACCCTGTTCACCTACTACCATACCCTGTTCACCTACTACCATACCCTGTTCACCTACTACCATACCCTGTTCACCTACTACCATACCCTGTTACCTACTACCATACCCTGTTCACCTACTACCATACCCTGTTCACCTACTACCATACCCTGTTCACCTACTACCATACCCTGTTCACCTACTACCATACCCTGTTCACCTACTACCATACCCTGTTACCTACTACCATACCCTGTTCACCTACTACCATACCCTGTTCACCTACTACCATACCCTGTTCAAAGGCACTTCAATATTTTGTCTTGCCCATTCACCCTCTGAATGGCACACATTCACAATCCATGTCTCAATTGTCTCAAGGCTTAGAAATCCTTCTTAGAAATCCTTCTTTAACCTGTCTCCTCACCTTCATCTACACTGATTGAAGTGGATTTAACAAGTGACATCAATAAGGGATCATAGCTTTCACCTGGATTCACCTGGTCAGTCTATGTCATGGAAAGAGCAGGTGTTCCTAATGTTTTGTTAGGGCAGGCCGGCCCTGTGTTAAGGTGTGTCCTTAATAGCTATATAGTGTACTACTTTTGATGGGAGCCCTATGGGAGCCCTATGGGATCCCTATGGGAGCCCTATGGGTCTTGGTCAAAAGTAGTACACTATATAGGGAATCTGTTCTCTGTAAGGGAAGTGTCTTCTCTCTCCTCAGACAGGGTATGCTCCTGTAGAGTGTAACTAGTGTCTTCTCTCTCCTCAGACAGGGTATGCTCCTGTAGAGTGTAACTAGTGTCTTCTCTCTCCTCAGACAGGGTATGCTCCTGTAGAGTGTAACTAGTGTCTTCTCTCTCCTCAGACAGGGTATGCTCCTGTAGAGTTCTATGTAGAGGGTCTGAGGAGCAGGGCACTCAAGTCCCTCACACCCAAGTTAGGTAAATGTGGTTGTTTTCTCACATGTCTGTCTGTCTGTTCCTTTGTCTGTGGCTAATTAACATGGTCTGTTCCCCTGTCTGTCTGTCTGTCTGTCCCCTTGTCTGTGGCTATTTAACATGTCCAGTTCGTCTGTCTGTCTGTCTGTCTGTCTGTCTGTCTGTCTGTCTGTCTGTCTGTCTGTCTGTCTGTCTGTCTGTGGCTATTTAACATGTCCAGTTCACCTGTCTGTCTGACCTGTCTGTCTGTCCCTGCAGGTATGATGCACATGGTCCTGGAGCCGTTCTTTAAAGGCGAGGTATATGACATCATACTGGTCCCCATCAGTATCAGCTATGATAGGGTCCTGGAGGAGTCTCTACTGGCAAATGAACTACTGGGGGTCCCCAAGCCCAGAGAGACCACCATGGTATGACCCAACCACACACCCATATTCACTAAGAGTGGTACGACCCAAACACACCCCCATATTCACTGAGTGGTACGACCCAAACACACCCATATTCACTAAGAGTGGTACGACCCAAACACACCCCCATATTCACTAAGAGTGGTACGACCCAAACACCCCCATATTCACTAAGAGTGGTACGACCCAAACACACCCCCATATTCACTAAGAGTGGTACGACCCAAACACACCCCCATATTCACTAAGAGTGGTACGACCCAAACACACCCCCATATTCACTAAGAGTGGTACGACCCAAACACACCCCTATATTCACTAAGAGTGGTACGACCCAAACACACCCCTATATTCACTGTGCTACCTGTTTTGACCTCACCCTTTCCCAATATCCTCCTACTAATCTCACTGCAACTCCCCTCCAGGTCTCTGATCACTACCTTGTTTCCTCCAACCCTAACCACTCAGTCTCCGCCCAGATGGTCATCCGACGTCACAATAGTCTCTCTCTCTCCTCTTCTATCCCTCGTCACTTCCTCTATCTGCTGCTGAAGCCACTTTCTATCACTCTAAATGTCAAGCTTCTGCCTCCAACCCTAGGAAACTCTTCTCCTCCCTCCTTAATCCTCCTCCTCCTTCTCCCCCTCCCTCCTTCCTCTCTGCGGATAACTTTGTCAACCACTTTGAAGAAAAGGTTGACGACATCCGCTACTCACTCAGCCTGTTGAATCCACTGGTCCCACTCACACAGAACTACCCTACTTCTTGACCTTGACCCCTCTCTTTCCAGATTACATCCTGAGACTAGTAATGTCAGACCACCCGACAACCTGCCCACTAGACCCCATCCCCGCCTTCTCCAGGCCATCTCTGGAGACCTTCTCCCATTCTTCACTTCCCTCATCAACTCATCCCTGACCACTGGCTGCGTCCCCTCTGACTTTAAGATGGCCAGAGTCGCTCCCCTCCTCAAGAAATCAACACTCGACCCCTCTGACGTCAACCTATAGATCTGTAGCCCTTCTTTCTTTCCAGAACACTTGAGTGTGCTGTCTCTGATCAACTCCCTCGTTATCTCTCTCAGAACCATCTTCTTGACCCTAACCAGACAGGCTTCAAGACGGCTCACTCAACCGAGACTGCTCTTCTCTGTGTTACGGAGGTTCTCCACTCTGCCAAAGCTGACTCTCTTCTCTGTGTTACGGAGGTTCTCCACTCTGCCAAAGCTTCTATTCCTCCCGGAAAAGGCCTGCCTGCTCCAAGACCTCTCCATCAGGGTTGACAACACCACAGTGTTCCCCTCTAGAGTGCAGAGAACCTTGGCGTGACCCTGGAGAACACCCTGTTGTTCTCTGCAAACATCAAACATGACTCACTCCTGCAGGTTCATGCTCTACAACATCTGTAAAGTACGACCCTACCTCACACAGGAAGCGGCTCAGGTCCTAATCCAGGAACTTGTCATCTAACGTCTAGACCCCTCAAATTGAACTCTGTAGCTCGAAGCCAGTTCCACTGCATTTTTTTATTGTCCCCCTCTAACCAGGGACTGATTTAGACATTGGACACCAGGTGGGTGCAATTAATGATCAGGTAGAACAGAACCAGCAGGCTCCGGACCTCGCAGGGTCAGAGTTGAATACCCCTGGTCTAGACTACTGCAACTCTCTGTTGGCTGTGCTCTCCGCTTATGCCATCAAACCCCTGCAACTTACCCAGAATGCCGCAGCCCACCTGGTGTTCAACCTTCCCAAGTTCTCCCATGTCACCCTGCTCCTCCGCACACTCTACTGGCTTCCAGTCGAAGCTCACATCCTCTTCAAGACCCTGGTGCTTGTCTAAGGAACAGCAAGAGGCCCTTCCCCTCCCTACCTTCAGGCTATGCTCCAACCCTACACCACAACCACAAGAGGCCCTTCCCCTCCCTACCTTCAGGCTAGGCTCCAACCCTACACCACAACCACAAGAGGCCCTTCCCCTCCCTACCTTCAGGCTATGCCCCAACCCTACACCACAACCACAAGAGGCCCTTCCCCTCCCTACCTTCAGGCTATGCTCCAACCCTACACCACAACCACAAGAGGCCCTTCCCCTCCCTACCTTCAGGCTATGCTCCAACCCTACACCACAACCACAAGAGGCCCTTCCCCTCCCGACCTTCAGGCTATGCCCCAACCCTACACCACAACCACAAGAGGCCCTTCCCCTCCCTAACTTCAGGCTATGCTCCAACCCTACACCACAACCAGAGCACCCCTACAGGAGGTCAACTCCCACTCAGCCCAGTCAAAGCTCTTCTCTGTCCTGGAACCCCATTGTAATGTCTAATACCTTAACTCTATGAATAGTCTTTTAAAATAACTCTCATGCCCCCCCCAACACTCTGGATAAGACCATCTAACCAAACCCCTGCTGGGAACATAGCATGCTAACAGAACCTGGTGGGAACATAGCATGCTAACAGAACCTGGTGGGAACATAGCATGCTAACAGGTGATAACAGACGTTTTGTTACTCCTTTCTGCTGATATCCAGGGGCTGCTAATCACACTCGCTTCTGTTCTCTTCATATCTCAGACACAGCTGTGTCCTTGACAGATACCAAAAGGACAGGATGTACCAAACCTGTGGTCCACCTCCAACGGCCCTTTGTCTTTGGCTGTGTGACTAAGTTACATAAAGACAGAGTGGAAAAGTACTAGCCTCTTCTTACATGACCTTCGAACAGATAGTGGGAAAGTACAGGTTAAGGCTTGTACAGCGCATGTGCAGAACAGAGTTTGTAATTTTCCACCATAGTGGTACCACCCAACCACACCCCTATATTCACTGAGTGGTACCACCCAACCACACCCCTATATTCACTGAGTGGTACCACCCAACCACACCCCTATATTCACTGATTGGTACCACCCAACCACACCCCTATATTCACTGAGTGGTACCACCCAACCACACCCCTATATTCACTGAGTGGTACCACCCAACCACACCCCTATATTCACTGATTGGTACCACCCAACCACACCCCTATATTCACTGAGTGGTACCACCCAACCACACCCCTATATTCACTGAGTGGTACCACCCAACCACACCCCTATATTCACTGAGTGGTACCACCCAACCACACCCCTATATTCACTGAGTGGTACCACCCAACCACACCCCTATATTCACTGAGTGGTACCACCCAACCACACCCCTATATTCACTGAGTGGTACCACCCAACCACACCCCTATATTCACTGAGTGGTACCACCCAACCACACCCCTATATTCACTGAGTGGTACCACCCAACCACACCCCTATATTCACTGAGTGGTACCACCCAACCACACCCCTATATTCACTGAGTGGTACCACCCAACCACACCCATATATTCACTGAGTGGTACCACCCAACCACACCCCTATATTCACTGAGTGGTACCACCCAACCACACCCCTATATTCACTGAGTGGTACCACCCAACCACACCCCTATATTCACTGAGTGGTACCACCCAACCACACCCCTATATTCACTGAGTGGTACCACCCAACCACACCCCTATATTCACTGAGTGGTACCACCCAACCACACCCCTATATTCACTGAGTGGTACCACCCAACCACACCCCTATATTCACTGAGTGGTAACATTACAACTTTAGGTTTAAAGGGGTTAACTGGATGCCGTGCTTCAACTATTTTATTCTCCCTCCCCCTCTCCCTCTCTCCCTCCCCCTCTCCCTCTCTCCTTCCCTCTCTCCTTCCCTCTCTCCCTCAGGGCCTATTGAAGGCTAGGAAGGTACTGGAGGAGGACTACGGCAGTATGCACGTGTACTTCGGCATTCCTCTATCAGTCAGACAGCTGACTAAGGGGAGGGTGGACTGCTGCCAATACAACCTCCTCCCCAGGTACACAGCCAGCGTGTGTGTTTTACTGTGTGGACAGTATCTTGTCTCAGAACAAAACCTTAGTTCTACTCTTCCTTCTGCTCATATCTCTCCTGGCTCTTTCTCCCCCTCTCAGAGACCTACCCCAGAGGCCCAGCGTAGAGACCCAGGAGTGTGTGAGCTGGCTGGCCCAGCAGGTGATCCGTGTCCAGGAACAGGGCTCTATCCTCAGCCCCTGGTCTCTCATGGCCTGCCTGGTGCTCCAGGATCGTCAGGACACACATCCAGGTACACGCTTCACGCCTTCGGCTGAGTTACAGGAGCAGGTAGATCTGTATCCCTGCAGTCATTACTCCCATGTGGTCATTTTCTGCTGCACTTCACAGTATTACTACCAGGAGAGGAACAAGGGAAGGGTCTGTCCTGGGAGCTGCTCACCCAGAGGACACTGTGGCTCAAGGGGCTGGCGATCAGCTTCGGGGCCCGTCTGGACTGGCCTGGTAGGTGTACAGCCATTGGTTGGTTGGGTGGTTGGTTGATTCTTCCACATAGAGATGCTGATTCTAGATAGTTTCTGAAACAATAGCAAACATTAGGTCAGGTACTGCTGCTGTCTATGGTCAGATATATCAAGTACAGTCCCGTTCACCAGTTAGAGGGTTTAGTGTGAGCTGTTCCAACAGACTGATTAGGCCATGTGGATTTAGGACTCTACAATAGAACCTCTCTCAGTAATACAGGAACTACATTTGCACTCCGTATATAGATTCTCTATTGTGTTATTGACTGTACGTTTGTTTATTTCCCACGTGTTGTTGTTTTTGTCTCACTGCTTTGCTTTGTCTTGGCCAGGTCACAGTTGTATTGAGAACTAGTTCTCAACTGACCTCCCTGGTTAAATAAAGATAAAATAAATAAATAAATTCACAAAGCCTCTCAGAGTAGGAGTGCTGATCTAGGATCAGTTCCCCAATGTTATTCATTTTGATCTTAAAGGAGAAACTGATCCCAGATCAGCACTCCCACCCTGAGAGGCTTTGTGGATACAGGCATCTTTCTTTAACCTGATGTTGTAATCGCTCTTAATAGGTCCACACTACACACTACACACTACACACTACACACTACACACACTACACACACACACACTACACACACTACACACACTACACACACTACACACTACACACTACACACTACACACTACACACACACACACACTACACACACTACACACACTACACACACTACACACTACACACTACACACACTACACACACACACTACACACTACACACTACACACACTACACACTACACACTACACACACACTACACACACTACACACACTACACACTACACACTACACACAACACACACACTACACACACTACACACACTACACACACTACACACTACACACTACACACTACACACACTACACACTACACACTACACACACTACACACTACACACACTACACACTACACACTACACACTACACACACTACACACACTACACACTAACTACACACACTACACACACTACACACACTACACACACTACACACACTACACACTACACACTACACACACTACACACTACACACTACACACACTACACACACTACACACACTACACACACTACACACTACACACTACACACACTACACACACACACTACACACTACACACTACACACTACACACACTACACACTACACACTACACACACTACACACACTACACACACTACACACTACACACACTACACACTACACACTACACATAACACACACACTACACACACTACACACACTACACACACTACACACTACACACTACACACACTACACACACTACACACTACACACACTACACACACTACACACTACACACTACACACACTACACACACTACACACTACACACTACACACTACACACACTACACACACTACACACACTACACACTACACACACTACACACTACACACACTACACACTACACACTACACACACACACACTACACACACTACACACACTACACACACTACACACACTACACACACTACACACTACACACTACACACTACACACTACACACACTACACACACTACACACTACACACACTACACACACTACACACTACACACACACTACACACTACACACCACACACTACACACACTACACACTACACACACACACTACACACACTACACACACACACACTACACACACTACACACTACACACACACACACTACACACTACACACACACTACACACTACACACTACACACTACACACTACACACACCACACACACCTGGAATTGTCCTCAACGCAGTGACATCTTTCTCTTTCCTCTGTAGAGCAGCTACCTGAAAACCAGGTGATGTCATCCAGCATGGCTCTGCACTGCTCTGTGATTCGCTGTCACCAGGGCCATGTCACACTGCTGGAGGAGGAGGAGCCTGTGGGGGCTGGGCCTTTCACAGCAGAGGAGTTAGTGGTCAGGCGGGCAGGGGCGGTGCTTATGATTGCGGCCTATAGGAACCAGGCGGTGCATGTGTTCATACGTCCAGCCATGCTGGCTCTGGCCATACACACAACACACAGCTCACAGAGAGGTGAGTTAGACACTGATCGTCTGTCTGTCTGACCGACCGACCGACCGACCAACCAACCATGTTTCTGTGTCTCCAGAGGACATCTATAGCTACTTCCGGTTCCTCCTGGACCTCTTCTCGAACGACTTCATCTTCATCACTGGCAGATCCTCACAAGTAGGTCTTCACATGTAACAGAGAATTGTGATGTATTGTGGGTAAATTGTGACCTTTCTTTCTGCCTCGCTCTCTGCCTCTCTCTCTGTCTGCCTCTCTCTCTGTCTGCCTCTCTCTCTGTCTGCCTCTCTCTCTGTCTGCCTCTCTCTCTGTCTGCCTCTGCGTCTGCCTCTGTGTGTCTTAAAGGACTTTGAGGAGGCGTGTTCGTTACTCAGGAAATGTGGAGCAGTCCAGACCAGTCAACAGGAAGTGACATCACCAGAGGAGGGTCAGAGTACTACCTCCTTCCTCCGAGCCCTGCTACAGCCCTTCATAGATTCCTACCAGGTAGGGAGAGGACTTCGAATGTGTTCCAAATGGCCTCCTATTCCCTATATAGAAAGACAGACAGACAGACAGACAGACAGACAGACAGACAGACAGACAGACAGACAGACAGACAGACAGACAGACAGACAGACAGACAGACAGACAGACAGACAGACAGACAGACAGACAGACAGACAGACAGACAGACAGACAGGTCAAAGGTAATGCACTAAAAAGGTAATATGGTTCCATTTGAAACACAACCGGCACTAGACACTGATCTCAGATCTAGTCTTAACCCCAAGTCCCTCCACTAAAGTGTGTGTGTGTGTGTGTGTGTTCAGGTGGTGTTCAGTTACCTGTGTGTGGAGGGTGTTGAGGTGTTCACAGAGAGACAGATGGTTCCTGCCGTCCGCAGCCTGGCCATCAAGCTCCTCTTATCGGGTAACTGACACACACCTGTCCTCTCCTCTCCCCTGACACACACCTGTCCTCTCCTCTCCCCTGACAAACACCTGTCCTTGAACCTTGATCCAGCACCTCTGAGTCCACATCAGTCCCTCTAAATGTGATCTACATATTCCACATCAGTCCCTAGTCATGTATACTTATTCCAAATGTCCCTACACCTCTACTTGTTCCACATCAGTCCCTAGTCCTCTACTTGTTCCACATCAGTCCCTAGTCCTCTACATATTCCACATCAGTCCCTAGTCATGTATACTTATTCCATATGTCCCTAGTCCTCTACTTGTTCCACATCAGTCCCTAGTCCTCTACTTATTCCACATCAGTCCCTAGTCCTCTACTTGTTCCACATCAGTCCCTAGTCCTCTACATATTCCACATCAGTCCCTAGTCATGTATACTTATTCCATATGTCCCTAGTCCTCTACTTATTCCACATCAGTCCCTAGTCCTCTACTTATTCCACATCAGTCCCTAGTCCTCTACTTATTCCACATCAGTCCCTAGTCCTCTACTTATTCCACATCAGTCCCTAGTCCTCTACTTGTTCCACATCAGTCCCTAGTCCTCTACTTGTTCCACATCAGTCCCTAGTCCTCTACTTGTTCCACATCAGTCCCTAGTCCTCTACATATTCCACATCAGTCCCTAGTCATGTATACTTATTCCATATGTCCCTAGTCCTCTACTTATTCCACATCAGTCCCTAGTCCTCTACTTATTCCACATCAGTCCCTAGTCCTCTACTTATGCCACATCAGTCCCTAGTCCTCTACTTATTCCACATCAGTTCCTAGTCCTCTGCTTATTCCATATCAGTTCCTCTAAATGTGATCTACGTATTCTACATCAGTCTCTAGTCATGTATACTTATTCCATATGTCCCTACACCTCTACTTATTCCACATCAGTCCCTAGTCCTCTACTTATTCCACATCAGTCCATAGTCCTCTACTTATTCCACATCAGTCCCTAGTCCTCTACTTATTCCACATCAGTCCCTAGTCCTCTACTTATTCCACATCAGTCCCTAGTCCTCTACTTATTCCACATCAGTCCCTAGTCCTCTACTTGTTCCACATCAGTCCCTAGTCCTCTACTTGTTCCACATCAGTCCCTAGTCCTCTACTTGTTCCACATCAGTCCCTAGTCCTCTACTTATTCCACATCAGTCCCTAGTCCTCTACTTATTCCACATCAGTCCCTAGTCCTCTACTTATTCCACATCAGTCCTCTAAGAGTGGTCTACTTGAACAGAACTTTGGCGACTTGTGAGTATGTTG
>CM042412.1:1070798-1088298 GCA_023634145.1 Thymallus thymallus
CTGTAGTTGGGTGGTCATGCTGTAGTTGGGTGGTCATGCTGTAGTTGGGTGGTCATGCTGTAGTTGGGTGGTCATGCTGTAGTTGGGTGGTATTCTGCTGCATAGCAGAGTCCACTTTGGCGCTTAGACTTAGGCCTCGTACTCCGTTCGGCCTCGTACTTATCTGACATGGTTTGCAGGCAGAGGTCTCGAGTACGGAGCAAGAGGTTCAGTGATGAGATTTCCTCCGCTTGCTTAAAAATCAATATTTCCATCTTCATCACCTGAGTTCTCTCATCATTCAGTTGGTCGGTGACTTCAGTGAGTTCTGCTGATTCTTCATCCAACTGGGTCATTGGATTCATTAACTGGTCATCTTTGGTCTGCAGCATTTGGACCAGAACATTGTTACTTTGAGTAACGTTCAACAAAACTGCCTGCATGTTATTAAGATGCTAGCGCTCCTGTTTGTAGATAACTCATCAGATTTATCTAGTTTGACGTGGACATCGTATTCAGTTTTGGCTAAATCGAGTTGTTCCTGTAGAAGACGATTTTGCTGAAGAGTTTGTTCTCGTACATTGTCATAAGTCTTTAGAATTACTTGAAATTGTTTAGTTTCAAACGCAGTTCATCGGTTAACAGAATGCTTTCCTCATTTGCTTTTGTCATTAGTTTCCCGGTTCTCTCCACCTGTTCCTTCAGATCAACCATTTCTCGCTCGCGCTTCAGCTGTTCCCTGCGGTATTGGACCGGTGCCGATGTCTGATGGCGATACATCAGGGCTAAACGGGAGAGAACCTTTACAAGGCCTGCGCCCGAAGGATGATTCAGGAGAGCCTTTGTCGTGATTTCTACAGTTTTTCCACTAATGGCCTAGTTAGGGTTTATATCGCCGCTGAGGTCAGAGGTCACTCCGTTTATGGGTGAAGGTTCATCCTGCAGAGGAATGGGGACCACCCCCTCCTATAGCTTGCACATTTATTAGAAAAATTGAGAGAGAAATGTTTTCTTAAACATGTTTACTATGTAAAGGTTCAAAATATCTCATTCAATTGTAAGGACCTGAAAAGGTATGTTTTAACAAATTAACCTATTCAATTGAATGAGAATTCTATCCAGTCAATTGAAATTGTCTGGATTATCATCAGTGTAATCCGAAGTTCAAATGTGAGAATACATTTAACACCACTCGGGTCACTTGTCCTTAAGGCTGTAGCCTCAAGGGCTTCCCTTGAAGGTGGGGCTTCATCAATACTGGACCAGTACTGGGTTTTTGGTTCCAATTAGCTTTGAAAAGCAAATTGAATTGATTAGTCAATGATAATGATTAGCCATACCTGTATAGGCTATCTGGGGATTAAACTTTAATTAACCTGAAGGCGGGACTTCATCTGGGTTCACATGGAAAAGTTTAAAATGTTTAATTTAAATGGAATACCTGAAAACGTCTTTAGTTTATTAGTCAGTTGTCTCTTGATAGTCTTTTTTGAGAGCAGAGGCTTCTTCCTTCCTGATCTCCCATGTAGGCCAAGTTTGTGCAGTCTCTTTCTGACAGTGTACCCATGCACTTCAACATTGACTGTGACAAGAGAGGCCTGTAGATCCCTTGATGTTACCCTGGGGTTCTTAGAGACTTCTAGGAGCATCTTTCTGTCAGCTCTTGGGTTGACTTTGGTGGGACGACCTGTCCTAGGTAGTTTGCCAGTGGTCTGTAATGTTCGTTGGACAGTGGAATGATGTACTTGGAACGTGGGCAGCGGTCACTACGAGTGTCTGGTCATGTCATTACCATGACCAGACACCAACGCCCCTGCTATGTTCCAGGCTCTGGTTAATGATGTTCTCCGCGACATGTCGTCTACCTCCATGACATCCTCGTCTTCTCCCACTCCGCCCAAGAACTATGGAGCCTCCATCCTAGAAACTACACTGTAGCAGTTACAGATCCATACAGCTATGGAGCCTCCATCCTAGAAACTACACTTCTACTACTGGGTTATGCTGACACACAGTTGTTGGATCATGCTAGATAACTAATTAACACAGGTATTCGACCTCGTCTTCCACGCTGTAACATGGCAGTATGGCCTTGTGGGAACACTAACCCTATAAAGGTGTGTATCAATTTAACCTTTCGTTCTTTGAAAATTATTTATTGTTGATATGAAATATAATCCTTATGCTTCCAAAACCGCAAGCAACGTGTGTAAATGTTCAGACCGAGTGTCGGAGATCTTAACAAAACTCCCCGTACAGAAGAAGCCTTTGTCCAGTGACTCTTATGTGTAATGTAGTGCAACTGAGACTCATGATCAAGGGCTGCGTCTAGGTCCTGGTTCTCTGATGTGTAGTGGAGCAGAGATGATTGAGGGCTACGTCTAGGTCCAGGTTCTCTGTTGTGTAGTTGAGCAGAGATGATTGAGGTCTAGGTCCAGGTTCTCTGATGTGTAGTGGAGCAGAGATGATTGAGGGCTACGTCTACCCCTGAGTCCAGGTTCTCTGTTGTGTAGTGGAGCAGAGATGATTGAGGGCTACGTCTAGGTCCAGGTTCTCTGTTGTGTAGTGGAGCAGAGATGATTGAGGGCTGCGTCTAGGTCCTGGTTCTCTGATGTGTAGTGGAGCAGAGATGATTGAGGGCTGCGTCTAGGTCCAGGTTCTCTGTTGTGTAGTGGAGAAGAGATGATTGAGGGCTGCGTCTAGGTCCTGGTTCTCTGTTGTGTAATGTAGTGGAACAGAGATGATTGAGGGCTACGTCTACCCCTGAGTCCAGGTTCTCTGATGTGTAGTGGAGCAGAGATGATTGAGGGCTATGTCTACCCCTGGGTCCAGGTTCTCTGATGTGTAGTGGAGCAGAGATGATTGAGGGCTATGTCTACCCCTGAGTCCAGGTTCTCTGTTGTGTAGTGGAGCAGAGATGATTGAGGGCTACGTCTAGGTCCAGGTTCTCTGATATGTAGTGGAGCAGAGATGATTGAGGGCTACGTCTACCCCTGAGTCCAGGTTCTTTACAAAGTGTTACAGAAAAGTAGTTGTGTTTCTGAATCCTAAACACAGTGTAGGATATCAGCCCAGATGGAGGCTATAAACTATATCAAAATACATTTAAATCATTCTATTTTCTTAAATACTGATTGGTGCTCCTAACTTTTTAAAGTAGCCTGTATTTATAGGCCTATAGATGTATAATCTAGAAATAAAGCCTATTAAGTCATGCAGTGTAGTTCAGTGCGTCATGGTTTAATGATTAACCCAGTCAGATCAACTCCCCTTGACTCCGGACCGTTTCGCAACCAGGGCTCGTGTCCCAAATGGCATACTGTTCCCTACATAATGCACTACTTTTGACGAGAGCGCTATGGGCCCAGGTCAAAGTAGTGCACTACATAGGGAATAGGGTGTCATTTGGGACAAAAGGCATCCATTGAGCAGCGTCTGGCAGACTGTCTTTTTCTATCAGTCCAGAATATTGCCGTCAGCCAGCATGGCCCTTCTCTCCACTCTCACGCCGGTGTTTGTGGCTGTTTTATGCGTGATCCTAGCTTTTCTGTACAGAAGCTCTCAGAAGAAGGAGATCAAGGCAGTGAAGCCCGAATGGAAGCCCACGGCCAAGGCCCGACCGTGGGTAGATGAGGATCTGCAGGACGACACAGAGATCAGACCCAAAGACGAAGGTATTTGGCCCAATAATCTCTCCTATCTACGGAAGAGTGCACTTGTTCACTAAACCTTCATGGTTTGAAAGGAATTTATATTGATCAATAGAAAATACGCAAAAATCAAACCTGTACAGAATAAATAATTGACGGATGATTGATTGGCAGGATTATATTTCATAATTTGTGTGAATGGCATCATAAACAAGACGTGTTCATATTATTTTTTTCATCAATTATTCGGACAAAAATAACAGACTGAGAAAGGGCCTTTTTGTATATTTTGACATCAACAAATAACTTGAAATTCGTGAAAGTTATTTGCAGTCCCCCAGCGAGCCCACTAGGGGTCTCAACCCCGACATTGAATACCACTGTTGTAAAGGTTGCGTGTAATGTAGTCTATGAATAAGATGCTTTTAAAGCCACCGGTGCAGTCGACTGGTTTCTCTGCGTGATAGCACTCTGCTAGGTCAGCTGGGTGAAACAGAGAGCTGCTTGATTTCAAGATATAGGCCGCACCCAGTTACACAGAACAATGTCGAGTGTGTCAATCCCCCTCTCCTCTCGATCCTCAGTCTGACAGTCTACAGTCTCTGTCTGTATATTACTCAACCTTTGGAGGGAGGAGGAGGAGGAGGAAGGGGAGGAGAGAGAGATACTTATTTTATTTCCTACTGGAGGGGGGGGGGGGGGGTAAAAAGATCAACAAAGTTTGCCATTAACCACAGGGAACCACAGAACAGATCATTAACCACAGAACAGATCATTAACCACAGAACAGATCATTAACCACAGAACAGATCATTAACCACAGGGAATGACAGAACAGATCATTAACCACAGGGAATGACAGAACAGATCATTAACCACAGGGAATGACAGAACAGATCATTAACCACAGAACAGATCATTAACCACAGAACATATCATTAACCACAGGGAATGACAGAACAGATCATTAACCACAGGGAATGACAGAACAGATCATTAACCACAGAACAGATCATTAACCACAGAACATATCATTAACCACAGGGAATGACAGAACAGATCATTAACCACAGGGAATGACAGAACAGATCATTAACCACAGAACAGATCATTAACCACAGAACAGATCATTAACCACAGGGAATGACAGAACAGATCATTAACCACAGGGAATGACAGAACAGATCATTAACCACAGAACAGATCATTAACCACAGAACAGATCATTAACCACAGGGAATGACAGAACAGATCATTAACCACAGGGAATGACAGAACAGATCATTAACCACAGAACAGATCAGTAACCACAGAACAGATCATTAACCACAGGGAATGACATAACAGATCATTAACCACAGGGAATGACAGAACAGATCATTAACCACAGGGAATGACAGAACAGATCATTAACCACAGGGAATGACAGAACAGATCATTAACCACAGGGAATGACAGAACAGATCATTAACCACAGGGAATGACAGAACAGATCATTAACCACAGAACAGATCATTAACCACAGAACAGATCATTAACCACAGAACAGATCATTAACCACAGAACAGGTCATTAACCACAGAACAGGTCATTAACCACAGGGACCAACAGAACATATCATTAACCACAAAACAGATAATTGACCACAGAACAGATCATTAACCACAGGGAACCACAGAACAGATCATTAACCACAGGGAATGACAGAACAGATCATTAACCACAGAACAGATCATTAACCACAGAACAGATCATTAACCACAGAACAGATCATTAACCACAGAACAGGTCATTAACCACAGAACAAATCATTAACCACAGAACAGGTCATTAACCACAGAACAGGTCATTAACCACAGGGACCAACAGAACATATCATTAACCACAAAACAGATAATTGACCACAGAACAGATCATTAACCACAGGGAACCACAGAACAGATCATTAACCACAGGGAATGACAGAACAGATCATTAACCACAGAACAGATCATTAACTACAGGGAACCACAGAACAGTTCAGTGCAACTCAAGGTAGTATGAATGAACACATTCGACCAAGTAGTAATACAATGGTTACACTTACCAAGGCCAACCCAATGTCATGACGCCCTGCTCCCTAAATGAGGATCCAAGATGCCAGCTAGGCAAAGATGTGAGGCAGGGGGGCCAGTTTATGATGGTCGTAAATACCTTTCCTTGCCAAGCAATGTAACAATGGATATCCTTCCCGACAAAACTCAAACATCCTACGAATGGATAATTAAACAATATTTAAATTTTTGAGAATGTGGGAAACATTAGGGGGGAAATCAAAGAACGACCATGTCGAATTGTTTCATTTTGTGACATTGTGAAAGACAGTAGAACCACATTACTGTATCTCTGTTTGTATACACTTCTCAATTATGAGGTTTGCATCTGAATGTTGTATAAAATAAATAACTATGTAAGTATAAGAATACTTTTGAAAAGATAACAATGTGATGTTAGTCTTCTAAATGAGAGAATTGTTTTTCATGGTCACTTATGCTCAGTCAGTGGCCACGCCCAAGTGAACACAGACACTGGGACGGAATGATGAAATGCCCCCTTTTCTACCCCAAAAATAAAAACCCCTGTGACGAAATTCACACCAGACCACGCAGACCGAGGTGTAAGCCAAGATTGCAAATGGTTGAATTTCTATCAGTCCAAAGAACATAGAGACTCTGGTCCCAACGTTAAAATGGTTTAAAACTACAACTCTACCAAAGGACAAGGCCAGACAGCGTGGAGCGTGAGCTACACGGCTGGAAACTCTGAAACTATCGATCACAGCAGAAATGATACGTCATAATTGTCGCGTTATCAGTCTGCAGCTGAAAATGTACATAAGTCTAGGACGAGAACACTGACCAACGCGGAAGCATCTATTCTGAAGTATCCACTCTAACCACCACTACGACCAGAAAGACTCTACAAAGGACAATGGCGATCTCTACTGGGCGAACCAGAGTCTTACCTCATCGACCCAACTATCGAAGCCAGCTGCACATAAATACATTGCATTACTTTTTCAGAATGAGCGGTTATTAGTGGTGTGTGTATTTGTATTTCCGTGAGCGTAGCTCCCCAATGTCCGATAGAATAACTCCTTTGTCTCCCGATAGAGTAACTCATTCGCCATCGTGTTATAACCAAACTGTCATGTTTCGTTAGTCCTCTAGGGACAGTATTTACTGTATAATGTTAGTATGTTTTGTATATTCTGTAATTGTTTAATTAGTTTGTAAATAAATCATTGAGCCAATTTGTGTATGGATGATTCATCAGTAAAATCAGGGTTCTTGCAGACTATAAAATTCATTAATAAACGACTGTTATCGATAAGATATGAAAATATCTGAAGAGTTAAATTCGGGAAATAGTAACTCTATAAACAACATTTTCCCGTGGTGCCCCGACTTCCTAGTTAAATCATGTTTACATGATTAGTTTAATCACGTAATAATTACACATAGAGAATTGATTTGATAATATATATTCTTTACATTTAATGATAATCAAGACACAACACCACAGTCAACCAATAAGTGCAGGATATGCACATCTTCCCCCCGTCTGTCTGGTTTTAGATGATGATGATGATTGGGTGGAGAGTGGTGGGGAGGAGGAGCTGGCCCACGTGCCCTACGCGGCTTCTCGGTACCCCGTGGAGGTCATGGTTCAGAGGTCACAGGACTTCTACAGCCTGATGAATCAGAGGAGGTCCGTCCGCTTCATCAGCCCCGAGCCCGTTCCACGACAAGTCATCGACAACGTCATCCGCACCGCAGGTAACACATGCATAATGCACAGACACACACACACACACACACACACACACACACACACACACACATATGAATGTGTTGTCTGTGTTATCCAGGCACAGCCCCTAGTGGAGCCCACACAGAGCCTTGGACGTTTGTTGTGGTGTCAGACCCAGAGGTGAAGCACCAGATCAGGCTAGTGGTGGAAGAGGAGGAGGAGGTTAACTACCGTCAGAGGATGGGGGACAAGTGGGTCAGTGACCTGCAGAGGCTCAGGTCAGATAAAACACACAGTACACCATGTAGATATACACCATGTAGATATACACCATGTAGATATACACCATGTAGACATACAACATGTAGATATACAACATGTAGATATACAACATGTAGACATACAACATGTAGATATACAACATGTAGACATACACCATGTACTGTAGATATACAACATGTAGATATACAACATGTAGACATACAACATGTAGATATACAACATGTAGACATACACCATGTACTGTAGATATACAACATGTAGACATACACCATGTACTGTAGATATACAACATGTAGACATACACCATGTACTGTAGATATACAACATGTAGACATACAACATGCAGAGAATATATTTCTCTCTCTTTCCCTCTCTCTCCATCTCCCCCTCTCTCTCTCCCTCGCTCTCTCCTCCCTCTCTCCCAGGACTAACTGGGTGAAGCAGTATCTTGACGTGGCTCCCTACCTGGTGTTGGTCTTTAAACAGACTTTCGGCATCGTAGCTGGAGGACAGAAGAAGACTCATTACTACAATGAGATCAGTGTGTCAATCTCCTGTGGCCTGCTATTGGCTGCGCTGCAGGTCAGATCATTCACACACACAGCCGTTTACATGTAGTCATTTAGCAGACGCTTTCATCCAGAGCGACTTACAGCTGGTGTATTCATCTTAAGATAGCTAGGAAAGACGGAAATTACTTTTGGATGTCAGAGCGATGTTAACTCACCAGCATTCCGACCAGAAATACGACTTTCCCGAATTGGATCCTTTGTTCGTACCCCCCAAGGCAACTGAACTTATCCGAGGGTCTGCTCCAAGACACCGCCGCCGGAGAAGAGGTATTCGGAGTAGACTTCTAGTCCACCTTAGGAGGCGTGGCCACCATCCACCGCTTCCGAGTATATTACTCGTTAATGTTAGTTCCCTGGATAATCAAGTACATGAGCTCAGGGCGAGGATCTCCTTCCAGAGAGACATCAGGGACTGTAAAATACTCTGTTTCACATAATCATGGCTCTCTCCGGAAATACATACAGCCAGCTGGGTTCTCAGTACTTCGCACAGACGAATAAAGAACTCCCCGGGAAGAAGAAAGTAGGAGGTGTATGTTTAACTACTCAGGGTGTGATTGTGGTAACATACAGGAACTCATGGTGTGATTGTGGTAACATACAGGAACTCATGGTGTGATTGTAGTAACATACAGGAACTCATGGTGTGATTGTGGTAACATACAGGAACTCATGGTGTGATTGTGGTAACATACAGGAACTCATGGTGTGATTGTGGTAACATACAGGAACTCATGGTGTGATTGTTCACCTGACCCAGAATTCCTCACAATCAAATGTCGGACGTATTACCTCCAAAGAGAATTCTCTTCGGTTATGGTCACAGCCGTGTATATTCCCCCTCAAGCCGGTACCACGACGGCCCTCAAGGAACTACACTGGACTCTGTGCAAACTGGAAACCACATATACTGAGGCCGCATTTATTGTAGCTGCGGACTTTAACAAAGCAAATCTGAGGAAAACGCTACCGAAGTTCTTTCAACACTGCCTGTAGTACTCACGCTACAAAAACTCAACCATTGTTACTCTCACTTCCGGGATGACTACAAGCCCCTCTCCTGCCCTCCCTTCAGCAAATCGGATAACGACTCCATTCTGCTCCTCCCTTCCTATAGGCAGAAACTCAAACAGGAAGTACCCATGCTAAGGTCTATTCAACACTTGTTTGACCAATCAGAATCCCTGCTACAAGATTTTTTTGATTACGCGGACTGGGATATGTTCCGGGTTGCCTCTGAGAATAACATTGACATATACACTGACATTGCAAGACTGCCGGCCCAGATGACATCCCTAGCCGTGTCCTCAGAGCATGCGCCGACCAGTGTTTACGGACATATTCAATCTCTCCCTAGTCTGCTGTCCCCACTTTGCTTCAAGATGTCCACCATTGATCCTGTACCCAAGAGGTAACTGGACTAAATGACTATCGCCCCGCAGAACTCACTTCTGTCATCATGAAGTGCTTACCGCCCCAATAGATCCACAGACAATGCAATCGGCATCGCACTGCACACTTGCCTTTCCCATCTGGAGGAATACCTATGTAAGGAATACTTATGTAAAAATGCTGTTCATTGACACAGCTCAGCCCCATAGTACCCTCCAAGCTCATCATTAAGCTTGGGGCCCTGGGTCTGAACCCCGCCCTGTGCAACAAAAAGAACATCAAGGACATCAACCACCCGAGCCACTACCTGTTCAGTACAGGTGCATCAAAGCTGGGACCGAGATACTGAAATAGCCATCACTAGCCGGCCTCCACCCAGTACCCTGCCCTGAATTTAGTCACCGTCACTAGCCTTTTACCACCCGGTTACTCAACCCTGCACCTTAGAGGCTGCTGCCCTATATACATAGACATGGAATCACTGGTCACTTTAATAATGTTTACATAATGTTTTACTAACTTCTCATGTATTGTATTCTAGTCAAGGCCCTCCTATTCAACTAATGCTGTATATACAGCGGGTGAAATAAGTATTGAACACGTCACCATTTTTCTCAGTAAATATATTTCCAAAGGTGCTATTGACATTAAATCTTCACCAGATGTTGGCAACAACCCAAGTAATCCATACATACAAAGAAACCAAAACAAATAAGTTCAGAAATTAAGTTATGTGTAATAATGTGAAATGATACAGGGAAAAGTATTGAACACATGAAGAAAGGGAGGATCAAAAAGGCATGGAAAGCCAAGACAACAGCTGAAAACTATCAGTAATTAAAAAGCAATCCAGCCCCCTGTCAGTGCAAATTAATATCAGCTGGTTCAGTCCCAACTGATGGCCTACAAAAAGGTCTCATTGCCAAGGTGTCACACAAGACACATCTCATGATGGGTAAAAGCAAAGAGCTGTCTCAAGACCTTCGCAACCTAATTGTTGCAAAACATAATGATGGCATTGGTTATAGGCGCATTTCTAAGCTTCTGAATGTTCCAGTGAGCACTGTTGGGGCCATAATACGGAAGTGGAAAGACAATCATTTCACCATAAATTTGCCTCGACCAGGTGCTCCTCGCAAGATTTCTGACAGAGGAGTGAAAAGAATAATCAGAAGAGTTGTCCAAGAGCCAAGGACCACTTGTGGAGAGCTTCGAAAAGACCTGCAATTAGCAGGTACTGTTGTCTCAAAGAAAACAGTAAGTAATGCACTCCACCGCCATGGCCTGTATGCACGCTCACCACGCAAGACTCCATTGCTGAAAAAAAAGCATGTTGAAGCTCGTTTAAAGTTTGCTGCACAACATTTGGAAAAGCCAGTGAAATACTGGGAGAATATAGTGTGGTCAGATGAGAGCAAAATTGAACTGTTTGGATGTCATAATACACACCATGTTTGGAGGAGAAATGGCACTGCACATCACCCTAAAAACACCATACCAACAGTGAAGTTTGGAGGTGGGAACATCATGGTGTGGGGCTGCTTTTCAGCAAATGCTACTGGCAAACTTCACATAATTGAAGGAACGATGAATGGGCAAATTTACAGAGACATTCTTGACAAAAATCTGCTGCCATCTACCAGGATGATGAAGATGAGACGAGGGTGGACATTTCAGCAAGACAATGATCCCAAACACACAGCCAAGGAAACTCTCAATTGGTTTCAAATAAAGAAAATAAAGCTGCTAGAATGGCCCAGCCGATCACCTGACTTAAATCCCATTGAAAATCTATGGAAAGAACTGAAGATCAAGATTCATAGAAGAGGCCCACAGAACCTTCAAGATTTGAAGACTGTTTGTGTGGAAGAATGGGCCAAAATCACACCAGAGCAATGCATGCGACTAGTTTCTCCATACAGGAGGCGTCTTGAAGCTGTCATTACCAACAAAGGCTTTTGTACAGAGTATTAAATAAATATCAGTAAGTGTGTTCAATACTTTTTCCATGTGTCATTTCACATTATTACACATAACTTAATTTCTGAACTTATTTGTTTTGGTTTCTTTGTATGTATGGATTCCTTGGGTTGTTACCAACATCTGGTGAAAATTTCATGTCAATAGCACCTTTGGAAATATATTTACTGAGAGAAATGGTGACGTGTTCAATACTTATTTCACCCGCTGTATACTGTTCTATCCACGTATTCTACAGATATACTATATATTCTATCCATAAAAATAAAATACAATTGTATTTGTCACGTGTCGAATATAACAGGTGTAGACCTTACAGTGAAATGCTTACTAACAAGCCCTTAACCAACAATACAACAGGTGTAGACCTTACAGTGAAATGCTTACTAACAAGCCCTTAACCAACAATACAACAGGTGTAGACCTTACAGTGAAATGCTTACTAACAAGCCCTTAACCAACAATACAACAGGTGTAGACCTTACAGTGAAATGCTTACTAACAAGACCTTAACCAACAATACAACAGGTGTAGACCTTACAGTGAAATGTTTACTAACTCGGTACCGAGTTAATGTGGGGGGGTACAGGTTAGGAACGAGGCTATATACAGGGGGTACCGGTACCGAGTTAATGTGGGGGGGTACAGGTTAGGAACGAGGCTATATACAGGGGGTACCGGTACCCGAGGGCCCTGTTCAGAAGGATGCTACATTACAGAACGTTCACGTAGAAATGTATTGTTTAGAACATACATGATTGTCTGTCAGATAGAACGGGGATTGGTGTCAGCTCTATTCATGAATTTCTATCTGCAACCATTAGAGCATTTCAAGACCCTGAATAACCCTCTGGATTCTCTACGTGTTGGATATTCTGACCAAACCTCTCTGTGTTTGACTGACATGCAGTCTGTCCAATCCCCTGTCAGAATGCAGGTCTGGTGACGGTGACGACGACACCCCTCAACTGCGGCCCCCAGCTCAGGCTGCTCCTCCGTCGGCCGGCCAATGAGAAGCTGCTGATGCTACTTCCTGTTGGTTACCCCGCCCCCGACGCCACCGTGCCCGACCTCACCCGTAAGCCGCTCGACAACATCATGGTGCACATGTGACATCATCATTAAGGGCCCGGCCGAGTGACATCATAGATGTAGGGGTGCCTTCTCTCCTCCCAGTCATCTGCAATGATTTGTAAAGTAGCAACAGTTATCAAAATAGTTAATTTTCTTTTTGACTATTCTAATAAATGCAACTGTTTGACAATATATGTGATACTCCAAACTTTTTAAAATTGTATAATCCATCAGATATTGACTGAATTATAACACATAAAACAGGAAATTCATGTGTTCAATTTATTGTAAAATGTCACTTGTTTTTTCTTATAATACACTCATATATACATTTTCTATTCTTTTTGTATGTGTGTATATATATATATATATATATGTTATAATAATGACAATGGTATGACCTCATTTGCATAAACACATGGGGGGTGTTTGCATGTATGGACAAATTAACATAAAGGGGTGGAACAGGGGCGCATCCACCAAACACCTGCTCTGTCTAGGCCTACCTGCACTCACCTGTCATGTCTAGGCCTACCTGCACTCACCTGTCATGTCTAGGCCTACCTGCACTCACCTGTCATGTCTAGGCCTACCCGCACTCACCTGTCATGTCTAGGCCTACCTGCACTCACCTGTCATGTCTAGGCCTACCCGCACTCACCTGTCATGTCTAGGCCTACCTGCACTCACCTGTCATGTCTAGGCCTACCCGCACTCACCTGTCATGTCTAGGCCTACCTGCACTCACCTGTCATGTCTAGGCCTACCCGCACTCACCTGTCATGTCTAGGCCTACCTGCACTCACCTGTCATGTCTAGGCCTACCTGCACTCACCTGTCATGTCTAGATTGCCTCAGTAATTACTGTTGTCACATTCTAGTTCAACATGTATGTCAATAGCAGAGGTGCATTCAGTTCGCTTGAACGTTTGCTACGTTGCGGAACGGTTTGTACTGAACGACACACTTCTCCAAAACGTTCTTGAACAGACTTTGAGATATGCTTGCTCCCGTTTGGTGAGTGTGGCGAGGTGTGGCTTGAAGCAATGAGTGACCTATTTAAAGAGCAGTGGCCATGCTGACAGCGTTCCCCAAACCACAACAAAACCCCTACACGTTTTTCGATTGGTTGTTCAGTACAGCACCTTTTTCGTTCAGTTGAACGTTCCAGAACGTAAAAATGTACTGAACGCAGCCCTGAATACCCTCAGATAAAAAATTAACAGGCTTGGCTCTAGATTACACCTCTATATATGACATTGTTTAGATGAGACATAATATCACTATAATCTGGTCATTTTCAGAAGTTGCTTTTATTTCAACTGTATTAAATGATTCCACAAAAAATGAACACGAAAACAAGGTATCTTTCTTCTGATGTAAGTGTCGAGATGATGGGTTAAATCCCAGACATAGCTTTAGCGTTCTTATAGATGCAACGGAAAGAAATGAAATTGATCACAATTCAGCCATTACCGGGTTGTGTTTGACACGTCTTTACAAACATGTCTTAACTTTAATGCTGCAATATGTCTCTTTTTGGGAGACCTGACCATAATCACATAGAAATGTAGGTTATAGATCTGTCATCTTCATTGAAAGCTAGTCTAAGAAGCGGTAGATCTGTTCTATGTGCTATTTCTATGCTTCCCGTAAAGAGCATCTAATTTCATATTGTAACACAATGACGTTTCTAATAATGGAATCTTAAATTGGTTACTTTGATGAACACGATCATGCTCCCATCATTTGAAGAAGAAGACAACAACATATGACAACCATTTAAAATGTCTGAAAATAAACATGTATATTATCAAGATGCGATTTGATATTGTTTCTGACTTTACATTTTGATCTAAGTCATTAGATTGTATGTGTTTATTATGGACAGTATTGCCTATTATAAAGTGTGGTTCAGTACAGGACTAACCTAACGTAGAAGGTGTGAGAGAAACACGGTTTTGTCTAAAGGTATACAGCTCTTGTCAAAATGAACTTTTCGTAGCAGGTTTAGAAACGTACGCAGTAGGTTAGGAGAATTAATGCAGCAGGTTAGGAAGAAAGTTAGGGTTAGGGAAAATGCATCAAAGAAATATACTTTTAACTTTTAACAAAAGCTGTATCCCAATCTAGTACAGGTCCAAGGCTGGATGTAATACCCAATACTAAACACGAGGTGGCATCATAACAATAGCGACAAGTTCCCGGATGTTCCTCAGAAGAAGAAGAAGAAGACAAGAGACTAACCCACTGCGCAGGCGTAAACCACGTACCCGATCTCTCGTAGCATCGCGCTGTTTTGGCCCTATGCTAGCTGGTGCCTGATCAGCGGTGTGTCAAGTCACACATACCGGGCTAGGTTGAGGGAGGCACCGCGGTGGAGAGGAAAGGGGACCCGAGACGCGCCGCGACGACATGGCTGGCCAACAGTTTCAGTACGATGACAGCGGCAACACATTTTTCTACTTCCTAACGTCCTTCGTGGGACTCATCGTCATCCCAGCCACATATTACCTCTGGCCCCGAGATCAGAACGCTGGTAAGGCCCCGATGGTAACGGAAAGTTAGCATCACCTAGCTAGCATGCTAAAGTTGGTTAGCTACTTAGCTAAGTTTGCTGCTATGCTGTGTGTGAGATGGGTGACGTTAGCTAGCTAGCTAGCTCTGGCTAGTACAGAGTTTTAATTTCCAGACAACTCCTTTGCTGGCTAGTTAGTTAGGTAACTACCTGCCGTTAACTAGCTGCCTGTCAGAACAACAGGTAGTTAACTAAAGTTAGTTATCGTTTCGGGGGTTGCTATGAAGCGTCTGCGCTCGTGTTTACATAAGTAACAGCTAGTTACGAGCTAGCTAACCAATATGACTGGATAACTTGTTATTCTACTTTTAGTTGGATACTGTAACGTTACCAGTCAGATAATATTAGTTCTAGAAAACATCTCTCGTTCAGCGTAATGTTGATCAGTTATCTGCGTCAGTCAGGTATATAACACATGTACAGTTATCTATCTAATGTTGGCTTGAGTTCATACAGAGGGGTAAAGTTTACCCTAGTATTACACCTTTATCTTCCCAGATGTTTCCTATGGAAGTAGTGGAGGAAGTTTCTGAAGGATTTAAACTATGAAAGGCCCACCTCGTACCTGTTTGTTCTCTATAGTTGCCTTAGTTTGCTGAAATCCGTACTTTTTTAATAAACTAATTGAATACCACCAACAACTGGTTCCTTGTTGAGACTTAACTGGTAAATATTCACAATGTGCTGAGTTGCCATCTTAGAGCAACAGCAATGAGCAAACAGTCAGTGGTCGTATTTGATTAACCTTTATTTAAAAACGATGGATTTCAGCAAACAGAATGGCAAGCCACTACAGGGACAAATATAGAAACAACAACATGGTGTACAAGCCACTACAGGGACAAATATAGAAACAACAACATGGTGTTCAAGCCACTACAGGGACAAATATAGAAACAACAACATGGTGTTCAAGCCACTACAGGGACAAATATAGAAACAACAACATGGTGTTCAAGCCACTACAGGGACAAATATAGAAACAACAACATGGTGTTCAAGCCACTACAGGGACAAATATAGAAACAACAACATGGTGTTCAAGCCACTACAGGGACAAATATAGAAACAACAACATGGTGTTCAAGCCACTACAGGGACAAATATAGAAACAACAACATGGTGTTCAAGCCACTACAGGGACAAATATAGAAACAACAACATGGTGTTCAAGCCACTACAGGGACAAATATAGAAACAACAACATGGTGTTCAAGCCACTACAGGGACAAATCTAGAAACAACAACATGGTGTTCAAGCCACTACAGGGACAAATATAGAAACAACAACATGGTGTTCAAGCCACTACAGGGACAAATATAGAAACAACAACATGGTGTTCAAGCCACTACAGGGACAAATCTAGAAACAACAACATGGTGTTCAAGCCACTACAGGGACAAATATAGAAACAACAACATGGTGTTCAAGCCACTACAGGGACAAATATAGAAACAACAACATGGTGTTCAAGCCACTACAGGGACAAATATAGAAACAACAACATGGTGTTCAAGCCACTACAGGGACAAATATAGAAACAACAACATGGTGTTCAAGCCACTACAGGGACAAATATAGAAACAACAACATGGTGTTCAAGCCACTACAGGGACAAATATAGAAACAACAACATGGTGTTCAAGCCACTACAGGGACAAATATAGAAACAACAACATGGTGTTCAAGCCACTACAGGGACAAATCTAGAAACAACAACATGGTGTTCAAGCCACTACAGGGACAAATCTAGAAACAACAACATGGTGTTCAAGCCACTACAGGGACAAATATAGAAACAACAACATGGTGTTCAAGCCACTACAGGGACAAATATAGAAACAACAACATGGTGTTCAAGCCACTACAGGGACAAATATAGAAACAACAACATGGTGTACAAGCCACTACAGGGACAAATATAGAAACAACAACATGGTGTTCAAGCCACTACAGGGACAAATACTTTACTTTTTTATTTATTAAACAGCCTGTAATATAACTTCTAACTGACTTGCCTAGTTAAATAAAGGTATTATAATTTATTTAGTGTTTACACTGTTCCAAATTGTCTGGTTCTTCTTCTTCTAGATGGGTGTTGGTTAAATTGTGGTTTTAATGAATGGATTGAATTTGGAACGGTGGCTTTTAGTGGAGTGGTAGGAAAGCACATGGAGCGCTGAAGCAGTAAGCACCACTC
>CM042412.1:1098298-1183298 GCA_023634145.1 Thymallus thymallus
TGCAATGACGGCCTTCACCGGCCAAACCGGGGCAAGTAGTCCGGCAACATATGAGATGTGAATAGGCAACATTTCATTCCAAAGTGTGTTTTCTCTCCCTTCAGCTCAAATAATGTCCGCCATTGATTTTAAGAAAATTTGAGTCATATCTTTGCATGCTTTTGTTGATGCTTGCATTGAGCAGTTAACCAACTTGACCGCAGAAGTGCCCTCCACGCTCCTCCCGTGCTCGGAGCACAGTAGTATGCATTTAGTAACTTACTTCCTGGTCTTCCTCCCCTTTCCCCAGGCTGACCAATGACGAGTCAAGACAGAACTGGGAGACGTACGGCAACCCAGATGGTCCAAGAGGTACGTCTAGTCAACCTCTCAAAGTTGTAATACTTTCATTGATGCTACGTCCCAAGTGTCACTCCTTCCTCCCAAAGAGTGTACTTGTTCACTTCCCTTTACTCATTTTGAAAGTAAATAAGTGCTATAAGATAATGTTCCACCAATCCAATGCTTTTAGATTAGTGGACAAGAGCACTAATTCAGACCCTGAGTAACACATTACCCAAACTGTGTAGAAATGATGATAGATAGATAGATAGATAGATAGATAGATAGATAGATAGATAGATAGATAGATAGATAGATCTGGAGTGCAAAAAAAAAAGCTATAAAAAGACATAGCATAGTATGGGTGGTTGGCTGAATATGTGCACTATACATTGGTGGATGTTGGATGGTTAACTATACTATACAGGTCGATGGCAGAGAAATACTTCAGTAGCTAAAAATGCATATGATATGAGCGAGGGTAATAATAGTTTACTTAATATACAGTCTGGTTAAATGAACAGGTAAGTGAAAATTTTGCATGGTTAAATTAGCTGTACAGTTAGGTATACAGTTATATTTACAGATAAGTGAATACTTGCATGTTTACACAAACTGTACAGGTAAATGACAGGAAGAGATACTTTAATAGCTAAATGTGTGTATGATATCATTTGGGGTAATTCACTTAAAATACAGTCCTTAGTGCGCAGGGTTTAATTACAGACAACTGCACTTATTGCACATTCGATATACTAAAAGCAATGAGAAAAGGTCCAACTGGCAGGATACTAATATGCATTCCTGAGTGAATGCCTACGTCCAATAATGACTTACAATATTGCATGTGATATGATATAACAACTGTACATGAGTATGTATATACAGACCTGAATGAATAAATAAGTCCTGAGTGAATGAGTGCTGACGGACCAGAGTTACTCACGGATGGATGCATTAAATAGACCTACGTTTAATCACTTCGCTCTGTCCAGCTTGACGTTTTAATTGTTTATTTAACCTTTATTCATCAAAATGAAACTTAGACATTCAGGGAGCATCAACATTTTTGTTTTATTTTTTTGACGGCAAGGAAATGTAATAATTTTTAAGTGCGACACTCCGGACCTCGTTGAAGTCCAGCATGTGTTTTGAAACCCCTGGTATAGTTCCATTCCATAAAACATGTCTCCTTCTTCCTCCTCAAACTCTTGCTCTTCTTAATTTTCTCCAGCCACTAGTTTTGGCATCGCTCTGCCTGCGTGGATCGTAGACTCCAAGAACTCCATGCTGGTATGTCTTTTTACTGCTAGGTTTTACCCACCTGTTGTTAGTACGTTACGGTGTTAACACATCTCCCTTCCCCCTCTATAGGTATTGCTGGTCTATGGTCTAGCCTTCATGGTCATCCTTCCTGTTGTTGTGGTAAGAGTCCTCTGTTACCATAGAAACCCAGTAGCTCTGTGTGTGTGGCTTGGGCAATATGCCGTAGACTGGTGTATTTCAAAATACTGATGGTATTGGCCTCGTGGGGGTCAGCTAGAGAAAGAGGGAGACTGTAACAACTTATAACTGTAACAATTTATTTTACACATCTTAGATGTATCTCCAGCTCAGCTCCAGCTAGTTAAGCATGTGTTTTGCTTACTTGCTAGCTAAGCATGTGTTTTGCTTACTTGCTAGCTAAGCATGTGTTTTGCTTACTTGCTAGCTAAGTGGCTAAATGTCAATATCAAGGTTCTTGGTTACAGCAGAGACATTCAACCACCTCCTGGATCAAGATCCCTCCAACCTAAATTGTTTTGTGCGTCTCCCAAAAAATGAGTCGTCTTATATTACAGAAATGCCCAGACCTAGTGTCTGCTCTTCTCTCTATAGTTCCCTCAACTCTCTTCTCCCCCTCAGGGTACATGGTGGTATCGGTCCATCCGTTACAGTGGGGACCAGATACTCATCAACACAACACAACTCTTCATGCACTTCATGTATAAGACGCCCAACATGAACATGAAACGTGAGTTAACTAATCTGGTTAAAGGGTTAGTTCAGCCAAATTACAAAAAGACACGTTTGTTTCCTGACCATGTACATGATTTGACTTAGAGTTTATCTGGTCACTGTTTTCCAAATGCTAACTTTCTAGCATTTGTGCCACAAATCCAATTCAAGTCACTGGTACTGATATTAGCATTTCTCACGCTTCATGTGTAGGGTTATCAATGGTGTTGACGGCTGCGTTTGAGTTTGACCCCCGCAGCAACAAAGAGGCCACCATACGACCCACGGACAACATCCAAGTACCACAGGTAACATACTGATTTACTCTGTCTGTCTGCATGTCGGTCTAAGTCTGTTTAACCTCTCCCTCTTTCTCTAGCTGATCCGTGAGTTGGGGAACATCAACGTGAAGAAGAAGGAACCTCCATTCTGCTACCCATACAGTCTTAAGGCCCGGGTACTGGTGTTGGCTCACCTGGCACGCATGGATGTCTCAGAAGACATCGAAGAGGGTACGACACACGCACACACAGGGCTGTTACGGTGACCATATTACCGCCACACCGGCAGTTACGAGTCATGACTGCAGTCAAATTCCACGTGACCGTTTAGTCACGGTAATTAGGCTTCTCCAAGCTCTGATGCTACTGATGGTCATTAGTAGTCTACCAAACTAGCTAACTGCCTGGTACTCAGCACTCTATTGTCCCTCTAATCACTCTGACATCAATGCAAATGTTATCTAAAATCTAATCTAACACTTCATGAGACTCATGTTGACTTCATGTTGTCAACCTTTCTATAGGCTTTGCTATTGCATGAGAAAACAGAGTGATGGCCTCTATTAAAAAGAGGAGGATTCCATCAGCTTTCTATAGGCTAGACCTACTATATGTATTACTCAACTCTCCTAATATTAAGCACATTGCTTCTCTTTACATCTTTACAACAGGAGTATAGTCTACCTGACTGGGATGAAAATGAACCACGGGGGGAAAAGCATCCTTCATTCACTATTTAAGTGCATAGATTACATGTATTTTTTCTCGCTGCCCCTGTTTCAAGACCAGTGCATAATAATGGTCCATTCTAAATCAAAACTAATTTCACACATATATTATTTAGTATATATAAAGACAAGATTGTGATGTGTGACAATATTATGACTTGTGAATAATATATTATCACTAGGGCTGGGCGATATGACCAAAATCTTATATCCCGATATAGGTAATTTCATATCCCGATAACGATACGTATCATGATATAGCACATTTCCTGTAAATTGAATGAATAAATAGTTGATATAAAATGACCGCATGTAAAGGCCTATTTCTTATTACATTTTGAATAAAAGGTACTTGCTCATATTTGATTATTTCTCCTTTTATTTAGAACCTTTGTGCAAATGTTCAATAAAGAATGTAACAAAATATGAAATATTAATGTATAAAATCTAAAAAGGTAAATAGAAAACACTTCAACTATAGTTGCAAACAAAATAAATATGGGCCTAAAATGTGAATATGGTCCAAAATATCAGAACCAAACATATAATACTGTAACAGTAGAACTGTTTGAATTGTAGCAGCAAACTAATGAATACAGGCCTGAAAAACCTTCCAAGTTTAAACTATAGCAGCAAAATAAGGCTCACAAATAAATATATAAAATATAACAAGTTAACAAAACATTCCTTCAAGTTTGAATTATATCATTATATGAAAACAACCAACGTGCTGCAAACAACACCGATATTTGTCAACAAATCCTCTTGCACCGTCTGAGTCGGGGGTTTGTTTTGAACACTCGACTGTACTTTTTTAGGTCTCATCCGTAGACTCTCTCCGTACTGTTTCACATGATTCTAGCGTAGGTGGTAAAAGAGGTTATTGGACGGTTTTCTGGTCCGTGTCAGACTTTTCATACCGAAACCACATCCATGCGACCGAAGTAGCCTCTCTTTTAGGTACGAGCTCCGTGTCTCCGTGCTCTGTGTCACGTTTGCTCTCCTCCATGTTTGTGTTGCAAATTTTCTTCCACGCGGAAGGAATTTACAAAAAATATTGCCGTAAAGAGTGAGATTTGCGACACTACGAAATAAACGATAGAGCATAATATGAAATGATAGACGTTTTTCTATCGTCACACGATATATATCGTCATAGCGCCCAGCCCTAATTATCACTAGTGAATGATGCCCAGCTTGTGTACAGTAAGGCAAGAAACACAGCATGCCTTTTTTTCTCAACTTTTTCAAATCATAGTCCCACACCTCATGTAGTCTAGCCCATAGGACTATATGTTTTAATAAGGTTTGTATCACACACCTCATGTAGCCTAGCCCATAGACCTGTATGTTTTAATAAGGTTTGTATCACACACCTCATGTAGTCTAGCCCATAGGACTATATGTTTTAATAAGGTTTGTATCACACACCTCATGTAGCCTAGCCCATAGACCTATATGTTTTAATAAGGTTTGTATCACAACTAAAGTGGTCAAATAACTTCTTAAAATGAAGCACGATAATCCACTTTACAACAGGTGTAAAGACTAACTAACAAGGTTGGGGATGATCGTTTTCATCATAAAGATGCACTTTTATCATAAAATCATTTCATGCATAATCACATTTGTGGTCACGTTTGATAATGATGTTTCCCTGCTAATGGAACATTTGCTCTTATATCTACTGCTCTGTGAGCATTACTGCTCTTATAATGTGAAGAAATAGCCTGATAGTTTAGCAACATTTTAACCTAAACGTTCTGATCTGCTTCATTGCTTAAAACAGTTAGTTTTTTTTATGCTAGTGGTTGTATTAATTTAGGGTCTATCGCATCCCACAACTGTCCCAGACTGTGGAATATTCATTTCTCGCACAGAATAGAATGTCAAACTTTTGTACTATTGGGGATAGTAGATTGACAGGCTGGTGCTTTTGCTGTTCGTTAGGCCTAATCGTCTTGTTGGCTGATGAAAGTAAATGTGGACAGTTCTTCTAATATCTTTAATATGCTCCTCGGAACTGGATAAGGATGCGCTCATATGTGTCAGTCTTCACTTGTAGCCTGTGAGAGAGAGACCCGATCACGTCACTGAGAGCCAGGATATATTGTCACATTTTGAATGAGAGACTGATGAAGTGTGTACAGCCTGTGCAAAAAACAAAGCAGAGCTCATGCCTTTCATGCAACTTATTTCAAATAATCATGCAAGCTTAGAATGTATTAAAAATCTAAACAAATAGCCCAACATTGGTATCACAACTAAAGTTACATTAATAACTAAATTTAGCATATAGGAGTTACCGGTTTCTTTGTTAACCAATCAAATAGTTAAAAAAAAATTATCTATTTTATTCTTCCTAACATAAGGACTTAACTCACAGTTCTGTTCTTCTTAAATAGACTACATTCATCATGTTACATCATGTTTCTTTAGAAAATATGATCTGAAGAAAATATTACATGGATTTATTGTGAATGTAGGTTATATTACATGGATTTATTGTGAATGTAGGCTATATTACATGGATTTATTGTGAATGTAGGCTATATTACATGGATTTATTGTGAATGTAGGTTATATTACATGGATTTATTGTGAATGTAGGTTATATTACATGGATTTATTGTGAATGTAGGTTATATTACATGGTCTGTCAGACACTGTCCCTCATCCTTTGACAGGCATGTCCTGCTCTCTCTCTGTCTCTCTGTCTGTCTCTTTTGTGGTGTCTTTCCAATAGGTCATGTAATTTTCTTTTTGTTTTTTGATAATTTGGTTGGGCCAGATTTTCTGAGTGCTGTCCTGAGGCTTTGTTGGGTTACTGTTGGTTTGTGAGTTTAGTCTCAGGATCAGCTGACTAAGGGGACTCTTTTCTATGGTCACCTCTTGGTATTGGAGGGCTTTGTGGTGGTAAGAGTTGGGGTCGCTTATTTTTAAATGGTTATAAAATGTGGTGGCTCGTTTTTGAATATTAATTAAAAGGGGAAATTGGCCTAATTCTGCCCTGCATGCGTTGTTTGTAGTTTTTCTCTGGACTCTGAGGATATTCTTACAAAGTTCCACATGCAGGGTTTCAATTGGATGTTTGTCCCATTTTTCTAGTTCTTGTTTGGTAAGTGGGCCCCACACTTCACTGATCCTAATTGGTATGTCTAATTTGATGTTTCTTTTAATGGCATAAAAAGCTCTTCTTGCCTTGTCTCTCAGCTTATTTTTAGTCCTAAATATGTGTAGGTGTGTTCTAGGTGTGTGGAGCCTAATAGGAAGGTGTATTTGTTTTCTTGGCATCTGGATCTTTTTTGGAATATCATAATTTTGGTTTTTTCTAGGTTTACTGTCAGCGCCCAGTTCTGGCAGAATTGATGTAGGACATCTAGATGATGTTGTAGGCCTTCTTTTGTTGGTGATAGTAGTACCAGATCATCTGCATATAGGAGACATTTTATTTTTATATCTTTAAGGGTCAGTCCAGGGGCTGTTGATTGTTCAAGCATTTTTGTCAGTTCATTAATATAGATGTTAAACAGGCTTGAGCTTAGGTTGTTTCCTTGTTTAACTCCACGTCTCTGGGTAAAGTAGTCTGTTTGTTTTTCTCCGTTTTTGACTGCGCACTTGTTATTTTTATACATGGATTTAATTATATCATATGTTAGTCCACCGACACCACTTTCAATTAATTTTAGTAGTATTCCTTCATGCCAAATTGAATCAAATGCCTTCTGGAAATCTACAAAACAGGAGAATTTTTATTTTATTTTGATTCACATGTTTGTCAATGAGGGTGTGAAGGGTGTAAATGTGGTCTGATGTTCGATTGTTTGGTAGGAATCCAATTTGGCTTTTGTTCAGGACATTGTTTTCGTTAAGATAGTTCAGTAATCTGCTGTTTATGATGGCGCAGAAAAGTTTGCCCAAGTTGCTGTTGACACAAATGCCACGATAATTGTTGGGATCATATTTGTCTCCATTTTTATAAATTGGTGTAATAAGTCCTTGATTCCATATGTCTGGAAAATAGCCTACACTCAGGACTTCATTAAAAAGTTTGAGTATGGCTGTGGTAAATGTATGACTTGCGTATTTAATCATTTCATTTAATATGCCATCTGTACCACACGCTTTTTTGTGTTTAAGGGTCTTTATTTTTTCTAATATTTCATTTTCTGTTATTGGGAAATCTAGAGGATTCTGGTTATTTTTAATGGTGGATTCAAGTATTTTGAGTTTTTCATAGTTTTCTTTTTGTTTCGAATTCGTTGTTATGTTTTTATATAGTTCTTCAAAGTGGTTTCTCCATATGTCACCGTTTTGAAAAGCCAATTCTTCTCCATGTGGTTTGTTCAGGGAATTCCAATTCTGCCAGAAGATGTTTGAATCAATGGATTCTTCCATTTCAGTGAGTTGTTTTTTAATGTGTTGCTGGTTTTGTTCTTAGAGTCTGTTTGTATTCTTTAAGGGTTTCCCAGTGTTGTTGCTGCAGACATTGATCGTCTGGTTTTCTATGTTTTTGGTTGGATAGAATTCTTAGTTTTTTCCTTATGGATTTGCAATCATGGTCAAACCATTTGTTATTACTTCTATTTGTTTTACTGTATTTGGGGATCTTTTTTAAGTCAGATAGGGATGCCAATTTGTCAAATATTTCATTGATGTTTTGTACAGACAGATTTACTCCATTTTTGTTGTGAGGATATTTGTTGATCAAGAAAATGTCCAATAGGGATTGAATTTGTTCATTATCAAATGCCATTTGGTAGTTTTCTAGACTATTATTATTCCATCTATAAGGCTGATTAGTCTTGTGTAGTTTAAAGGGCTTTTCTGCATTATGGTTTGTTTCTGCCATTTTTAGATATATAGTAATTTTGCTGTGGTCTGATACTGGTGTGAGTGGGCTGACTGTGAATGCGCTGAGAGACATTGGATCAAGGTCTGTGATAATGTAATCTACAGTACTACTACCAAGAGGTGAGCTGTACGTATAGCGCCCAATAGAGTCTCTGCGTCGTCTTCCATTAACTGTACAGACCCAGTGTTCCACAAAGTTGTAGTAGTTCTTTGCCAGTTCTGTTTTTAATTTGATCCAAGTTGTTTCTGGTAGGATATGAGGGGAGGGGAATGCTGATGTTTCTGGTAGGATATGAGGGGAGGGGAATGCTGATGTTTCTGGTAGGATATGAGGGGAGGGGAATGCTGATGTTTCTGGTAGGATATGAGGGGAGGGGAATGCTGATGTTTCTGGTAGGATATGAGGGGAGGGGAATGCTGATGTTTCTGGTAGGATATGAGGGGAGGGGAATGCTGATGTTTCTGGTAGGATATGAGGGGAGGGGAATGCTGATGTTTCTGGTAGGATATGAGGGGAGGGGAATGCTGATGTTTCTGGTAGGATATGAGGGGAGGGGAATGCTGATGTTTCTGGTAGGATATGAGGGGAGGGGAATGCTGATGTTTCTGGTAGGATATGAGGGGAGGGGAATGCTGATGTTTCTGGTAGGATATGAGGGGAGGGGAATGCTGATGTTTCTGGTAGGATATGAGGGGAGGGGAATGCTGATGTTTCTGGTAGGATATGAGGGGAGGGGAATGCTGATGTTTCTGGTAGGATATGAGGGGAGGGGAATGCTGATGTTTGTATTAATGTGTTGATCTCCCTGTGTGTCTAAGGTGTCTTGATCTTCTCCAGTTCTAGCATTAAGGTCCCCACAGATCATTATGTTTCCCTGAGTCTGAGAGTTACTGATCTCCTCTTCTAGGATGGAGAAGCTTTCTTCCTTGTAGTGAGGAGATTCTGAAGGGGGAATATATATAGCACTCTGTCTCTCTCTCTCTCTGTCTGTCTCTCTCTCTGTCTCTCTCTCTGTCTCTCTCTCTGTCTCTCTCTCTGTCTCTCTCTCTGTCTCTCTCTCTGTCTCTCTCTCTGTCTCTCTCTCTGTCTCTCTCTCTGTCTCTCTCTCTGTCTCTCTCTCTGTCTCTCTCTCTGTCTCTCTCTCTGTCTCTCTCTCTGTCTCTCTCTCTGTCTCTCTCTCTGTCTCTCTCTCTGTCTCTCTCTCTGTCTCTCTCTCTGTCTCTCTCTCTGTCTCTCTCTCTGTCTCTCTCTCTGTCTCTCTCTCTGTCTCTCTCTCTGTCTCTCTCTCTGTCTCTCTCTCTCTGTCTCTCTCTGTCTCTCTCTCTGTCTCTCTCTGTCTCTCTCTCTGTCTCTCTCTGTCTGTCTCTCTGTCTGTCTCTGTCTGTCTGTCTGTCTCTGTCTCTGTCTGTCTGTCTCCTGTCTCCTGTCTGTCTGTCTGTCTGTCTCCTGTCTCCTGTCTGTCTGTCTGTCTGTCTGTCTCCTGTCTGTCTGTCTGTCTGTCTGTCTCCTGTCTCCTGTCTGTCTGTCTGTCTCCTGTCTCCTGTCTGTCTGTCTCCTGTCTGTCTGTCTCCTGTCTGTCTGTCTGTCTGTCTCTCTCAATTTAAGGGCTTTATTAACATGGGAAACATGTTTGCCAAAACAAGTGAAATAAACAATAAAATAAATGTACAGGAAACATTGCACTCAGAAGTTCCATTTCAAATGTCATATTCTGACTATACACAGTGTTCTATACACAGTGTTCTATACACAGTGTTCTATTGATGTACAAATAGTACATCAATGCTCTTTTATCTTTATTTAAAAAGGCAAGTCAGTAAAGAACAAATTCTTATTTACAATGACGGCCTCCCTACAGGGTCAGCCACTGGAGCAAATTAGGGTTAAGTGCCTTGCTCAAGGACACACAGACAGGTTTTTCACCTTGTCGGCTCAGGTATTCGAACCAGCGACCTTTCTGTTACTGGTCCAACGCTCTAACCGCTAGGCTACCTACCTGCTATTGGAGTTTATCATAATTGGTGGCTATGCTATGCTCACTGTACATAGTCAAAGCTTTCCATAAGGTTGGGTAATTCTCTGTCTCTCTCTGTGTGTTGTGTGTTACAGACCAGAGGTTTGTGGTGAGGAAGAGTCCAGCTCTGCTCCAGGAGATGGTCAACGTGGGCTGTCA
Organism: Thymallus thymallus; assembly: GCA_023634145.1. Lineage (NCBI taxonomy): Eukaryota > Metazoa > Chordata > Actinopteri > Salmoniformes > Salmonidae > Thymallus > Thymallus thymallus. The sequence goes on from CM042412.1 coordinate 1,108,655, forward strand.
ACTCACCATGATGGCCAACAGTAGAGGAGGTGCAAAAACACACACACACTTTACCGAACTGACACACAAGCAGGCAACAAATGCATACTCACCTGTGTGTATGTGTGTTTAGGGTTCCATGCCCCCAGGCTGGTGTCGATAGAGAACTGCATGAAGCTGACTCAGATGATAGTCCAGGGTCTCCAGGAGTCCAAGTCTCCTCTGCTGCAGCTACCACACTTCGAAGAGGAACACCTCCGATACTGCATCTCCAAGAAGGTACCAACCACCCAGCGCTTTCTCAGTTAATCTTTCCTCAATTCCTTGCATCCTCTCTCTTCACCTTCTTCTCATGGTATGGTAATTATGGTTACCAATATAAGGTGTATTATGGTATGGTAACTATAGTAACCTCTCCCCAGTATAAGGTGCGTAGCCTGCAGGACCTGGTCAGCCTGAAGGACTCGGACCGTCGGAGCATGCTCCGTTTCCTTGGCGAGGAGAAGTATGACGAGGTTATGGCTGTGCTCGCCAGCTTCCCTCACATCACCATGGAAACCAAGTTGCAGGGTGAGGTCACGCCCCTTCTCTGGAGTTTGTGTTCATATTCACTCAATCTTAGGTCCTGCAGGCTGTACTTACATGAAGCCATGTCTAACAGTGTAAAAGGTCCTTAGATGTCACTAAACAAATGTGTTTGAAGAGAATAAGTTCTTAATTTGTCTGATAAGATACGTTTTTCCAAACCACTGGTCTAAGTTGTTGTAACTACAGCCTCAGCTCTAACCTGTTGTCTTCTGTTCTCTCTCCAGTCCTGGACGATGAAGACAGCAATAACATCACAGCTGGATCCATCGTCACTGTCACGGTCACCCTGACCAGGAAGAGGATGGCGGTAAGGGAGGGTAGGAGGAAGAGGGGGTAGGACGAAGAGGGGGTAGGACGGAGAGGGGGTAGGACGGAGAGGGGGTAGGAGGGAGAGGGGGAGAGGGGAGAGGGTGTAGGAGGGAGAGAGGGGAGAGGGGGTAGGAGGGGGGGAGAGGGGGTAGGAGGGGGGGAGAGGGGGTAGGAGGGGGGGAGAGGGGTAGGAGGGGGGGAGAGGGGTAGGAGGGAGGGAGGGTAGGAGGGAGGGAGAGATGGAGGTATAGGTGGGTGGAGTGGTGGAGGTATAGGTGGGTGGAGTGGTGGAGGTATAAGTAAATGGAGTGATGGAGGTATAGGTAAATGGAGGGGGGTATAGGTAGATGGAGGGGGGTATAGGTAGATGGAGGGGGGTATAGGTAGATGGAGGGGGGTATAGGTAGATGGAGGGAGGGGGGTATAGGTAGATGGAGGGAGGGGGGTATAGGTAGATGGAGGGAGGGGGGTATAGGTAGATGGAGGGAGGGGGGTATAGGTAGATGGAGGGAGGGGGGTATAGGTAGATGGAGGGAGGGGGGTATAGGTAGATGGAGGGAGGGGGGTATAGGTAGATGGAGGGAGATGGAGGGGGGTATAGGTAGATGGAGGGAGAGGGAGATGGAGGGGGGTATAGGTAGGTAGATGGAGGTAGATGGAGGGGGGTATAGGTAGATGGAGGTAGATGGAGGGGGGTATAGGTAGATGGAGGGGGGTATAGGTAGATGGAGGGGGGTATAGGTAGATGGAGGGGGGTATAGGTAGATGGAGGGGGGTATAGGTAGATGGAGGGGGGTATAGGTAGATGGAGGGGGGTATAGGTAGATGGAGGGGGGTATAGGTAGATGGAGGGGGGTATAGGTAGATGGGGGAGAGGGAGATGGAGGGGGTATAGGTAGATGGGGGGAGATGGAGGGGGGTATAGGTAGATGGAGGGAGATATAGGTAGGTAGATGGAGGAGATGGAGGGGGGTATAGGTGGAGGGAGAGGGAGATGGAGGGGGGTATAGGTAGATGGAGGGAGATGGAGGGGGGTATAGGTAGATGGAGGGAGAGGGAGGGGGGTATAGGTAGGTAGATGGAGGGAGATGGAGGGGGGTATAGGTAGATGGAGGTAGATGGAGGGGGGTATAGGTAGATGGAGGGGGGTATAGGTAGATTGAGGGGGGTATAGGTAGATGGAGGGGGGTATAGGTAGATGGAGGGGGGGAGAGGGAGATGGGGGAGAGGGAGATGGAGGGGGTATAGGTAGATGGGGGGAGATGGAGGGGGGTATAGGTAGATGGAGGGAGATATAGGTAGGTAGATGGAGGAGATGGAGGGGGGTATAGGTGGAGGGAGAGGGAGATGGAGGGGGGTATAGGTAGATGGAGGGAGATGGAGGGGGGTATAGGTAGATGGAGGGAGAGGGAGGGGGGTATAGGTAGATGGAGGGGGTATAGGTAGATGGAGGGGGGTATAGGTAGATGGAGGGGGGTATAGGTAGATGGAGGGGGGTATAGGTAGGTAGATGGAGGGAGATGGAGGGGGGTATAGGTAGGTAGATGGAGGGGGGTATAGGTAGGTAGATGGAGGGAGAGGGAGGGGGGTATAGGTAGATGGAGGGGGGTATAGGTAGATGGAGGGGGGTGGAGGGGGGTATAGGTAGGTAGATGGAGGGGGGTATAGGTAGGTAGATGGAGGGGGGTATAGGTAGGTAGATGGAGGGGGGTATAGGTAGGTAGATGGAGGGGGGTATAGGTAGGTAGATGGAGGGAGATGGAGGGGGGTATAGGTAGGTAGATGGAGGGGGGTATAGGTAGGTAGATGGAGGGGGGTATAGGTAGGTAGATGGAGGGAGATGGAGGGGGGTATAGGTAGGTAGATGGAGGGGGGTATAGGTAGGTAGATGGAGGGAGATGGAGGGGGGTATAGGTAGGTAGATGGAGGGGGGTATAGGTAGGTAGATGGAGGGGGGTATAGGTAGGTAGATGGAGGGGGGTATAGGTAGGTAGATGGAGGGGGGTATAGGTAGGTAGATGGAGGGGCGTATAGGTAGGTAGATGGAGGGAGATGGAGGGGGGTATAGGTAGGTAGATGGAGGGAGATGGAGGGGGGTATAGGTAGGTAGATGGAGGGAGATGGAGGGGGGTATAGGTAGGGAGATGGAGGGGGGTATAGGTAGGTAGATGGAGGGGGGTATAGGTAGGTAGATGGAGGGGGTATAGGTAGGTAGATGGAGGGAGATGGAGGGGGGTATAGGTAGGTAGATGGAGGGAGATGGAGGGGGGTATAGGTAGGTAGATGGAGGGAGATGGAGGGGGGTATAGGTAGGTAGATGGAGGGGGGTATAGGTAGGTAGATGGAGGGGGGTATAGGTAGGTAGATGGAGGGGGGTATAGGTAGGTAGATGGAGGGGGGTATAGGTAGGTAGATGGAGGGGGTATAGGTAGGTAGATGGAGGGAGATGGAGGGGGGTATAGGTAGGTAGATGGAGGGGGGTATAGGTAGATGGAGGGAGATGGAGGGGGGTATAGGTAGATGGAGGGAGATGGAGGGGGGTATAGGTAGGTAGATGGAGGGGGGTATAGGTAGGTAGATGGAGGGAGATGGAGGGGGGTATAGGTAGGTAGATGGAGGGGGGTATAGGTAGGTAGATGGAGGGGGGTATAGGTAGGTATAGGTAGGTAGATGGAGGTAGATGGAGGGGGGTATAGGTAGGTATAGGTAGGTAGATGGAGGGGGGTATAGGTAGGTAGATGGAGGGGGTATAGGTAGGTAGATGGAGGGAGATGGAGGGGGGTATAGGTAGGTAGATGGAGGGGGGTATAGGTAGGTAGATGGAGGGGGATGGAGGGGGGTACTAAGCTAACATATGTAGTTGTTTTAAGATGATCATACCAGGTATCATTTAGCTATTTGTTTTTGATGTGAAAGGTGGCAGAGCTTTGTGACATCCAGGAAATCTGTCTACTCACACAAATGCTTGGAAGTATACTGTATATGGAGACCTAAAATAAGGGCTTAAATACATGTAAAAAGATCATCTTATATCTCTGATACAGGACAGACACTTCAGAACCAACTTCCTATAGATTTGTTTGGGGACTATGTTGTTCCATGTAGTGAATCTGTTATTCAATGTGTTTGTATGGTCTAATAGCAGTAAGGACTAACTGTTGTTCAATGTGTTTGTATGGGTTAATAGCAGTAAGGACTATCTGTTGTTCCATGTAGTGAATCTGTTATTCAATGTGTTTGTATGGTCTAATAGCAGTAAGGACTATCTGTTGTTCCATGTAGTGAATCTGTTATTCAATGTGTTTGTATGGTCTAATAGCAGTAAGGACTATCTGTTGTTCCATGTAGTGAATCTGTTATTCAATGTGTTTGTATGGTCTAATAGCAGTAAGGACTATCTGTTGTTCCATGTAGTGAATCTGTTATTCAATGTGTTTGTATGGGTTAATAGCAGTAAGGACTATCTGTTGTTCCATGTAGTGAATCTGTTATTCAATGTGTTTGTATGGTCTAATAGCAGTAAGGACTATCTGTTGTTCCATGTAGTGAATCTGTTATTCAATGTGTTTGTATGGTCTAATAGCAGTAAGGACTAACTGTTGTTCAATGTGTTTGTATGGGTTAATAGCAGTAAGGACTATCTGTTGTTCCATGTAGTGAATCTGTTATTCAATGTGTTTGTATGGGTTAATAGCAGTAAGGACTATCTGTTGTTCCATGTAGTGAATCTGTTATTCAATGTGTTTGTATGGTCTAATAGCAGTAAGGACTATCTGTTGTTCCATGTAGTGAATATGTTATTCAATGTGTTTGTATGGGCTAATAGCAGTAAGGACTATCTGTTGTTCCATGTAGTGAATCTGTTATTCAATGTGTTTGTATGGTCTAATAGCAGCAAGGATTATCTGTTGTTCCATGTAGTGAATCTGTTATTCAATGTGTTTGTATGGTCTAATAGCAGTAAGGACTATCTGTTGTTCCATGTAGTGAATCTGTTATTCAATGTGTTTGTATGGTCTAATAGCAGTAAGGACTATCTGTTATTCAATGTGTTTGTATGAGCTAATAGCATTAAGACCAAATGTTAAATGTTTAACAAATTATTATAATTTTTATACTTCAAGGTGTCTTAAAATTCAATATCAAATAGCTAAATGATCCTTGGTATGCATAGTAGAATCCCCACACCCTCCCTCAGCTTAGACTGTAGGGTTCAACATTGCAAATGAGTCGCACCTATGTATTCCATATGTTGCTTTAGCTAGTGTGTGTGTGTGTGTGTAGGAGGTGTTTGAGGAGAAGCAGAATGTCACACCGTGTCTTGGAGTCGGAGAGGAAGCCACTACAGAGGATGCTGCCGCGGTACGCAACGTCTGAACACACACATCTGACAATGCACACACACAACTTCTGACAGCAAATAACTTCTGCGTTACGTGTGTGTGTGTGCGCAGCAGGGAGACGCCAGTAAAACCAAAGCCAAGGTGTGGCAGAACAAGACGAAAGCAGCCAAGAAAACCAAGCAGTCCAAGAAGAAGAAACTGACCAAGAAGAAGCCCCTCCCACTGCCAGCAGCTAAGGCCAAACAGGCCAATGGGAGCCCGTCAGGAAGTGTAAGCTGCCAATCAGTCAATTATTTTGTTTTAATGAACTGTAGTCATAGTCACGATGTGTTGTCTAACTTATTTTACTCACGTTAAAACAGAAGGTTGAAATATATATTATGTGAGTACAAGACCGGGATCCAGGTACTGTTTAGATCCAGGTACTGTTTAGATCCAGGTACTGTTTAGATCCAGGTACTGTTTAGATCCAGGTACTGTTTAGATCCAGGTACTGTTTAGATCCAGGTACTGTTTAGATCCAGGTACTGTTTAGGGTAATTCAATTACTTTCAAAAACATTTAGAAGCAGTTGGAATGTATTTGTAAATATATACAGAGACAAGTGTTTTTAAATACTCTTTCTGCATTTGAACCCAGGTCTGTAGTTGATTTGGCCACATTATTAGAAAATACCCAAATACACAGAAAAGTAATAAGAAATACTTAAATGCATCTATTCGAAGCCAGGTCTGGTGTATAAACAAACCCATCTGGTGTGGATCAACTTTATTTGTTTTTAGGAGGTAGTTGCCGTGGCGAAGGAGGATGAGGAGGACGGGTCAGACAAGGGCAGCGAATCGGAGGAGGGCGAGGGGAACAAAGATTCTCCGAGCGAGAGAGATGAGGAGAGTGACAAACAAAGCGACACGGAGCAGGATGAGATCGCCGGGGACGACGAGGAGGTCCGACACCTGTGTGTGTGTGTGTGTGTGGGGGGGGGGGGGGGGGGGTTGTGTCCCTGAAGTCTGCACATGTTCACTTCCCTTCATGTATTTGAAAGGGATTGTTATATGGAAGCTCCCACATGGATGGGCCACTCCAGTCCTGGGGGCCCCAGTCCCCGCTAACACACCATGCTCCAATTATCATTATCTAGAATACAATTAGTTTAACCAGCTGTGTTTGCTGGAAATGGGGAAAGTGAACCCTCCCTGAACTAGGACATGCCTTTACCAATCCATGGTTTTAGATTTGTACAGAAGGTGTACACTTCAGGTGAACGGACCTGTTTATATAGAGCAGGGCTATCCAACCATTAAACTTCCTGAATTCAACCGTTATTGGGTTCAAATACACATTTAGATGTGTGAACAGCCGTCCACAACAACCACAATCTGTGAGGCGCTAATAGCTAAATGAGAGAGCAGCAGTGTGATTCACATCAATGCTCTATGTAGATCAATAATACATGATATCCGTATCACCGTCATCCTTAGTCTCTGATTGGTGGTCATCCTTAGTCTCTGATTGGTGGCCATCCTTAGTCTCTGATTGGTGGCCATCCTTAGTCTCTGATTGTTCCACCTGAGAGTCTGACCAAACTTATATTTGCACTTTTTTTCCAATGCTGATTTGAAATATTATTTTCCTCAAACATCCTTTCTGAATTTAAAAGTAATCCTCAAAGTAATCATCTAGTTTTTCAAAAGTATCTGTAATCTGATTACACTATTTTTGCTGGTAACGTAACGGATTAGTGTAATGTATTACTAATCCCTTACATGTAATCCATTACTCCCCAACCCTGAAGGAGGCTGTCTCTCCAGGAACAGGGTTGGGGTTAAAACCTACAGGAGGGTAGCTCTCCAGGAACAGGGTTGGGGTTAAAACCTACAGGAGGGTGTCTCTCCAGGAACAGGGTTGGAGTTAAAACCTACAGGAGGGTAGCTCTCCAGGAACAGGGTTGGGGTTAAAACCTACAGGAGGGTAGCTCTCCAGGAACAGGGTTGGAGTTAAAACCTACAGGAGGGTGTCTCTCCAGGAACAGGGTTGGGGTTAAAACCTACAGGAGGGTGTCTCTCCAGGAACAGGGTTGGAGTTAAAACCTACAGGAGGGTGTCTCTCCAGAAACAGGGTTGGAGTTAAAACCTACAGGAGGGTGTCTCTCCAGGAACAAGGTTGGAGTTAACCTACAGGAGGGTGTCTCTCCAGGAACAGGGTTGGAGTTAACCTACAGGAGGGTGTCTCTGCAGGAACAGGGTTGGAGAGCTCTGGTATAGACTGTGTATAACCCCCCCCCCCTCTCTCTCTCTAGGAGTGGGAGGCGTTGCAGCAGAGTATCCAGCGGAGGGAGAGGGCCCTGTTGGAGACAAAGTCTAAGGTGACCCACCCGGTCTACAGCCTGTACTACCCAGAGGAGAAGCATGAGTGGTGGTGGCTGTACATTGCTGACCGCAAGGACCAGACTCTGGTCTCCATGCCATACCATGTCTGTACACTCAAAGACACAGAAGAGGTGAGACTGTGTGTGTCTGTGTGTTCGTTCTAAGTGCTGGCATAGTGAGGTAGGTGTGTGTGTTTGTCAAAAGTAGTAGTATGAATCATTTGGGTGGTTCTTACATGTATTGTAGTAGTATGAATCATTTGGGTGGTTCTTACATGTATTGTAGTAGTATGAATCATTTGGGTGGTTCTTACATGTATTGTAGTAGTATGAATCATTTGGGTGGTTCTTACATGTATTGTAGTAGTATGAATCATTTTGGTGGTTCTTACATGTATTGTAGTAGTATGAATCATTTGGGTGGTGGTGCCGCCTACAACTGAATATTAGGAAGGTGTTCTTAATGCTTGGTGTACTCAGTGGATGCTCTCACCTGCTCTCACAGGTGGAGCTGAAGTTCCCAGCTCCCTCTAAAACAGGGAACTACCAGTACTCTGTTATCCTGCGCTCAGACTCTTACCTGGGACTGGACCAGATCAGACCACTCAAGGTGAGACGTTACAATTTACCTGTGTGTTTATATATTATAACCATGTGTTTATATATTATAACCATGTGTATTATTTATTAGAAAACAAAAATTGTTTTAAGTGAGAAGTAGGCATTGGTCTGAAGCCACCACAATGCCTACTCCACCCATGCCACCACCATGCCCACTCCGCCCATGCGCACCACCATGCCCACTCTGCCCATGCCACCAGCATGCCCACTCCGCCCATGAAACCACAATGCCCACTCTGCCCATGCCACCACAATGCCCACTCCGCCCATGCCACCACAATGCCCACTCCGCCCATGCCACCACCATGCCTACTCCGCCACAATGCCATCACCATGCCTACTCCGCCCATGCCACCAGCATGCCCACTCCGCCCATGAAACCACAATGCCCACTCCGCCCATGCCACCACAATGCCCACTCCGCCCATGCCACCACAATGCCCACTCCGCCCATGCCACCACAATGCCCACTCCGCCCATGCCACCACAATGCCCACTCCGCCCATGCCACCACAATGCCCACTCCGCCCATGCCACCACAATGCCCACTCCGCCCATGCCACCACAATGCCCACTCCGCCCATGCCACCACAATGCCCACTCCGCCCATGCCACCAGCATGCCCACTCCGCCCATGAAACCACAATGCCCACTCCGCCCATGCCACCACAATGCCCACTCCGCCCATGCCACCACAATGCCCACTCCGCCCATGCCACCACAATGCCCACTCCGCCCATGCCACCACAATGCCCACTCCGCCCATGCCACCACAATGCCCACTCCGCCCATGCCACCAGCATGCCCACTCCGCCCATGAAACCACAATGCCCACTCCGCCCATGCCACCACAATGCCCACTCCGCCCATGCCACCACAATGCCCACTCCGCCCATGCGCACCACCATGCCCATGCCACCACAATGCCACCAACATGCCTACTCCACCCATGCCAACACAATGCCCACTCCACCCATGCCACCACCAAGGTTTTCCAGAACACAGCTTTGACCTACTGGCCTATCGTACTTCAAGCTACAGTTGAAGTCGGAAGTTTACATACACCTTAGCCAAATACATTTAAACTCAGTTTCACAATTCCTGACATTTAATCCTTGTAAAAATTCCCTGTCTTATGTCAGTTAGGATCACCAGTTTATTTTAATAATGTGAAATGTCAGAATAATAGTAGAGAGAATTATTTATTTCAGCTTTTATTTCTTTCATCACATTCCCAGTGGGTCAGAAGTTGACATACACTCAATTAGTATTTGGTAGCTATGCCTTTAAATTGTTTAACTTGGGTCAAACGTTTCGGGTATCCTTCCACAAGCTTCCCACAATAAGTTGGGTGAATTTTGGCCCATTCCTCCTGACAGAACTGGTGTAACTGAGTCAGGTTTGTAGGCCTCCTTGCTCGCACACGCTTTTTCAGTTCTGCCCACAAATGTTCTATAGGATTGAGGTCAGGGCTTTGTGATGGCCACTCCAATACCTTGACTTTGTTGTCCTTAAGCCATTTTGCCACAACTGTGGAAGTATGCTTGGGGTCATTGTCCATTTGGAAGACCCACTCCCAACCAAGCTTTAACTTCCTGACTGATGTCTTGAGATGTTGCTTCAATATATCCACATACATTTCCTTCCTCATGATGCCATCTATTTTGTGAAGTGCACCAGTCCCTCCAGCAGCAAAGCACCCCCACAACATGATGCTGCCACCCCCGTGCTTCACGGTTGGGATGGTGTTCTTCGGCTTGCAAGCCTCCCCCTTTTTCCTCCAAACATAACGATGGTCATTATGGTCAAACAGTTCTATTTTTGTTTCATCAGACCAGAGGACATTTCTCCAAAAAGTACCATCTTTGTCCCCATGTACAGTTACAAACCGTAGTCTGGCTTTTTTATGGCGGTTTTGGAGCCGTGGTTTCTTCCCTGCTGAGTGGCCTTTCAGGTTATGTCGATATAGGACTCGTTTTACTGTGGATATAGATACTTTTGTACCTGTTTCCTCCAGCATCTTCACAAGGTCCTTTGCTGTTGTTCTGGGATTGATTTGCACTTTTCGCACCAAAGTACGTTCATCTCTAGGAGACAGAACGCGTCTCCTTCCTGAGCGGTATGACGGCTGTGTGGTCCCATGGTGTTTATACTTGCATACTATTGTTTGTACAGATGAACGTAGTACCTTCAGGCATGTAAACTTTTGACCCACTGGAATTGTGATATAGTGAATTATAAATGAAATAATCTGTCTGTAAAATATCCTAACCGACTTGCCAAAACTATAGTTTGTTAACATGAAATCTGTGGAGTGGTTGAACAATGAGTTTTAATGACTTGAACCTAAGTGAATGTAAACTTCCGACTTCAACTGTACGTGTAGACAGGTTGTTTAGGATTCAAACCAGCAATTGTGTGTGTATTGTAACTGTGTGTGTGTATTGTAACTGTGTGTGTGTATTGTAACTGTGTGTGTGTATTGTAACTGTGTGCCAGCTGGAGGTGCACGAGGCCAAGGCGGTGTTGGATAACCATCCCCAGTGGGACATCCCAGAGACAGAGGAAGAGGAGGAACAGGAGGACAGTGACGGGATCGAGGAGAGTGAAGAAGAGGACGAAGATCACGACTAAACACACACACACACACCCCAGGACAGTTTGTACACACATCCATACTGACATGGACTGTGAACCTCCTTATGCCCCACTCACTCACTCACACACATCCTTTTCTACAGAGACCTAGACTTGGTCATGTCCTGACTCTAATGTCCTGACTCTAATGTCCTGACTCTAATGTCCACTATCAGAAGACAACTATGAATATATATCCAGCCCTGTGTCTGTCTGAATAAGAGAGTGTCTGTCTGAATAAGAGAGTGTCTGTCTGAATAAGAGAGTGTCTGTCTGTCTGTGAATAAGAGAGTGTCTGTCTGTCTGAATAAGAGTGTCTGTCTGTGAATCATAGAGAGTGTGTCTGAATAAGAGTGTCTGTCTGTCTGTGAATAAGAGCGAGTGTGTCTGAATAAGAGTGTCTGTCTGTCTGTGAATAAGAGCGAGTGTGTCTGAATAAGAGTGTCTGTGTCTGTGAATAAGAGCGAGTGTGTCTGAATAAGTGTCTGTCTGTCTGTGAATAAGAGCGAGTGTGTCTGAATAAGAGTGTCTGTCTGTCTGTGAATAAGAGCGAGTGTGTCTGAATAAGAGTGTCTGTCTGTCTGTGAATAAGAGCGAGTGTGTCTGAATAAGAGTGTCTGTCTGTCTGTGAATAAGAGCGAGTGTGTCTGAATAAGAGTGTCTGTCTGTCTGTGAATAAGAGCGAGTGTGTCTGAATAAGTGTCTGTCTGTCTGTGAATAAGAGCGAGTGTGTCTGAATAAGAGTGTCTGTCTGTCTGTGAATAAGAGCGAGTGTGTCTGAATAAGAGTGTCTGTCTGTCTGTGAATAAGAGCGAGTGTGTCTGAATAAGAGTGTCTGTCTGTCTGTGAATAAGAGCGAGTGTGTCTGAATAAGAGTGTCTGTCTGTCTGTGAATAAGAGCGAGTGTGTCTGAATAAGTGTCTGTGTCTGTGAATAAGAGCGAGTGTGTCTGAATAAGAGTGTCTGTCTGTCTGTGAATAAGAGCGAGTGTGTCTGAATAAGAGTGTCTGTCTGTCTGTGAATAAGAGCGAGTGTGTCTGAATAAGTGTCTGTGTCTGTGAATAAGAGCGAGTGTGTCTGAATAAGAGTGTCTGTCTGTCTGTGAATAAGAGCGAGTGTGTCTGAATCAGAGAGAGAGTGTGTGTGTGCGCTCCTGTTTCTGTGGAGTATAGGACTTGGCTGTGTTTTCCTGGGGGTGTGTAACAACTTCCCTTATCAAAATAAACAAAACAAATGGACTCCAAATTGAAATCATGACATTCTTTTTGTTCATAATTTCAGTTTTCAAAATCACTCATTCCAAATCCCCATCACCAGAGTATGTGCAGTAGTATAGAAGTTGTGTTATAGATCTGTCATTCTCATTGAAAGCGAGTCTAAGAAGCGGTAGATCTGTTCCTTGTGCGTTATTTCTATGCTTCCCGGACTTAACTTTAGTTTTTGTTTTGTCTAACTTTTGGTTTTGAACACTTGCTTTAAACAGCTGAAACTACTTCTATATTTTTGGTTATTGGAATTTCATGGTGGTACAATTATTCCATACAGATACACTATAGAATGCTTGTTTTGTCCCAAACTGACATTAGGCGAACATGATAGAACCAAGTCATTGCAAAGTGACTGACAGGCAGGCTGCTGTTATATAATCCACCACAGGGTGGTGCTGTTGACTGACAGCCGTTTAGATCAGCCTTTTTCTCTCTCTGTTGGTTTGCCTTGTTAGTTTCCTGGTGTTTAAAGAGTTTTTACTCACCAATGTAACAACACAGTGTGGTCAAAGACTTCGTAACTTAGTTGTAGTCACCATCTGGTTACCTAGAACTTCAAACACAGTGTGGTCAAAGACTTCGTAACTTAGTTGTAGTCACCATTGTGGCGGCATGTAACCTAGCGGTTAGAGAGTTCGGCCAGTAACCGAAAGATCGCTGGTTCGAATACTAGAGCCGACGAGGTGAAAAACCTGTCGGTGTCCTTGAGCAAGTCACCTAACACTAATTTGCTCCAGGGGCTGACACTGTAAGAAGGTCATCATTATAAATAAGAATTTGGTCTTAACTGACTTGCCTAGTTGAATAAAGGTTAATTAATAACCTAGAACTACAAACGCAGTGTGGTCAAAGACTTAGTTGTAGTCACCATCTGGTTAACTAGAACTAGAACTAGAACTTTAGCCACTAGCCATGCTAGCATGTTATTACATTCCAGACCAAGTGTTGGCGGTGGTGAAGCAGATGCTCTTCATGGAGTTTTGTGGCAGTGTTATCTAGTGGTTCTGGCACCTTCTTCCCCTCAAACAGAAAGAGAAAATCCTACCTGCCGTAATTATGTAGTACCTTATGTTTTGACAACTTCTCTGTAAAGTTTCCCAGACTAATATTATAACCTCTGTAGGAGAACTACCGAAGGGAGAGAGGGGGAGGACCAGGGAGAGAGGGGGAGGGCCAGGGAGAGAGGGGGAGGACCAGGGAGAGAGGGGGAGGACCAGGGAGAGAGGAGGAGGGCCAGGGAGGGAAACCAGGGAGAGAGGAGGAGGGCCAGGGAGAGAGGAGGAGGGCCAGGGAGAGAGGAGGAGGGCCAGGGAGAGAGGAGGAGGGCCAGGGAGGGAAACCAGGGAGAGAGGAGGGGGGCCAGGGAGGGATGCAGGGAGAGAGGAGGAGGAGGAGAGAGAGAGAGAGAAGGATACGTTCAGCCACTCAACGGTCAGAATCATCATAATGTTTTTATAACAATGTTTGTCTTTCTAGTTGACTTGTATTATTTTGTGAATGAACACTGAGCTCAGCTGCTTCTACCCCTTATACAGTACACTACCCCTTATACAGCACACTACCCCTTATACAGCACACTACCCCTTATACAGTACACTACCCCTTATACAGCACCCTACTTTTCACCAGAGGCCTAGGGGGATAGTGAACTATATAGGGGATAGGTTGCCATTTGAGACGTCTCATGGGACAAACATGATGTCGGGGGAAGGAGCTCCTGATCCCCCAGTAATGTTTAAGGTTAGGACTGGGTGAGGACGAACTGATCCTAGATCTGTACATAGGGGAGCTCCTGACCAACAGGAATAATTATAACTACCTAACCCAAACACAATTACTCTGCCACTTCAGATTATAAAACTCTCCTTGTAAATGGAAAAACAATATATTATTTGTATTTAAATCATTTCAAATAAAAACTTTTAAATTAGATGTTTCCATCTGTTAGCAGGGGGTTAATTTTCTTTCTTATACATACATACATACATACATACATACAGTGGGGAGAACAAGTATTTGATACACTGCCTATTTTGCAGGTTTTCCTACTTACAAAGCATGTAGAGGTCTGTAATTTTTATCATAGGTTTACTTCAACTGTGAGTGACGGAATCTAAAACAAAAATACAGAAAATCACATTGTATGATTTTTAAATAATTAATTTGCATTTTATTGCATGACATAAGTATTTGATCACCTACCAACCAGTAAGAATTCCGGCTCTCACAGACCTGTTAGTTTTTCTTTAAGAAGCCCTCCTGTTCTCCACTCATTACCTGTATTAACTGCACCTGTTTGAACTCGTTACCTGTATAAAAGACACCTGTCCACACACTCAATCAAACAGACTCCAACCTCTCCACAATGGCCAAGACCAGAGAGCTGTGTAAGGACATCAGGGATAAAACTGTAGACCTGTACAAGGCTGGGATGGGCTACAGGACAATAGGCAAGCAGCTTGGTGAGAAGGCAACAACTGTTGGCGCAATTATTAGAAAATGGAAGAAGTTCAAGATGACGGTCAATCTCCCTCGGTCTGGGGCACCATGCAAGATCTCACCTCGTGGGGCATCAATGATCATGAGGAAGGTGAGGGATCAGCCCAGAACTATACGGCAGGACCTGGTCAATGACCTGAAGAGAGCTGGGACCACAGTCTCAAAGAAAACCATTAGTAACACACTACGCCGTCATGGATTAAAATCCTGCAGCGCACGCAAGGTCCCCCTGCTCAAGCCAGCGCATGTCCAGGCCCGTCTGAAGTTTGCCAATGACCATCTGGATGATCCAGAGGAGGAATGGGAGAAGGTCATGTGGTCTGATGAGACAGAAATATAGCTTTTTGGTCTAAACTCCACTCGCCGTGTTTGGAGGAAGAAGAAGGATGAGTACAACCCCAAGAACACCATCCCAACCGTGAAGCATGGAGGTGGAAACATCATTCTTTGGGGATGCTTTTCTGCAAAGGGGACAGGACGACTGCACCGTATTGAGGGGAGGATGGATGGGGCCATGTATCGCGAGATCTTGGCCAACAACCTCCTTCCCTCAGTAAGAGCGTTGAAGAAGGGCGACATACAAGCTACAACTGCCTGCCTGCCTGCCTGTCTGTCTGCCTGCCTGCCTGCCTACCTGCCTGCCTGCTCTCCATTCCTCCAACAACACCACGCCACAGTAAAGGGCGCTACACTCTTTACGTCGCATACCGCCCGTTCCACAGATATTGCCACTCAGCATGATATAGTGCTAAAGGGTGAAATCAACGCTCCGTCGCTGTTTGCGTAGTTTACTTGAAGTGTGTTGGGCCATTAACGAATCCCGATCACCACGCGCTGCTCTGCGCCCACGCTATTGGAGGCTGGCATGATTGACGTGGGGATTGGCCTTTCTGATTGGCCGAGCGGGGATGGGAAAGGGCCCCTAAACCAATGGGCTGCGCCGAGGGCAGATGTTGCGGCTGAAGGCGGAGCTCTCCGAGGTACTTGAAGACGCGAGGTGCTGAATACACTTTAGTAAATCACAGGTCAGCGGGGGATAACGGGGAGAGACGGAGACCGTGCAGCTCGCGGCTCTTCACTGATGGACCGACAGGATATACAACCATTCCCTGGGTCACGGGCAGGTAAATGCTTTTCTCTGGTGTTTTTCCCTGGTGCATAATGGGCTCTAAATGATCCTTTATTTTCCCACGGTACGTCCAACCGGTCTGTCGGCGCGCACGTCTCTTCTCCGTGGAGGACCTCCCTCTCTTTCTTTTATTTTGATCTGCCTCTTTTCCTGGCTGCTCTGTCTCTCGCTCTATCCAGCGCAGATATTTTCTCATTCAGCCACCAGAGGAAATTGTTAGCTAAAGGCATGTGATGAGAGCGACGGACTAAATCATTGATCGTGTTCCTGTCCTTCAAGCGAACTGGGCTCACTACGTTATTTTACTGGATGTAGATAACAGCCGACTAGAGTAGTGCACTGGAGACTATTGGGTTTGATCTGTTCTTTCCCCACACTTACATCTCTGTCCCCCTCTCTCCTCTCCTCCCCTACTCTCTCTCCTCCCCTCCTTAACCCAGACACCTTATTCCATGCCTCTCCTCTGCCGGTGCCTCGTCATTGATGGGCAACCACTTGGACCGTATCACCCATCTCAGCTACAGCGAGCTGCCAACCGGAGACCCGTCCGGACTGGAGAAAGAGGAGCTAAGGGTCGGCGTAGCCTACTTCTTCTCCGACGAAGACGAAGAGGTGGATATTAATTATTTCTATACAAAGAATCTGTGTTGTGTGTATTCCACCGTGGAAACATGTGGCATCGCTTTAACCCTAAAGCTACTAACATATTTTAACACATTGATTACCAACTGAAACTATTGGAAAAAGCAACAATCATAGTAAAATATAAATGTATGTCTTATCAAAACATCATTAGACATATTATTAATGTTATGCTTATTATGTAAAATAAAAATAAGCATTTAGTACTAATAAGATAATTTACCGTAATTTGATTATAGTATCATTTCGTTTTCAGAATTTTGAAGTAAATAATAATTTTGTCATATTCATGTGGTAGAAACTACTGGCATTGAATTATAATTTTTATTTAACCTTTATTTAACTAGCCAAGCCAGTTAAAAATAAATTCTTATTTACAATGACGGCCTCCCTACAGGGTCAGCCCCTGGAGCAAATTAGGGTTAAGTGCCTTGCTCAAGGACACAGACAGATTTTTCACCTTGTCGGGCTGGGGTATTCGAACCAGCGACCTTTCAGGCTACCTACCGCCCCTAAACATTTGAAATGTACTTAATTTTACTGTCAAAAAGGCATTCAATTCACTTCAAAAAGGGATCCTGAGAGACATTATCAAAAAATATGGCTTAGTTGTCTTTATTTACCCAACAGCCAGCATTTGCATTGCTGTTAGTGAAACAATTGGAGTGGTAGGGGCTATGGTATCATTCTTCTAAAAGCATGTCCACATCTTGTAAGTCACTTCAAACCAAATTATATGTCACTCAAAATATCATAAGACAGTTGAAGTCGGAAGTTTACATACACCTTAGCCAAATGCATTTAAACTCAGTTTTTCACAATTCCTGACATTTAATCCTAGTAAAAATTCCCTGTCTTAGGTCAGTTAGGATCACCACTTTATTTTAAGAATGTGAAATGTCAGAATAATAGTAGAGAGAATGATTTATTTCAGCTTTTATTTCTTTCATCACATTCCCAGTGGGTCAGAAGTTTACATACACTCAATTAGTATTTGGTAGCATTGACTTTAAATTGTTTAACTTGGGTCAAACGTTTCGGGTAGCCTTCCACAAGCTTCCCACAATAAGCTGGGTGAATTTTGGCCCATTCCTCCTGACAGAACTGGTGTAACTGAGTCAGGTTTGTAGGCCTCCTTGCTCGCACACGCTTTTTCAGTTCTGCCCACAAATGTTCTATAGGCTTGAGGTCAGGGCAACTTTGGAAGTATACTTGGGGTCATTGTCCATTTGGAAGACCCATTTGCGACCAAGCTTTAACTTCCTGACTGATGTCTTGAGATGTTGCTTCAATATGTCCACATAATTTTCCTTCCTCATGATGCCATCTATTTTGTGAAGTGCACCAGTCCCTCCTGCAGCAAAGCACCCCCACAACATGATGCTGCCACCCCCGTGCTTCACGGTTGGGATGGTGTTCTTCGGCTTGCAAGCCTCCCCCTTTTTCCTCCAAACATAACGATGGTCATTGTGGTCAAACAGTTCTATTTTTGTTTTATCAGACCAGAGGACATTTCTCCAAAAAGTACCATCTTTGTCCCCATGTGCAGTTTGAGACCGTAGTCTGGCTTTTTTATGGCGGTTTTGGAGCAGTGGCTTCTTCCTTGCTGAGTGGCCTTTCAGGTTATGTTGATATAGGACTCGTTTTACTGTGGATATAGATACTTTTGTACCTGTTTCCTCCAGCATCTTCACAAGGTCCTTTGCTGTTGTTCTGGGATTGATTTGCACTTTTCGCACCAAAGTACGTTAATCTCTAGGAGACAGAACGTGTCTCCTTCCTGAGCGGTATGACGGCTGCGTGGTCCAATGGTGTTTATACTTGCATACTATTGTTTACAAGTACAGATGAACATGGTACCTTCAGGCGTTTGGAAATTGCTCCTAAGGATGAACCATTTTAGAATAAGTATAATGTAACACAATGTGGAAAAAGTCAAGGGATATGAATACTTTCTGAATGCACTTTATCTATAAGTAAATTCCGCGGGTGATAATTTGTAGTGTGATTTCCTTTACAGTCCATTGAGGTACTTAAAACCGTATTATAATCTCCCACCATAATTATTGATTGATGTATTTCCTGTAAACTCGATAAATTCAGTAAACTCAGTATTATTTTTTGTGTTATTTCTTCAATTATTTGCTCAGAACGTTTCTTGTAATATTACTTACAGCCGATCGGCGGTCACTCGCCATTATTTCGACCAGAAATTCTGGATCCTTTGTTTGTACCCCCCCAAGGCATTTCCACTCATCTGTTCCAAGACGCCTCCATCAGAGAAGAGGAATACCAAGTGGGATTCTAGGAGGCACGCATCACCATCCACCACTTCTGAGTATATTACTAGCTAATAACTCCTTCTAGAGAGACATCATGGACAGTAACACGTCCAGACAGCTAGCTGCGTGATGTACGGAGAACTCTCCGGGAAGAAGAAAGGCGGAGGTGTATGTTTCATGAATAACTACTCATGGTGCGATTGTGGTAACGTACAGGAACTCAAGTAATTTTGTTCTCCTGATCTGGAATAACTCAACATCAAAATGTCGACCGCATTACCTCCCGAAAGACTTGTCTTCGGTCATCGTCACAGCTGTGTATATTTCTCCTCTACACCAAATACAGCCCTCTGTGTATCTAAGTACTGTATTGCAGTTCTATCAAGTATTTATATCAGGGGAAGACTATCTTTACCATTGGTAGATTTTTATATGCACATAAATAAGGTAATTTAGATTTTGTACACAGTCATATGATACGTGGAAAAGTCCAATCTCGGGTGAGTTCATTGGGAGCTTTATCTCTACAGATGATCTGTCTATCTGGTCAGAATCATACAGGGCCCCCCCACTACCCTCTGATATAGATAACTTGTTATTACGTTTTCTGAGAAACCTAGATTCAAATAAAGGTCCTATTTATCAAATGACTATAGGCAGAATTAAGTGTTTTTGGCTGGGGTCAAAATGACCCCAAATTACTTAAATTTGTAAAATGTCCATATTGAAAGTCTAAACAATGATTTGTTTGAAAAATTGAATAAACTACCTTTAGCCTATGATAAAACATATGACCCCAGTTGGTAGCTTGAGGGGTTTTGTATCCCTGGGCTTGTAGGCTACTAACTCAGGCAGATCGCAAAATTCACGTTTAAATACATTTTTACCAAATTAATAGATAGCCTGGATTATTGAATTTTTTAAGCGTGAACCAGATTGATGAGCTCTCCCCACTATGTATTGTTTCTCCAGTGAGGATTCACCCTCTTAGGAGAATAATTTCTAATGTATCTGCAGAAACACGTTGTTTTGAGGGATTCACCCTCTAAGAGACTATCACAACCGGTCGTTATTGGGAGTCCCATAGGGCGGCGCACAATTGGCCCAGCGTCGTACGAGTTTGGTTGTAAATAAGAATTTGTTCTTAACTGACTTGCCTAGTTAAATAAACGTTAAATAAAAAATAATAATTTGTTTTGAGAAACATAAGCAGTATAGCAGTCTGGCAAACAGGGAGCCAAATGAACAGCTCTTTCACCGATGTGATTCGGGTTCACCGAAAAGATCATAAAAAAGAGACGTTCATTCTCGATCAACCCATCACTAACGACACATAAACTTGGATTTGATTTGCCTTTTTATTTTATTTATTTCACCTTTATTTAACCAGGTAGGTCAGTTGAGAACAAGTTCTCATTTGCAACTGCGACCTGGCCAAGACAAAGCAAAGCAGTGCGACAAAAAAAACAAAAAAACAACAGCAGAGTTACACATTAAACAAACAGTCAAAAACACAATAGAAAATCTATAAACAGAGTGCAAAATGTAGTGCAAAAATGCAGTAAGGTTGGGAGGTAGGACAATAAATAGACTATAGAGTAGACTGTTCTTTGGGGTATCTGTAAAGCACTTTGTGAATGCTGATGTAAAAAAGGTTTCTCTTAAATACATTTGATTGATTGATTTTATTGATGATTTTATTCTAGGTGGACGACGGAGGAGGAGGAGGAGGAGGTGGCGGTTACACCAAGGATCCTTGCCCCAGCCAGGAGCACCACGGGACAGTCAGCGAGCTGGAGTACTCCGCCTTCTGCTCCCAGGAATGCATCTTCTCCAAGCTCCGTGCCAACCAGGACCTGAACGTGTACTCCACCAAAACCTTGCTCTCCATGTGCAAGCCAGGGGACCTTGTGGAGCTAGTATCCACCTCACAGGCACCTCACTGGGCTGTGTACGAGCACAACGACCAGGTGATACACCTGCATAAGGGAGAGATACGGAAGGACAGCCTGACTGAGATAGGGCAGGGCCGGCATGGACGGATAGTGAACAGCCGCTACCGGTTCCGGCCACTGCCCTCCAACCTGGTGCTGCAGAACGCCGCTGGGCACCTCGGCCTGAACAGCGGGGAAATCTGTTGGACCAACTCAGAGAGCTTCGCCGCTTGGTGCCGCTTCGGGAAGCGGGAGTTTAAGAAGGAAGGCGAGGCATGCTCAGCAGAGCAGCAGTACTTCCTCAAAGTGCACTTTGGCGCCGGGACTCAGAGTGGACACGCACACACGCTGGTGTTCCGTAGCCTTGAAGACATGATCTGGGAGCGCAGGCGCGTGGACGCCAGCGGGATTCTGAAGGAGTTGTCTTTAGGGGTCAATGGTGGGAAGGAGTGATTGATTATGGAATTCTAATTGAAATGATAACCTCTGTTCTCCTCACACACAGCAAGAGAGGAAGGACTTGTTGTGTATGGAGGCGGTCTGCATAAGGCGGACAGACCGAGGACGGCTGCTCTATAACTCTTAACACTGTAGGAGACAGATGTGATCATCCTGCTAGAAGAAGAAGAAGAAATACTGAACCGTTTTCTGGTCGTGCCTGTTGTGTTATAGGGTCTGGTAGACATTGACACCTGCTTGTTAGAGAGCGGTTTCTCTCCGCCTCTGATAAGTCACCCTGTACCTTTAAAAGCCACAGCACACGACTCCGCTCACTCGTTTTTTTTTAAGGGTAACGGAATTTTCATCTCTCTCTCTCTGTCTGTCACTCACTCACTCACTCACTCACTCGGGTGCTGCTGCGGCAGACTACGGCAAGAGAGAAAGAGAGAAAGAGAGAAAGAGAGAAAGAGAGAAAGAGAGAAAGAGAGAAAGAGAGAAAGAGAGAAAGAGAGAAAGAAAGAAAGAAAGAAAGAAAGAGGTGAGAAGATTGTTGGATTGCTCCGGAGTCTCAGTTCTATTTTTTTACTCCTAGCTTTAACATTACCTAAGAAAACCTGGGACTTAACAAACACGGATAATACACCTATTCATGTTGTAGCCTACTAGACAGACAGACAACCAGACAGACGGACGGACGGACGGACAACCAGACAGACGGACAACCAGACAGACGGACAACCAGACAGACGGACAACCAGACAGACGGACAACCAGACAGACGGACAACCAGACAGACGGACAACCAGACAGACGGACAACCAGACAGATCGATCGACTGACTGACAGACAGACAGACAGACAACCGGACGGACGGAGAGAGGGAGGGACGGACGGGCGGGCGGACGGAGAGACGGGCGGGCGGGCGGACGGAGAGACGGGCGGGCGGGCGGGCGGACGGAGAGACGGGCGGACGGAGAGACGGGCGGACGGAGAGACGGGCGGACGGAGAGACGGGCGGGCGGGCGGACGGAGAGACGGGCGGACGGAGAGACGGAGAGACGGACGGACAGATAGCCACCTCTTACTGTCTCCAAATGTTGATGTACTTTTTATTTGTTTCCTTCCTGCCCTGGTGTTTGGTTGGATGTTCTTTCTTCCTGCCCTGGTGTTTGGTTGGATGTTCTTTCTTCCTGCCCTGGTGTTTGGTTGGAAAGCTATATTCATGCATTGATTGGTTTGGATTTGAGTCCCATAATGTTTTTGGATTTGAGTTTATGACATTTCTCACTGGTGTATTTTCTGCTCTAATAAACAGGAGGTTCTGGTCTGAAAGATATAGTGGTGATTTCAGCATGTAAACGTTTTTATAAATAATTTTATGCATGCCAGCAAAGCCACTACACACCACAACACTACACTAAACAATACATTAATAGCACTATAACTGTGACAAACAGTGCTCACAAACTGTTAGGGCCGACATAAAGCTGTTCCAACAGCAGAGTCCCAACACCTTACCACTGCTACACCTGGCTGTCAGCAGAGCCTCATCTGGCAGAGAAACAGTTCATTCAGCCTCATAAAAAACATAGCTGATATGTCTGACTTGATTAAACAAATGTGGTTTCTACTGACAATTGAGATGTACAAACTATGGCATAAGGGGACGACAAGCAGATGAGGCGATCCGTAATTTAGATTAAGACATTAATGAGCGAGCTAGGATGGACGTAGTCAATAACTATTTGTTCAGTACTTTTGAAATGTACAGCGACAGAATTCAGAACATGGGCCGTTCTTACAGTGTTCTCCCTGAACACCAAGTCAGAACCGTAGGATAAATAAAGGGGGCATATAAGCAGACAATGAAAGCTCTTACAATATTCAATGATTACATTTCTCTAAAACAGGTTATAGGCTACATGTGCACCACCAAGTCAGAACAGTAGGTGAAATTAAGAGGTGAAAATAGACCAGATTATTAGGGTGAGGCACATGGGTTACTAACAACTTACTACACAACATACACTTAGTATTACTTTCTAAGCTACAGTATACATATCTCCCTGGTATATTACATCAATTATGCAGCAGAATACAATACATTTTTGGACTCACCTTGTTGTGCTTTGCTCACTTAAACAGGAATGTGGCGCTTCTGGGCAAATTTTGTCATCAAAGTCTGGCATTCTCTGGATTTATGGTGCTTTCAGGAAAACTGGGAACTCGGAACAAACAAGGTCGAATCATGACATGAAGTGATCTTCAGGTCGGAGCTCTAGAAAGGGGCCAGAGTTCCCAATTTGGAATTCTGAGTTGGATGACCGTTCAATACTTTTTTTCCCAGTCAGAGCTTGATTTTTTTTCGAGTTCCCAGTTGACATGAACTCACTGAAGTCTGAGATTTCCCAGATCTGAGTCTCCAGTTGTTTGGAACGCGGCAGAAGTCATTGGATTGACAGCATGGTCAATGTATTCAACCTTTTCTGGCCCATGGATTGTGAATGTTTATCCTTTTAAGATTGGAAAAGAGTCCCTTAATCCCAGACTTGGGAACACAGCCACTCCACTGAATAGCAGGCTAGTGATTGCTTTGCAATGCTTGCAGTTAGACACTGATTCCGTCCAAACCACTCATTGTTGAATTAGCGATTTCCAACTTGTTGCGTAATGTTTTGGGCCGATAAGCACCGATACGTTTTATCTATAATTTCTCTTCAGGATTAAAAAGGATTTTCCAGTAGATTGTCAACGTGATTTATGATGACTGCTTGTCTAGCTTGCTAGCTAAGATTTTGAAATGATGGTGTTGACTTAATCAGTCCATTCAAAGCTACTGTAGATATGTGATTTGACGTCCTTTTATCTGTGGCCAATTATCTTGAGCCTTCTTGAATGGGCACTTTTAATGTAACTATGGCAGCAACCAAGGGGCTTGAATGTTCGAGCTCTCCCTGTAAAGTTTGCGGTGGCGTAGTGTCCCCATGAGTGACAGAACACTGAGCCAATCACTGTGCAACTAGAGAACATTACCAACACCTACGCTCTGTGTTTCCCGCTGGCTGCCCCACCAGCACAGAAAGCACTGAGCTAGGCTGAAACACAGAGCTAGGCTGAAACACAGAGCTAGGCTGAAACACCGAGCTAGGCTGAAACACCGAGCTAGGCTGAAACACCGAGCCAGCTAGGCTGAAACACCGAGCTAGGCTGAAGAAAAGACCATGTTTGTATTTGGCTTTATTAACTCAATTATTTATATTTTTTACATTATTAGCAAACTGATATGTGACACGTATTAATGCCAAAATAACATGCAAATCAGGCAAGTCTGAACAGGTGGGGCTTTCAACATGTCCCTGATTGAGTCTGTAATACCAACATGTTTCAAGCAGGCCACCATAGTCCCTGTGCCCAAGAACACTAAGGTAACCTGCCTAAATGACTACAGACCCGTAGCACTCACGTCTGTAGCCATGAAATGCTTTGAAAGGCTGGTCATGGCTCACATTAACACCATTATCCCAGAAACCCTAAACCCACTCCAATTTTTATACCGCCCCAACAGATCCACAGATGATGCAATCTCTATCGCACTCCACACTCCCCTTTCCCACCTGGACAAAAGGAACACCTATGTGAGAATGCTATTCATTGACAACAGCTCAGCGTTCAACACCATAGTGTCCTCAAAGCTCATCACTAAGCTAAGGACCCTGGGACTGAACACCTCCCTCTGCAACTGGATCCTGGACTTCCTGACGGGCCGCCCCCAGGTGGTAAGGTTATCAACACATCTGCCACGATGATCCTCAACACTGGGTGCCCCTCAAGGGGCGTGCTCAGTCCCCTCTTGATCACCCATGACTGCATGGCCACATACGACTCCAACACCATCATTAAGTTTGCTGACGACACAACAGTGGTAGACCTGATCGCAGACAACGACGAGACAGCCTATAGGGAGGAGGTCAGAGACCTGGCCGTGTGGTGCCAGGATAACAACCTCTCCCTACAACGATGAGACAGCCTATAGGGAGGAGGTCAGAGACCTGGCCGTGTGGTGCCAGGATAACAACCTCTCCCTACAACGATGAGACAGCCTATAGGGAGGAGATCAGAGACCTGGCCGTGTGGTGCCAGGATAACAACCTCTCCCTACAACGATGAGACAGCCTATAGGGAGGTCAGAGACCTGGCCGTGTGGTGCCAGGACAACAACCTCTCCCTCAACGTAATCAAAATGAAGGAGATGATTGTGGACTACAGGAAAAGGAGGACCGAGCACGCCGCCATTCTCATCGACGGGGCTGTAGTGGAGCAGGTTGAGAGCTTCAAGTTCCTTGGTGTCCACATCACCAACAAACTATCATGGTCCAAACACACCAAGACAGTCGTGAAGAGGGCACGACAAAGCCTATTCCCCCTCAGGAGACTGAAAAGGTTTGGCATGGGTCCTCAGATCCTCAAAAGGTTATACAGCTGCACCATCGAGAGCATCCTGACTGGCTGCATCACTGCCTGGTATGGCAACTGCTCAGCCTTCGACCGCAAGGCACTACAGAGGGTAGTGCGTACGGCCCAGTACATCACTGGGGCCAAGCTTCCTGCCATCCAGGAACTCTATACCAGGCGGTGTCAGAGGAAGGCCCTAAAAATTGTCAAAGACTCCAGTCAGCCAAGTCATAGACTGTTCTCTCTGCTACCGCATGGCAAGCGGTACCGGAGCGCCAAGTCTAGGTCCAAAAGGCTTCTCAACAGCTTCTACCCCCAAGCTATATGACTCTTGAACTAATCAAATGGCTACCCGGACTATTTGCATTGTGTCCCCCTCCCCCACACCCCAACCCCTCTCTTTTACACTGCTGCTACTCTCCGTTTATCATCTATGCATAGTCACTTTAACTATACCCACATGCACATATTACCTAAATTAGCCCGACTACCCGGTGCCCCTGCACATTGACTCTGTACCGGTACCACCTACATATACCACCTGTAAATACCACCTGTAAATACCACCTGCGTATATGTGTTTTTTTTTTATTTCTTTACTTTTCTATTGTTTACATAATACTTATTTTCTACTTAAACTGTATTGTTGGTTAAGGGCTTGTTAGTAAGCATTTCACTGTAAGGTCTACACCTGTTGTATTGTTGGTTAAGGTCTTGTTAGTAAGCATTTCACTGTAAGGTCTACACCTGTTGTATTGTTGGTTAAGGTCTTGTTAGTAAGCATTTCACTGTAAGGTCTACACCTGTTGTATTGTTGGTTAAGGTCTTGTTAGTAAGTATTTCACTGTAAGGTCTACACCTGTTGTATTGTTGGTTAAGGGCTTGTTAGTAAGCATTTCACTGTAAGGTCTACACCTGTTGTATTGTTGGTTAAGGGCTTGTTAGTAAGCATTTCACTGTAAGGTCTACACCTGTAGTATTGTTGGTTAAGGGCTTGTTAGTAAGCATTTCACTGTAAGGTCTACACCTGTTGTATTGTTGGTTAAGGGCTTGTTAGTAAGCATTTCACTGTAAGGTCTACACCTGTTGTATTGTTGGTTAAGGGCTTGTTAGTAAGCATTTCACTGTAAGGTCTACACCTGTTGTATTGTTGGTTAAGGGCTTGTTAGTAAGCATTTCACTGTAACGTCTACACCTGTTGTATTGTTGGTTAAGGGCTTGTTAGTAAGCATTTCACTGTAACGTCTACACCTGTTGTATTGTTGGTTAAGGTCTTGTTAGTAAGCATTTCACTGTAAGGTCTACATCTGTTGTATTGTTGGTTAAGGGCTTGTAAGTCAGCATTTCACTGTAAGGTCTACACCTGTTGTATTGTTGGTTAAGGGCTTGTTAGTAAGCATTTCACTGTAAGGTCTACACCTGTTGTATTGTTGGTTAAGGTCTTGTAAGTCAGCATTTCACTGTAAGGTCTACAACTGTTGTATTTGGCGCATGTGACAAATAAACTTTGATTCGATTTTATCATTGTACTGCAAAGAATACTGAATTCTGCAGGAGTTAATTTCATATTGGGCTAAAAGGGAGATGTTACAGGCTGTGTCCAGATTTCGATTAATATTCCATTTAACCAATTTCAAGTTCAAAGTTATAATTTTAGCGCTCTCATTTTAGCCGTCTCATTTCGGCACTCTCATTTGTTGGCAAAGTAAACATTATAATGCAATATATTAGTCTCTCAGAATATTAATCTTTTAAATTTGTCAGGCCCTGACTGAGGACAGGCCTCTTGACTCCTCTATGGAGTTGAAAGGTCACAGTCAGGCCCTGACTGAGGACAGGCCTCTTGACTCCTCTATGGAGTTGAAAGGTCACAGTCAGGACCTGACTGAGGACAGGCCTCTTGACTCCTCTATGGAGTTGAAAGGTCACAGTCAGGCCCTGACTGAGGACAGGCCTCTTGACTCCTCTATGGAGTTGAAAGGTCACAGTCAGGCCCTGACTGAGGACAGGCCTCTTGACTCCTCTATGGAGTTGAAAGGTCACAGTCAGGACCTGACATGAGAGTTCCAGCCAACTCTATGTTGATTATTGTTGATCCCCAATTAGAGGCAGCTGCCTTGAGTTGCCTCTAATTGGGGACTCCATTCCTGTTCCAGGTGTGTCCACCTTCAGTGTTCTCTAGGAGCAGACCAGTTCATGTCGCTGTCCTTTTGGTTTGAACCGTTAACTTTGACTGAATAAAAGATGTCAACTCGCAACTCTCTCTCCCTGTTCCTTCTACTCAGAAGAATCCACCACTCTGGGAACATTCAAGTACAGAGAGGGGAGGAACGCTGCCTTCAAGGGAAGTTGGATCTCGACGAGGAGCACCGCCGATCCATCTTTCCATTCCCCGAAGAGGAGTCCGGGTAGCAATCAAAGCTGTCATCAAGGCAAAGGGTGGCTATTGGAAGAATCTCAAATATAAAATATATTTTGATATGTTTAACCCTTTTTTGGTTACTACATGATTCCATATGTGTTATTTCATAGTTTCGATGTCAATACTATTATTCTACAATGTAGACATTTTTTTAAATAAAGAAAAACCCTTGAATGAGTAGGTGTTCTAAAACGTTTGACCAATAGTGTACATGAATGGTATTGTAGTAAAATACATGGAAGACTTCAAATCAAATGTTATTGATCACATGCATGTGGTTAGCAGATGTTATAGCGGTGTAGTGAAATGCTTGTGCTTCTAGCTCTGACAGTGCAGTAATATCTACCAATGTCACAGTATATACCCAATACACACAAATATAAGTATTGTACATTGGTGTGTAGAGACAAGAACATGTAGAGAATATATACTTTATTGTCCATTTGTTAGAATGGAAATATGTATTCTGCTTCTCCAAACACCCTGCAGTGCCTGCTCAAGGGCACAATGGCAGGAGATGATAGATGGGAACCTTCCAGCTACCAGTTCAGTTCCATACCTATTTCTGTGTCATCCTGGGCTTGAACAATTGTAATCACCACACTGATTCATTGGTCCTGTAGTAGCCTAGCCTTAGAGCAGGGTTTCCTGATCCAGGTCATTAGGCCTGTAGTAGCCTAGCCTTAGAGCAGGGTTTCCTGATCCAGGTCATTAGGCCTGTAGTAGCCTAGCCTTAGAGCAGGGTTTCCTGATCCAGGTCATTAGGCCTGTAGTAGCCTAGCCTTAGAGCAGGGTTTCCTGATCCAGGTCATTAGGCCTGTAGTAGCCTAGCCTTAGAGCAGGGTTTCCTGATCCAGGTCATTAGGCCTGTAGTAGCCTTAGAGCAGGGTTTCCTGATCCAGGTCATTAGGCCTGTAGTAGCCTTAGAGCAGGGTTTCCTGATCCAGGTCATTAGGCCTGTAGTAGCCTTAGAGCAGGGTTTCCTGATCCAGGTCATTAGGCCTGTAGTAGCCTAGCCTTAGAGCAGGGTTTCCTGATCCAGGTCATTGGGCCTGTAGTAGCCTAGCCTTAGAGCAGGGTTTCCTGATCCAGGTCATTAGGCCTGTAGTAGCCTTAGAGCAGGGTTTCCTGATCCAGGTCATTAGGCCTGTAGTAGCCTTAGAGCAGGGTTTCCTGATCCAGGTCATTAGGCCTGTAGTAGCCTAGCCTTAGAGCAGGGTTTCCTGATCCAGGTCATTAGGCCTGTAGTAGCCTAGCCTTAGAGCAGGGTTTCCTGATCCAGGTCATTGGGCCACAAAGGGCACATTTGGTTTTTGCCAATGGCACTAAACAGCTTATTCTAGTCATCAAATCGTGATACATTGATCATTTGAATCAGCTGTGTAGTGTTAGGACTAAAATAACCAGCTGTGTAGTGTTAGGACTAAAATAACCAGCTGTGTAGTGTTAGGACTAAAATAACCAGCTGTGTGGTGTTAGGACTAAAATAACCAGCTGTGTGGTGTTAGGACTAAAATAACCAGCTATGTAGTGTTAGGACTAAAATAACCAGCTGTGTGGTGTTAGGACTAAAATATCCAGCTGTGTGGTGTTAGGACTAAAAGAATCAGCTGTGTGGTGTTAGGACTAAAATAACCAGCTGTGTGGTGTTAGGACTAAAATAACCAGCTGTGTGGTGTTAGGACTAAAATAACCAGCTGTGTAGTGTTAGGACTAAAATAACCAGCTGTGTGGTGTTAGGACTAAAGGAATCACCCCTTTGGGACCCCGGGACCAGGATTGAGAAACAGAAGTTAGAGAGGCAGACCAGCAGCTGGAAGGTTGCTGGTTTAAGCCCCGGGCTGGACAACACAAAAATGGGAATGGAACTGAACTGGTCATTGATCCCATGTAGCATCTGCTGCCATTAGTGCCCTTGATTAAGGCAGCCAACCACCACAACTCCTCTCCATCCAGGGCCCTGCTGCTGACGCTGTGCCAACCACCACAACTCCTCTCCATCCAGGGCCCTGCTGCTGACGCTGTGCCAACCACCACAACTCCTCTCCATCCAGGGCCCTGCTGCTGACGCTGTGCCAACCACCACAACTCCTCTCCATCCAGGGCCCTGCTGCTGACGCTGTGCCAACCACCACAACTCCTCTCCATCCAGGGCCCTGCTGCTGACGCTGTGTCAACCACCACAACTCCTCTCCATCCAGGGCCCTGCTGCTGACGCTGTGCCAACCACCACAACTCCTCTCCATCCAGGGCCCTGCTGCTGACGCTGTGCCAACTTGTGTGTATTAGTTGTTGTTGGGAAAGGGGGAAGACACATTTTCATTCTAAGGATTATAAAGTTGTATTAAATTCATCCACGTCTTTATATAGAGTAGTGTCAAACTAGAGAGGGATGTACAGCCCCTATTGGCCCAGGCAGCCGAGCATGGGCACTAGATCTGCCCCCTCGTCTAGAATTAATGTGCATTCCTGGTAATACACCCGTGTCCCCTGTGGACCGGCTCGAACATTGGAGAAAGAGGGGAGAGCACGCCCTCATCCACATCGAAGGGGCTGTAGTGGAGCGGGTCGAGAGCTTCAAGTTCCTTGGCGTCCACATCACTATGGACTTAACGTGGTCCACACACACCCGCACAGTCGTGAAGAAGGCATGACAGTGCCTCTTCCCCATCAGGAGGCTGAAAAGACTTGGTACGGTGCCTCAGATTCTCAAAAAGTTCTACAGCTGCACCATCGAGAGCATCATGACTGCCTGCATCACCGCTTGGTATGACAAATTCACTACCCTCGACCTCAAAGTGCGGACAGCCCAGTACATCACTGGGGACGAGCTCCCTGCCATCCAGGACCTATACACCAGCGGATATCCGAAGGAAGGCCCGAAAATGCGGCAAATCTCATAAAAGATTATTGAGATTTATAAACTTGGTGCACGCCATACATACACATGTTTCCCGTTATAAATCAGACCTTTCGTAAAACTGTGCACGTGTGAAGGACGCCCTCCATTCACCTGTTATGGTGACAATAACACTCTTTATTTGCTGTATAGTTTGGAACTATTGGCATTTGGTCACGGCATGCAAAAGACTAATTGTGGTTCAATATTTTGTTTATCAATAGATTATTGGGTTCTATGTCCTGTCTTGGTTTAGGATCTGAGATTAAATAGGCAATGATGTCGCGCTCCAATCCCACAGCAATACTGTCAAATATTTTACATAAGCTACCGGTCTACAGCGCCTTCAGAAAGTATTCAACCACTTGATGTTTTCCACATTTTGTTGTTTTACAGCCTGAATTGAAAATGGATTACATTGCTATTTCTTTTCACTGGTTTACACACAAAACCCCATAATGTCAAAGTGGAATATTGTTTTTAGACATTTTTAATTAAAATTAACTTGAGTCAATAAGTATTCAACCCCTTTGTTATAGCAAGCCTAAATAAGTTCAGGAGTAAAAAAGTCACATAATAAGTTGCATGGACTCACACTGTGTGCAATAATAGTGATTAACATGATATTGAATGACTACCTCATCTCTACCCACACATATAATTATCTGTAAGGTCCCTCAGTCGAGCCGTGAATTTCAAACACAGATTCAACCATAAAGACCAGGGAGGTTTTCCAATGTCTCGCAAAGAAGGGCACCTATTGGTAAATGGGTAAAAATGACCAGATCAATGTGGAGCTATATACAGGGAGTATCAGTACCAGATCACTGTGATAAATGAGATCACGAGGTGTGCAATTATTTTGATCAATTAATTTAGTAACTAGTTTATGACGCTGTGATGTTGGTGATGTTGTGATGTAATGTACTTGTTACATGGGTTGTCAGGCTGAATAACCAGATACATGGGTTGTCAGGCTGAATAACCAGATACATGGGTTGTCAGGCTGAATAACCAGATACATGGGTTATCAGGCTGAATAACCAGATACATGGGTTGTCAGGCTGAATAACCAGATACATGGGTTGTCAGGCTGAATAACCAGATACATGGGTTGTCAGGCTGAATAACCAGATACATGGGTTGTCAGGCTGAATAACCAGATACATGGGTTGTCAGGCTGAATAACCAGATACATGGGTTGTCAGGCTGAATAACCAGATACATGGGTTGTCAGGCTGAATAACCAGATACATGGGTTGTCAGGCTGAATAACCAGATACATGGGTTGTCAGGCTGAATAACCAGATACATGGGTTGTCAGGCTGAATATCCAGATACATGGGTTGTCAGGCTGAATAACCAGATACATGGGTTGTCGGGCTGAATAACCAGATACATGGGTTGTCAGGCTGAATATCCAGATACATGGGTTGTCAGGCTGAATAACCAGATACATGGGTTATCGGGCTGAATAACCAGATACATGGGTTGTCAGGCTGAATAACCAGATACATGGGTTGTCAGGCTGAATAACCAGATACATGGGTTGTCAGGCTGAATATCCAGATACATGGGTTGTCAGGCTGAATAACCAGATACATGGGTTGTCAGGCTGAATAACCAGATACATGGTTTATCAGGCTGAATAACCAGATACATGGGTTATCAGGCTGAATAACCAGATACATGGGTTATCAGGCTGAATAACCAGATACATGGGTTATCAGGCTGAATAACCAGATACATGGGTTGTCAGGCTGAATAACCAGATACATGGGTTATCAGGCTGAATAACCAGATACATGGGTTATCAGGCTGAATAACCAGATACATGGGTTGTCAGGCTGAATAACCAGATACATGGGTTGTCAGGCTGAATAACCAGATACATGGGTTATCAGGCTGAATAACCAGATACATGGGTTGTCAGGCTGAATAACCAGATACATGGGTTGTCAGGCTGAATAACCAGATACATGGGTTATCAGGCTGAATAACCAGATACATGGGTTATCAGGCTGAATAACCAGATACATGGGTTGTCAGGCTGAATATCCAGATACATGGGTTGTCAGGCTGAATAACCAGATACATGGGTTATCAGGCTGAATAACCAGATACATGGGTTATCAGGCTGAATAACCAGATACATGGGTTGTCAGGCTGAATAACCAGATACATGGGTTATCAGGCTGAATAACCAGATACATGGGTTGTCAGGCTGAATAACCAGATACATGGGTTGTCAGGCTGAATAACCAGATACATGGGTTATCAGGCTGAATAACCAGATACATGGGTTATCAGGCTGAATAACCAGATACATGGGTTGTCAGGCTGAATAACCAGATACATGGGTTGTCAGGCTGAATAACCAGATACATGGGTTATCAGGCTGAATAACCAGATACATGGGTTATCAGGCTGAATAACCAGATACATGGGTTGTCAGGCTGAATAACCAGATACATGGGTTATCAGGCTGAATAACCAGATACATGGGTTATCAGGCTGAATAACCAGATACATGGGTTGTCAGGCTGAATAACCAGATACATGGGTTGTCAGGCTGAATAACCAGATACATGGGTTATCAGGCTGAATTACCAGATACATGGGTTATCAGGCTGAATAACCAGATACATGGGTTATCAGGCTGAATAACCAGATACATGGGTTATCAGGCTGAATAACCAGATACAGAATATGGAGAATACTAATGAAACCTGATGATAATAGTGCGTTGTTTTTTTATAATTTTGTTTCAAGCCCAAACCATTAATGAATCCAAAACTGACATTCATCCATAATATTTCAAATATCGAAGGGAACCAATTAAATCTTGTCGCAATAACGACCCTTGTAAGACAAGCACACACACACACACACACACTCACACACAGATGGTTGAGGAATGCAGCTCTATTGTGCAGTAGAGTGGATGTATTCACCCAGGGGGTTTGGGTTACTGAAGAGAAGAGATGTGGATGGACCATAGATGTTCACAGCTAGCCTGCCTGCCTGTCTACATGTTTGTCTCTCTCTCTCTCTCTCTCTCTCTCTCTCTCTCTCTGTGTGTGTGTGTGTCTCTCTCACTCACTCACTCACACACATTCCATTATGATTGGATCATTGCTCATTGGTTGAATGTGAGGTCTCTTACGCTTCACCATGTTATATCTTAGAAATCTGGAACTACACACATAGTAGAGTGAGGGGGGAGAGAAAGGGAGAGAGAGGGGGGAGAGAGAGGGGGGAGAGGAAGGGAGAGAGAGGGGGGAGAGGAAGGGAGAGAGATGGGGGAGAGGAAGGGAGAGAGAGGGGGGAGAGGAAGGGAGAGAGAGGAAGGGAGAGAGAGGGGGGAGAGGAAGGGAGAGAGAGGAAGGGAGAGAGGAAGGGGAGAGGAAGGGAGAGAGGAAGGGGAGAGGAAGGGAGAGAGGAAGGGGAGAGGAAGGGAGAGAGGAAGGGGAGAGGAAGGGAGAGAGAGGGGGGAGAGGAAGGGGAGAGGAAGGGAGAGAGAGGGGGGAGAGGAAGGGGAGAGGAAGGGAGAGAGAGGGGGGAGAGGAAGGAGAGAGGAAGGGAGAGAGAGGGGGGAGAGGAAGGGAGAGAGGAAGGGAGAGAGAGGGGGAGAGGAAGGGAGAGAGGAAGGGGAGAGGAAGGGAGAGAGGAAGGGGGAGAGAGGAAGGGGAGAGGAAGGGAGAGAGGAAGGGAGAGAGAGGGGGGAGAGAGGAAGGGGAGAGGAAGGGAGAGAGGAAGGGAGAGAGAGGGGGGAGAGGAAGGGAGAGAGGAAGGGAGAGAGAGAGGGGAGAGAGGAAGGGGAGAGGAAGGGAGAGAGGAAGGGAGAGAGGAAGGGAGAGAGAGGGGGGAGAGAGGAAGGGGAGAGGAAGGGAGAGAGGAAGGGAGAGAGGAAGGGAGAGAGAGGGGGGAGAGGAAGGGAGAGAGGAAGGGAGAGAGAGGGGGAGAGGAAGGGAGAGAGGAAAGCACGTAGAAGTCTGTAATTTTTATCATAGGTACACTTCAACTGTGAGTGATGGATTCTAAAACAAAAATCCAGAAAATCACATTGTATGATTTTTAAGTAATTAATTTTCATTTTATTGCATGACATAAGTATTTGATACATCAGAAAAGCAGAACTTCATATTTGGTACAGAAACCTTTGTTTGCAATTACAGAGATCATACGTTTCCTGTAGTTCTTGACCAGGTTTGCACACACTGCAGCAGGGATTTTGGCCCACTCCTCCATACAGACCTCTAGATCCTTCAGGTTTCGGGGCTGTCGCTGGGCAATACGGACTTTCAGCTCCCTCCAAAGATTTTCTATTGGGTTCAGGTCTGGAGACTGGCTAGGCCACTCCAGAACCTTGAGATGCATTTGAAGAACAATCTGGCCTTAATGGCCATGTATTGTTCTAATCTCCATAGCCGCTCCTCAGAGCCTGGTTCCTCTCTAGGTTGTGGTTGTGTTGTACTGGTGGAAATACAGGGCTCTATTCAATATGAATCACTGAAGCAATAGAAAGGTAAGGTTAATTTACATACAGTATGCAGCGTTTACTGTGAATATAGTCTCCGGAACGTTACCATTCAATTGCAATCACGCTGTAAGGCTGAATAAGGAATGACTTTACTGTCTCAGCTAACATGCTAACTGAATAAGGAATGACTTTACTGTCTCAGCTAACATGCTAACTGAATAAGGAATGACTTTACTGTCTCAGCTAACATGCTAACTGAATAAGGAATGACTTTACTGTCTCAGCTAACATGCTAACTGAATAAGGAATGACTTTACTGTCTCAGCTAACATGCTTACTGAATAAGGAATGACTTTACTGTCTCAGCTAACATGCTAACTGAATAAGGAATGACTTTACTGTCTCAGCTAACATGCTTACTGAATAAGGAATGACTTTACTGTCTCAGCTAACATGCTAACTGAATAAGGAATGACTTTACTGTCTCAGCTAACATGCTTACTGAATAAGGAATGACTTTACTGTCTCAGCTAACATGCTTACTGAATAAGGAATTACTTTACTGTCTCAGCTAACATGCTTACTGAATAAGGAATGACTTTACTGTCTCAGCTAACATGCTAACTGAATAAGCTGGTAGCGCTAGAAATAAAAGTACAAGGAGTGAAATAAACTCAACCTCATTCTTTACCAGTGAATCCTATCACTTAACAAAGTTTATCTATTCAAAGTGCATAAAAAACAGTATTGGCTTATTTCTGTAAAAACAAGAAAACAGAACAAACCACTAACTCAGTTAGCCTTGCAAACATTTCTCAATAACCTTGACAAAAGAATACACTTATATACATGCAATTTCCATAGACAAACACTGGCAGTAGAATGGCCTTACTGAAGAGCTCAGTGACTATCAACGTGGCACCGTCATAGGACGACAGTTCGTCAAATTTCTGCCCTGCTAGAGCTGCCCCGGTCAACTGTAAGTGCTGTTATTGTGAAGTGGAAACGTCAAGGAGCAACAACTGCTCAGCCGTGAAGTGGTAGGCCACACAAGCTCACAGAACGGGACCACCGAGTGCTGTCCTCGGTTGCAACACTCAATACCGAGTTCCAAACTGCTTCTGGAAGCAACGTCAGCACAAGAACTGCCAAGTGTTCAGTGTTGGCTGGAGGGGTGTAAATCTTGCCGCCATTGGACTCTGGAGCAGTGGAACCGCGTTCTCTTGAGTGATGAATCACACGTCACCATCTGGCAGTCCGACGGACAAATCTGGGTTTGGAGGAAGTTTGGTGGAAGAGTTTTTCATGGTTCGGGCTAGGCCCCTTAGTTCCAGTGAAAGGAAATCTTAACGCTACAGCATAGAATGACATTCTAGATGATTCCAACTTTGTGGCAGCAGTTTAGGAAAAGCCCTTTCCTGTTTCAGCATGACAATGCCCCTGCGCACAAAGCGAAGTCCATACAGAAATGGTTTGTTGAGATCAGTGTGAACTTGACAGGCCTGCACAGAGCCCTGACCTCAATGCCATCGAATACCTTTGGGATGAATTGGAACGCAGACTGCGAGCCAGGAGTAATAGCCCAACATCAGTCCCCGACCTCACTAATGCTCTTGTGGCTGAATGGAAGCAAGTCCCTGCAGCAATGTTCCAACATCTAGTGAGAAGCCTTCCCAGAAGAGTGGAGGTTTTTATAGCAGCATAAGGGAGGACCAACTGCTACTACAGATTCATGGGACATCACCCTCTCACTGTGCATGCACTATCCCAGAATACCCTCTCAATACTATAGCGACTTTAACCCAATACTAATGGACAACTAATCAATACTGTAGCGACTTTAACCCAATACTAATGGACAACTAATCAATACTATAGCGACTTTAACCCAATACTAATGGACAACTAATCAATACTATAGCGACTTTAACCCAATACTAATGGACAACTAATAGATAGATAGATAGATAGGTACTTTATTGATCCCCCGGGGGGGAAATTTCCTAATCACTACTATAGCGACTTTACCCAGCGCCTACAGACCTTGTCAAGGGATTCAGATCTCTTGGTATAATGGTTAAGGTGTTGGATTGACAGTCAGTCGCTGGACTTGGGTTCGAGTTGCCGTCGAGGCTAAAGTCGCTACAAAACAAATCAATAGTAACCAATATCATAATAAACAATTTCAGAAAAATACTCTGAAGTAATGTTCTCACAATTCTCCTACAACGTTCCTAGAACACACCAACAGCGTTCCTACAACGTTCCAACAATGTTCCAACAACGTTCATACAATGTTCCAGCAATGTTCCAACAACGTTCATACAATGTTCCAACAACGGCCCAACAATCTTTGTAAAACGCTCCATCAACATTCCTACAACGTTCCAACAACGTTCCTACAACGCTCCAACAACGCTCCAACAACGCTCCGACAACGCTCCTACAACGTTCCTACAACGTTCCAACAACGTTCCAACAACGTTCCAAGTGCACAGAGACTGAGGCTCCAATACATGGCCATATATTATCATATAAACATAATCTGGAACGACTGCTGATTAACATGGTATGGACACACACACACACACACACACACACACACACACACACACACACACACACACACACTGCTGATTAACATGGTATGGACACACACACACACAGTGGGATAAAACACCTGGTAGATCAGTTTTCCGGAAAGGAAGCTCGGTTTCCACAGCAACCTGTTACTTACATTTTCCATACAACCCAGAGGGAAAGAGAGCGAGAGAGAGAAGGAGAGGGGGAGAGGGGAGAGAGGGGGAGGGGGAGAGGGGAGAGAGGGGGATGAAGAGATGGAGACAGAGTGGGAGATGGAGTGAGAGGGGGGAAGAAAGTATAGTTCTCTGCAGAAAGCGAGATATGGAGAGGAAGAGAGAGGTAGAATGAGAGTGACGTCATGTCTCTGTCATAAGGTCTATAGATATAGGGGGACGTCATGTCTCTGTCATAAGGTCTATAGATATAGGGGGACGTCATGTCTCTGTCATAAGGTCTATAGATATAGGGGGACGTCTTGTCTCTGTCATAAGGTCTATAGATATAGGGGGACGTCATGTCTCTGTCATAAGGTCTATAGATATAGGGGGACGTCATGTCTCTGTCATAAGGTCTATAGATATAGGGGGACGTCATGTCTCTGTCATAAGGTCTATAGATATAGGAGGACGTCATGTCTCTGTCATAAGGTCTATAGATATAGGGGGACGTCATGTCTCTGTCATAAGGTCTATAGATATAGGAGGACGTCATGTCTCTGTCATAAGGTCTATAGATATAGGGGGACGTCATGTCTCTGTCATAAGGTCTATAGATATAGGGGGACGTCATGTCTCTGTCATAAGGTCTATAGATATAGGAGGACGTCATGTCTCTGTCATAAGGTCTATAGATATAGGGGGACGTCATGTCTCTGTCATAAGGTCTATAGATATAGGAGGACGTCATGTCTCTGTCATAAGGTCTATAGATATAGGGGGACGTCATGTCTCTGTCATAAGGTCTATAGATATAGGGGGACGTCATGTCTCTGTCATAAGGTCTATAGATATAGGAGGACGTCATGTCTCTGTCATAAGGTCTATAGATATAGGGGGACGTCATGTCTCTGTCATAAGGTCTATAGATATAGGAGGACGTCATGTCTCTGTCATAAGGTCTATAGATATAGGGGGACGTCATGTCTCTGTCATAAGGTCTATAGATATAGGGGGACGTCATGTCTCTGTCATAAGGTCTATAGATATAGGGGGACGTCATGTCTCTGTCATAAGGTCTATAGATATAGGGGGACGTCATGTCTCTGTCATAAGGTCTATAGATATAGGAGGACGTCATGTCTCTGTCATAAGGTCTATAGATATAGGGGGACGTCATGTCTCTGTCATAAGGTCTATAGATATAGGGGGACGTCATGTCTCTGTCATAAGGTCTATAGATATAGGGGGACGTCATGTCTCTGTCATAAGGTCTATAGATATAGGGGGACGTCATGTCTCTGTCATAAGGTCTATAGATATAGGGGGACGTCATGTCTCTGTCATAAGGTCTATAGATATAGGGGGACGTCATGTCTCTGTCATAAGGTCTATAGATATAGGGGGACGTCATGTCTCTGTCATAAGGTCTATAGATATAGGGGGACGTCATGTCTCTGTCATAAGGTCTATAGATATAGGGGGACGTCATGTCTCTGTCATAAGGTCTATAGATATAGGGGGACGTCATGTCTCTGTCATAAGGTCTATAGATATAGGGGGACGTCATGTCTCTGTCATAAGGTCTATAGATATAGGGGGACGTCATGTCTCTGTCATAAGGTCTATAGATATAGGGGGACGTCATGTCTCTGTCATAAGGTCTATAGATATAGGGGGACGTCATGTCTCTGTCATAAGGTCTATAGATATAGGAGGACGTCATGTCTCTGTCATAAGGTCTATAGATATAGGAGGACGTCATGTCTCTGTCATAAGGTCTATAGATATAGGGGGACGTCATGTCTCTGTCATAAGGTCTATAGATATAGGGGGACGTCATGTCTCTGTCATAAGGTCTATAGATATAGGGGGACGTCATGTCTCTGTCATAAGGTCTATAGATATAGGGGGACGTCATGTCTCTGTCATAAGGTCTATAGATATAGGGGGACGTCATGTCTCTGTCATAAGGTCTATAGATATAGGGGGACGTCATGTCTCTGTCATAAGGTCTATAGATATAGGGGGACGTCATGTCTCTGTCATAAGGTCTATAGATATAGGGGGACGTCATGTCTCTGTCATAAGGTCTATAGATATAGGAGGACGTCATGTCTCTGTCATAAGGTCTATAGATATAGGAGGACGTCATGTCTCTGTCATAAGGTCTATAGATATAGGAGGACGTCATGTCTCTGTCATAAGGTCTATAGATATAGGGGGACGTCATGTCTCTGTCATAAGGTCTATAGATATAGGGGGACGTCATGTCTCTGTCATAAGGTCTATAGATATAGGGGGACGTCATGTCTCTGTCATAAGGTCTATAGATATAGGGGGACGTCATGTCTCTGTCATAAGGTCTATAGATATAGGGGGACGTCATGTCTCTGTCATAAGGTCTATAGATATAGGAGGACGTCATGTCTCTGTCATAAGGTCTATAGATATAGGGGGACGTCATGTCTCTGTCATAAGGTCTATAGATATAGGAGGACGTCATGTCTCTGTCATAAGGTCTATAGATATAGGGGGACGTCATGTCTCTGTCATAAGGTCTATAGATATAGGAGGACGTCATGTCTCTGTCATAAGGTCTATAGATATAGGGGGACGTCATGTCTCTGTCATAAGGTCTATAGATATAGGAGGACGTCATGTCTCTGTCATAAGGTCTATAGATATAGGGGGACGTCATGTCTCTGTCATAAGGTCTATAGATATAGGGGGACGTCATGTCTCTGTCATAAGGTCTATAGATATAGGGGGACGTCATGTCTCTGTCATAAGGTCTATAGATATAGGGGGACGTCATGTCTCTGTCATAAGGTCTATAGATATAGGGGGACGTCATGTCTCTGTCATAAGGTCTATAGATATAGGGGGACGTCATGTCTCTGTCATAAGGTCTATAGATATAGGGGGACGTCATGTCTCTGTCATAAGGTCTATAGATATAGGGGGACGTCATGTCTCTGTCATAAGGTCTATAGATATAGGGGGACGTCATGTCTCTGTCATAAGGTCTATAGATATAGGAGGACGTCATGTCTCTGTCATAAGGTCTATAGATATAGGGGGACGTCATGTCTCTGTCATAAGGTCTATAGATATAGGGGGACGTCATGTCTCTGTCATAAGGTCTATAGATATAGGGGGACGTCATGTCTCTGTCATAAGGTCTATAGATATAGGAGGACGTCATGTCTCTGTCATAAGGTCTATAGATATAGGGGGACGTCATGTCTCTGTCATAAGGTCTATAGATATAGGAGGACGTCATGTCTCTGTCATAAGGTCTATAGATATAGGAGGACGTCATGTCTCTGTCATAAGGTCTATAGATATAGGAGGACGTCATGTCTCTGTCATAAGGTCTATAGATATAGGAGGACGTCATGTCTCTGTCATAAGGTCTATAGATATAGGAGGACGTCATGTCTCTGTCATAAGGTCTATAGATATAGGGGGACGTCATGTCTCTGTCATAAGGTCTATAGATATAGGGGGACGTCATGTCTCTGTCATAAGGTCTATAGATATAGGGGGACGTCATGTCTCTGTCATAAGGTCTATAGATATAGGGGGACGTCATG
Organism: Thymallus thymallus; assembly: GCA_023634145.1. NCBI lineage: Eukaryota > Metazoa > Chordata > Actinopteri > Salmoniformes > Salmonidae > Thymallus > Thymallus thymallus. Next base: position 1,150,285 of record CM042412.1, read on the forward strand.
TCTCTGTCATAAGGTCTATAGATATAGGGGGACGTCATGTCTCTGTCATAAGGTCTATAGATATAGGGGGACGTCATGTCTCTGTCATAAGGTCTATAGATATAGGGGGACGTCATGTCTCTGTCATAAGGTCTATAGATATAGGGGGACGTCAAGTCATTACATCATCAGTCTCCTTCCTGTAACATATATACAGTAGGTAGATACTGTTTCATCATCATCATACAATCACACACACACTCATATACACACACACACACACACACACACACACACACACACACACACACACACACACACACACACACACACACACACACACACACACACACACACACACACAGAGCCTTTGTCACAGTGCAGGGAGAGTAACCTTGCTGTTTGAATCCACAGTGGAAGGCTTTAAACTGTTTGGTTCTCTACTCACCTATTAATCAACCAGACAGACACAGGCCTTCATGGCCACACGCTGGAGAGAGACAGAGAAGGACAGAGAAGGACAGAGAAGGACAGAGAAAGATGGGTAGAGGAAGAGACAGGGGGAGATAGGTAGAGGAAGAGACAGGGGGGAGAGGGGGAGAGGGAGAGACAGAGGGGAGAGGGGGAGAGGAAGAGACAGAGGGGAGAGGGGGAGAGGGAGAGGAAGAGACAGAGTGGGGGAGAGGGGGAGAGGAAGAGACGGGGGAGAGGGGGAGAGGGAGAGGAAGAGACAGGGGGAGAGGGGGAGAGGAAGAGACAGGGGGGAGAGGGGGAGAGGAAGAGACAGGGTGGAGAGGGGGAGAGGAAGAGACAGGGGGAGAGGGGGAGAGGAAGAGACAGGGTGGAGAGGGGGAGAGGAAGAGACGGGGGGAGAGGGGGAGAGGAAGAGACAGGGTGGAGAGGGGGAGAGGAAGAGACGAGGGGGAGAGGGGGAGAGGAAGAGACGGGGGGAGAGGGGGAGAGGAAGAGACAGGGTGGAGAGGGGGAGAGGAAGAGACGGGGGGAGAGGGGGAGAGGAAGAGACAGGGGGGAGAGGAAGAGACGGGGGGAGAGGGGGAGAGGAAGAGACAGGGGGGAGAGGGGGAGAGGAAGAGACAGGGGGAGAGGGGGAGAGGGGGAGAGGAAGAGACAGGGGGGAGAGGGGGAGAGGAAGAGACAGGGGGGAGAGGGGGAGAGGAAGAGACAGGGGGGAGAGGGGGAGAGGAAGAGACGAGGGGGAGAGGGGGAGAGGGGGAGACAGGGGGGAGAGGGGGAGAGGAAGAGACAGGGGGGAGAGGAAGAGACAGGGGGGAGAGGGGAAGAGGAAGAGACAGGGGGGAGAGAAGGAATGTTATGTTATTGTCACATGTTGTTACATTACAGTCTTATTCTAAAATGGTTTGAATAAAAAATAAAAAATAAATAAAAAACAGAAATATATTATTTACATAAGTATTCAGATCATTTGCTATGAGACTCTGAATTGTTTCCATTGATCAAAGAGAGCTCTGGGGAAGAGAACGACACAAAACACCAAGACTCTTCCTAGAGCTGAGCAATCGGGGAAGAAGGGCCTTGGTCAGGGAGGTGATCAAGAACCCGGTGGTCACTCTGACAGAGCTCTAGAGTTCCTCTGTGGAAATGGGAGAACCTTCCAGAAGGACAACCATCTCTGCAGCACTCCACCAATCAGGCCTTTATGGAGGAGTGGCCAGACGGAAGCCACTCCTCAGTAAAAGGCACATCACAGCCTGCTTAGAGTTTTCCAAAAGGCACCTTGAGGACTCTCAGACCATGAGAAACAAGATTCTCTGGTCTAAAGAAACCAAGATTGAACTTTTTGGCCTGAACGCCAAGCATCACGTCTGGAGGAAACCTGGCACCATCCCTATGGTGAAGCATGTGGTGGCAGCATCATGCTGTGGGGATGTTTTTCAGCGGCAGGGACTGGGAGACAGAAAGGAATGTTATGTTATGGTCAGTATATGTAGCAGTAAGGAATGTTATGTTATGGTCAGTATATGAAGCAGAAAGGAATGTTATGTTATGGTCAGTATATGTAGCAGTAAGGAATGTTATGGTCAGTATATGTGGCAGTAAGGAATGTTATGTTATGGTCAGTATATGAAGCAGAAAGGAATGTTATGGTCAGTATATGTAGCAGAAAGGAATGTTATGGTCAGTATATGTAGCAGTAAGGAATGTTATGTTATGGTCAGTATATGTAGCAGTAAGGAATGTTATGTTATGGTCAGTATATGTAGCAGTAATGAATGTTATGTTATGGTCAGTATATGTAGCAGTAAGGAATGTTATGTTATGGTCAGTATATGTAGCAGTAAGGAATGTTATGTTATGGTCAGTATATGTAGCAGTAAGGAATGTTATGTTATGGTCAGTATATGTAGCAGTAAGGAATGTTATGTTATGGTCAGTATATGAAGCAGAAAGGAATGTTATGGTCAGTATATGTGGCAGTAACGAATGTTATGTTATGGTCAGTATATGTAGCAGTAAGGAATGTTATGTTATGGTCAGTATATGTAGCAGTAAGGAATGTTATGTTATGGTCAGTATATGTAGCAGTAAGGAATGTTATGTTATGGTCAGTATATGTAGCAGTAAGGAATGTTATGTTATGGTCAGTATATGTAGCAGTAATGAATGTTATGTTATGGTCAGTATATGTAGCAGTAAGGAATGTTATGTTATGGTCAGTATATGTAGCAGTAAGGAATGTTATGTTATGGTCAGTATATGTAGCAGTAAGGAATGTTATGTTATGGTCAGTATATGTAGCAGTAAGGAATGTTATGTTATGGTCAGTATATGTAGCAGTAAGGAATGTTATGTTATGGTCAGTATATGTAGCAGTAAGGAATGTTATGTTATGGTCAGTATATGTAGCAGTAATGAATGTTATGTTATGGTCAGTATATGTAGCAGTAAGGAATGTTATGTTATGGTCAGTATATGTAGCAGTAAGGAATGTTATGTTATGGTCAGTATATGTAGCAGTAAGGAATGTTATGTTATGGTCAGTATATGTAGCAGTAAGGAATGTTATGTTATGGTCAGTATATGTAGCAGTAAGGAATGTTATGTTATGGTCAGTATATGTAGCAGTAATGAATGTTATGTTATGGTCAGTATATGTAGCAGTAAGGAATGTTATGTTATGGTCAGTATATGTAGCAGTAAGGAATGTTATGTTATGGTCAGTATACTGTATGTAGCAGAAAGAAATGTTGTGTTATGTTGTGCTATGTTATGTTACGGTCAGTATGTAGCAGGAATGAATTCCTCCCTGACAAAGTCTGATATGTCATTAATGGCTGAACCCACTCGTCCCTACTGTATTAAAATGCACACACCCACTCCAGACCATAAACTAGTTCATTATTCAAATTATTTATTGTGTTTGTCTCCATATTTAATCAGCTAATCGATTCTGAACACGTCCTCCACCTCAACAAGCTTCCGGATAGAGGGAGGAGAGAGGGGGAGAGGAGGAGAGAGGGGGGAGGAGAAGTAGAGAGGTATGAGGAGAGAGGGGGGAGAGGAGGAGAGGAGAAGGAGAAAGGTATGAGGAGAGAAGGGGAGAGGAGGAGAGAGGGGGGAGAAGGAGAGAGGTATGAGGAGAGAGGGGGAGCGTAGGAGAGAGGGGGAGAAGGAGAGAGGTATGAGGAGAGAGGGGGAGAGGAGGAGAGAGGTAGGAGGAGAGGGGGGAGAGGAGGAGAAGGAGAGAGGTATGAGGAGAGGGGGAGAGGAGGAGAGAGGGGGAGGAGAAGAAGAGAGGTATGAGGAGGGGGGAGAGGGGGCGAGGGGGAGAGGAGGAGAGAGGTAGGAGGAGAGGGGCGAGAGGAGGAGAGAGGTATGAGGAGAGGGGGGAGAGGAGGAGAAGACGGGGAGAGAGAGTGTGTGTGTGTGTGTGTGTGTGTGTGTGTGTGTGTGTGTGTGTGTGTGTGTGTGTGTGTGTGTGTGTGTGTGTGTGTGTGTGTGTGTGTGTGTTGCAGGATTAGTTATTTTCTATTTTGGTGTCTATTATTTGTATTAAAGATTAAACTGCATTATGTAACACAGAATAAAACTATTAATAAAAGCCTCATGATGGTGGTGACTGTTCATTACTGCTGATCACTTATTAACCATCAGTTATTCATGATGGTAGTGACTGTTCATTACTGCTGATCACTTATTAACCATCAGTTATTCATGATGGTAGTGACTGTTCATTACTGCTGATCAATTATTAACCGTCAGTTATTCATGATGGTAGTGACTGTTCATTACTGCTGATCACTTATTAACCATCAGTTATTCATGATGGTAGTGACTGTTCATTACTGCTGATCACTTATTAACCATCAGTTATTCATGATGGTAGTGACTGTTCATTACTGCTGATCAATTATTAACCGTCAGTTATTCATGATGGTAGTGACTGTTCATTACTGCTGATCACTTATTAACCATCAGTTATTCATGATGGTAGTGACTGTTCATTACTGCTGATCACTTATCAACCGTCAGTTATTCATGATGGTAGTGACTGTTCATTACTGCTGATCACTTATTAACCATCAGTTATTCATGATGGTAGTGACTGTTCATTACTGCTGATCACTTATTAACCATCAGTTATTCATGATGGTAGTGACTGTTCATTACTGCTGATCACTTATTAACCATCAGTTATTCACTTTAATAAAATATTTCAGTTGTGTTTATTACATTAGTTTTATTTGATAACTTTATTATTTAATTCCAAGTCATCATCTCATCTCTATAGAGCTGCTGTCTGACTAAATCACTAGTTTAGTAGTTCTTCAAAGTAAATAAGGCTGAATACCAACTATCAATCACTTAGATCATGTATTTTCAGGCAGACATATACCTCACGAAACAACTTATTCTTCCATCTCTTTAAAGAAACACAGACCGGACAAGTAGCCGTGCAATGGATTATGGTCATTGAAGTTAATTACCATGTTTTCTGCACTAAACTGTGTAGAATATTGGCCTGTTGGAAACTATAACTCCCTACTATGCACTCTGTTTATAGATTATAGATTTTATAGATTATAGATTTTCTATTGTGTTTTTGACTGTTTGTTTAATGTGTAACTCTGTGTTGTTGTTTTTTGTCGCACTGCTTTGCTTTGTCTTGGCCAGGTCACAGTTGCAAATGAGAACTTGTTCTCAACTGACCTACCTGGTTAAATAAAGGTGAAATAAAAAATAAAAAAAATACTATATCACACAGTTCAGACTGGATCTGATTAATCTGATGACAAGAGAAGAGACAGCCTGGTCTCATAGACCAGACGTAACAAAGTAAATATGATCTGTTCGTTTGGTAACGAGTATGATATGTTCCGTTTGGTAATGAGTATGATATGTTCCGTTTGGTAATGAGTATGATATGTTCCGTTTGGTAATGAGTATGATATGTTCCGTTTGGTGATGAGTATGATATGTTCCGTTTGGTGATGAGTATGATATTTTCCATTTGGTGATGAGTATGATATGTTCCGTTTGGTAAAGAGTATGATATGTTCGTTTCGTAATGAGTATGATATGTTCCGTTTGGTAATGAGTATGATGTGTTCCGTTTGGTAATGAGTATGATGTGTTCCGTTTGGTAATGAGTATGATATATTCCGTTTGGTAATGAGTATGATATGTTCCGTTTGGTAATGAGTATGATATGTTCCGTTTGGTAATGAGTATGATATGTTCCGTTTGGTAATGAGTATGATATGTTCCGTTTGGTAATGAGTATGATATGTTCCGTTTGGTAATGAGTATGATATGTTCCGTTTGGTAATGAGTATGATATATTCCGTTTGGTAATGAGTATGATATGTTCCGTTTGGTAATGAGTATGATATGTTCCGTTTGGTAATGAGTATGATATGTTCCGTTTGGTAATGAGTATGATATGTTCCGTTTGGTAATGAGTATGATATGTTCGTTTGGTAATGAGTATGATATGTTCCGTTTGGTGATGAGTATGATATGTTCCATTTGGTGATGAGTATGATATTTTCCATTTGGTGATGAGTATGATATGTTCCGTTTGGTAATGAGTATGATATGTTCGTTTGGTAATGAGTATGATATGTTCCGTTTGGTAATGAGTATGATATGTTCCGTTTGGTAATGAGTATGATATGTTCCGTTTGGTAATGAGTATGATATGTTCCGTTTGGTAATGAGTATGATATGTTCCGTTTGGTGATGAGTATGATATGTTCCATTTGGTGATGAGTATGATATTTTCCATTTGGTGATGAGTATGATATTTTCCATTTGGTGATGAGTATGATATGTTCCGTTTGGTAAAGAGTATGATATGTTCGTTTCGTAATGAGTATGATATGTTCCGTTTGGTAATGAGTATGATGTGTTCCGTTTGGTAATGAGTATGATGTGTTCCGTTTGGTAATGAGTATGATATATTCCGTTTGGTAATGAGTATGATATGTTCCGTTTGGTAATGAGTATGATATGTTCCGTTTGGTAATGAGTATGATATGTTCCGTTTGGTAATGAGTATGATATGTTCCGTTTGGTAATGAGTATGATATGTTCCGTTTGGTAATGAGTATGATATGTTCCGTTTGGTAATGAGTATGATATATTCCGTTTGGTAATGAGTATGATATGTTCCGTTTGGTAATGAGTATGATATGTTCCGTTTGGTAATGAGTATGATATGTTCCGTTTGGTAATGAGTATGATATGTTCCGTTTGGTAATGAGTATGATATGTTCGTTTGGTAATGAGTATGATATGTTCCGTTTGGTGATGAGTATGATATGTTCCATTTGGTGATGAGTATGATATTTTCCATTTGGTGATGAGTATGATATGTTCCGTTTGGTAATGAGTATGATATGTTCGTTTGGTAATGAGTATGATATGTTCCGTTTGGTAATGAGTATGATATGTTCCGTTTGGTAATGAGTATGATATGTTCCGTTTGGTAATGAGTATGATATGTTCCGTTTGGTAATGAGTATGATATGTTCCGTTTGGTGATGAGTATGATATGTTCCATTTGGTGATGAGTATGATATTTTCCATTTGGTGATGAGTATGATATGTTCCGTTTGGTAAAGAGTATGATATGTTCGTTTCGTAATGAGTATGATATGTTCCGTTTGGTAATGAGTATGATGTGTTCCGTTTGGTAATGAGTATGATGTGTTCCGTTTGGTAATGAGTATGATATATTCCGTTTGGTAATGAGTATGATATGTTCCGTTTGGTAATGAGTATGATATGTTCCGTTTGGTAATGAGTATGATATGTTCCGTTTGGTAATGAGTATGATATGTTCCGTTTGGTAATGAGTATGATATGTTCCGTTTGGTAATGAGTATGATATGTTCCGTTTGGTAATGAGTATGATATATTCCGTTTGGTAATGAGTATGATATGTTCCGTTTGGTAATGAGTATGATATGTTCCGTTTGGTAATGAGTATGATATGTTCCGTTTGGTAATGAGTATGATATGTTCCGTTTGGTAATGAGTATGATATGTTCGTTTGGTAATGAGTATGATATGTTCCGTTTGGTAATGAGTATGATATGTTCGTTTGGTAATGAGTATGATATGTTCCGTTTGGTGATGAGTATGATATGTTCCATTTGGTGATGAGTATGATATTTTCCATTTGGTGATGAGTATGATATGTTCCGTTTGGTAATGAGTATGATATGTTCGTTTGGTAATGAGTATGATATGTTCCGTTTGGTAATGAGTATGATATGTTCCGTTTGGTAATGAGTATGATATGTTCCGTTTGGTAATGAGTATGATATGTTCTGTTTGGTAATGAGTATGATATGTTCCGTTTGGTGATGAGTATGATATGTTCCATTTGGTGATGAGTATGATATTTTCCATTTGGTGATGAGTATGATATGTTCCGTTTGGTAAAGAGTATGATATGTTCGTTTCGTAATGAGTATGATATGTTCCGTTTGGTAATGAGTATGATGTGTTCCGTTTGGTAATGAGTATGATGTGTTCCGTTTGGTAATGAGTATGATATATTCCGTTTGGTAATGAGTATGATATGTTCCGTTTGGTAATGAGTATGATATGTTCCGTTTGGTAAATAGTATGATATGTTCCGTTTGGTAATGAGTATGATATGTTCCGTTTGGTAATGAGTATGATATGTTCCGTTTGGTAATGAGTATGATATGTTCCGTTTGGTAATGAGTATGATATATTCCGTTTGGTAATGAGTATGATATGTTCCGTTTGGTAATGAGTATGATATGTTCCGTTTGGTAATGAGTATGATATGTTCCGTTTGGTAATGAGTATGATATGTTCGTTTGGTAATGAGTATGATATGTTCCGTTTGGTGATGAGTATGATATGTTCCATTTGGTGATGAGTATGATATTTTCCATTTGGTGATGAGTATGATATGTTCCGTTTGGTAATGAGTATGATATGTTCGTTTGGTAATGAGTATGATATGTTCCGTTTGGTAATGAGTATGATATGTTCCGTTTGGTAATGAGTATGATATGTTCCGTTTGGTAATGAGTATGATATGTTCCGTTTGGTAATGAGTATGATATGTTCCGTTTGGTAATGAGTATGATATGTTCCGTTTGGTAATGAGTATGATATGTTCCGTTTGGTAATGAGTATGATATGTTCCATTTGGTAATGAGTATGATATGTTCCGTTTTGGTAATGAGTATGATATGTTCCGTTTGGTAATGAGTATGATATGTTCCGTTTGGTAATGAGTATGATATGTTCCGTTTGGTATGGTTCCATGAGACAGAAGGTTACTGAAAGAAAAAAATAAAGTAGGGTGGTTGGTCGGGGTGGATGGATCGGCATATAACGCCAATGTCTAGCAACCCAAAGGTTGAGTATTTGAATCTCATCATGGACAACTTTAGCATTTTAGCTGATTAGCAACTTTGCAACTACTTACTACTTTTTAGCTACTGTGCAGCTATAGCTAACACTTCCCCTAACCCCTTTAAACCTAACCTCTAGCCAAGCTAACACTTCCCCTAACCCCTTTAAACCTAACCTCTAGCCAAGCTAACACTTCCCCTAACCCCTTTAAACCTAACCTCTAGCCAAGCTAACACTTCCCCTAACCCCTTTAAACCTAACCTCTAGCCAAGCTAACACTTCCCCTAACCCCTTTAAACCTAACCTCTAGCCAAGCTAACACTTCCCCTAACCCCTTTAAACCTAACCTCTAGCCAAGCTAACACTTCCCCTAACCCCTTTAAACCTAACCTCTAGCCAAGCTAACACTTCCCCTAACCCCTTTAAACCTAACCTCTAGCCAAGCTTACGTTAGCCACCTAGCCAATGTTATTCACAACAAACTGGAATTCGTAACATATCATACGAATTGTAATTTTTTATTCAACCTTTATTTAACTAGGCAAGTCAGTTAAGAACAAATTCTTACTTACATTGACTGCCTACCCCGGCCTCCGCTAACCCGGCCTCCGCTACCCCGGCCTCCGCTAACCCGGCCTCCGCTAACCCGGCCTCCGCTAACCCGGCCTCCGCTAACCCGGACGACGCTGGGCAATTGGGTGCCGCCCTATGGGACTCCTGATCACGGCCGGTTGTGATTCAGCCCGGGATCGAACCAGGTTGTCAGTAGTGACTCCTCTAGCACTGAGATGCAGTGTCTTAGACCACTGAACCAGGTTGTCTGTAGTGACTCCTCTAGCACTGAGATGCAGTGTCTTAGACCACTGAACCAAGTTGTCTGTAGTGACTCCTCTAACACTGAGATGCAGTGTCTTAGACCACTGAACCAGGTTGTCTGTAGTGACTCCTCTAGCACTGAGATGCAGTGTCTTAGACCACTGAACCAGGTTGTCTGTAGTGACTCCTCTAGCACTGAGATGCAGTGTCTTAGACCACTGAACCAGGTTGTCTGTAGTGACTCCTCTAGCACTGAGATGCAGTGTCTTAGATCACTGAACCAGGTTGTCTGTAGTGACTCCTCTAGCACTGAGATGAAGTGTCTTAGACCACTGAACCAGGTTGTCTGTAGTGACTCCTCTAGTACTGAGATGTAGTGTCTTAGACCACTGAACCAGGTTGTCTGTAGTGACTCCTCTAGTACTGAGATGTAGTGTCTTAGATCACTGAACCAGGTTGTCTGTAGTGACTCCTCTAGCACTGAGATGAAGTGTCTTAGACCACTGAACCAGATTGTCTGTAGTGACTCCTCTAGTACTGAGATGTAGTGTCTTAGACCACTGAACCAGATTGTCTGTAGTGACTCCTCTAACACTGAGATGCAGTGTCTTAGAACACTGAACCACTCTGGAACCCACACATACGAAATGGTTGATGGACATCCACAAATTATTACATACCATACGAAAAGAAACATATCATACTAATTGCAATGTCCCGGATAAGATAAGAAACCTACCAAGAGACTGATGATATTTCTATCTCTATCTAATATATACAATTTCTCCCTCAGATAATCTCTCTCTCTCAATTCAATTCAAGAGCTTCATTGACATGGGGAACATATTAACATCGACAAAGCAAGTGGAGTAGATGATAAACAAAAGTGAAATAAACATAAAACATTGACAGTAAACAAAGTTGGTGTTTTACGTTTTACACAGAGGATACTTTTACAGAATTCTGCATGCAGAGTCTCAATTTGATTTTTGTACCATTTAGTGAATTCTTGGTTGGTGAGCGGAACCCCAGACCCCACAACCATAAAGGGCAATGAGTTCTAGAACTGATTCAAGTATTTTTAGCCAGATCCTAATTGGTATGTCTAATGCGTTCCTTTTGATGGCATAGAAGACCCTTCTAGCCTTGTCTCTCAGATCGTTCACAGCTTTGTGGAAGTTATCTGTGGTGCTGATGTTTAGTCCGAGGTATGTATAGTTGTTTGTGGCTCTAGAGCAACGGTGTCTAGATGGAATTTGTATTTGTGGTCCTGGCAACTGGACCTTTTTTGGAACACCATTATTTTTGTCTTACTGAGATTTACTGTCAGTTCCCAGGTCTGACAGAATCTGTGCAGAAGATCTAGGTGCTGCTGTAGGCCCTCCTTGGTTGGGGACAGAAGCACCAGATCATCAGCAAACAGGAGACATTTGACTTCAGATTCTAGTAGGGTGAGGCCGGGTGCTGCAGTAGGGTGTGTACTCTCTGTTTAGGGACAAATAGCATTCTAGTTTGCTCAGTTTTTTTGTTAATTATTTCCAATGAGTCAAGTAATTATCATTTTATTTTCTCATGATTTCGTTGGGTCTAATTGTGTTGCTGTCCTGGGGCTCTGTGGGGTCTAATTGTGTTGCTGTCCTGGGGCTCTGTGGGGTCTAATTGTGTTGTTGTCCTGGGGCTCTGTGGGGTCTAATTGTGTTGCTGTCCTGGGGCTCTGTGGGGTCTAATTGTGTTGCTGTCCTGGGGCTCTGTGGGTCTAATTGTGTTGCTGTCCTGGGGCTCTGTGAGGTCTAATTGTGTTGCTGTCCTGGGGCTCTGTGGGGTCTAATTGTGTTGCTGTCCTGGGGCTCTGTGGGGTCTAATTGTGTTGCTGTCCTGGGGCTCTGTGGGGTCTAATTGTGTTGCTGTCCTGGGGCTCTGTGGGGTCTAATTGTGTTGCTGTCCTGGGGCTCTGTGAGGTCTAATTGTGTTGCTGTCCTGGGGCTCTGTGGGGTCTAATTGTGTTGCTGTCCTGGGGCTCTGTGGGGTCTAATTGTGTTGCTGTCCTGGGGCTCTGTGGGGTCTAATTGTGTTGCTGTCCTGGGGCTCTGTGGGGTCTAATTGTGTTGCTGTCCTGGGGCTCTGTGGGGTCTAATTGTGTTGTTGTCCTGGGGCTCTGTGGGGTCTAATTGTGTTGCTGTCCTGGGGCTCTGTGGGGTCTAATTGTGTTGCTGTCCTGGGGCTCTGTGGGTCTAATTGTGTTGCTGTCCTGGGGCTCTGTGGGGTCTAATTGTGTTGCTGTCCTGGGGCTCTGTGGGGTCTAATTGTGTTGCTGTCCTGGGGCTCTGTGGGGTCTAATTGTGTTGCTGTCCTGGGGCTCTGTGGGGTCTAATTGTGTTGTTGTCCTGGGGCTCTGTGGGGTCTAATTGTGTTGTTGTCCTGGGGCTCTGTGGGGTCTAATTGTGTTGTTGTCCTGGGGCTCTGTGGGGTCTAATTGTGTTGTTGTCCTGGGGCTCTGTGGGGTCTAATTGTGTTGTTGTCCTGGGGCTCTGTGGGGTCTAATTGTGTTGCTGTCCTGGGGCTCTGTGAGGTCTAATTGTGTTGCTGTCCTGGGGCTCTGTGGGGTCTAATTGTGTTGTTGTCCTGGGGCTCTGTGGGGTCTAATTGTGTTGTTGTCCTGGGGCTCTGTGGGGTCTAATTGTGTTGTTGTCCTGGGGCTCTGTGGGGTCTAATTGTGTTGTTGTCCTGGGGCTCTGTGGGGTCTAATTGTGTTGTTGTCCTGGGGCTCTGTGGGGTCTAATTGTGTTGCTGTCCTGGGGCTCTGTGAGGTCTAATTGTGTTGCTGTCCTGGGGCTCTGTGGGGTCTAATTGTGTTGTTGTCCTGGGGCTCTGTGGGGTCTAATTGTGTTGCTGTCCTGGGGCTCTGTGGGGTCTAATTGTGTTGTTGTCCTGGGGCTCTGTGGGGTCTAATTGTGTTGCTGTCCTGGGGCTCTGTGGGGTCTAATTGTGTTGTTGTCCTGGGGCTCTGTGGGGTCTAATTGTGTTGCTGTCCTGGGGCTCTGTGGGGTCTAATTGTGTTGCTGTCCTGGGGCTCTGTGAGGTCTAATTGTGTTGCTGTCCTGGGGCTCTGTGGGGTCTAATTGTGTTGTTGTCCTGGGGCTCTGTGGGGTCTAATTGTATTGCTGTCCTGGGGCTCTGTGGGGTCTAATTGTGTTGTTGTCCTGGGGCTCTGTGGGGTCTAATTGTGTTGTTGTCCTGGGGCTCTGTGGGGTCTAATTGTGTTGTTGTCCTGGGGCTCTGTGGGGTCTAATTGTGTTGCTGTCCTGGGGCTCTGTGGGGTCTAATTGTGTTGCTGTCCTGGGGCTCTGTGGGGTCTAATTGTGTTGCTGTCCTGGGGCTCTGTGGGGTCTATTTGTGTTGCTGTCCTGGGGCTCTGTGAGGTCTAATTGTGTTGCTGTCCTGGGGCTCTGTGAGGTCTGGTTGTGTTTGTGAACAAAGCCCCAGGACCAGCTTGCTTAGGGGACTCTTCTCCAGGTTCATCTCTCTGTAGGTGATGCTTTGTTATGGAAGGTTTGGGAATCGCTTCCTTTTAGGTAATATTAGAATTTAACGTCTCTTTTCAGGATTTTGATAATTAGCGGGTATCGGCCTAATTCTGCTCTACATGCATTATTAGGTGTTTTACGTTGTAAACAGAGGATACAAAGAGTCTCAAATTAGTGTTTGTCCCATTTAGTGAATTCTTGGTTGGTGAGCGGAACCCCAGACCCCACAACCCTTCCAGAAGCATCCAGCTTTATTAGTATGATAATTCTATCTAACATTACTACTAAATCACCACACTGTGTCACCATGGCAACCACTCTCCATCTCTCTCTCTCGCCCGATGTTCACGACGAGGGCTGGAGTCCTAGAGAGAGACAGTACGATACAGTACGTGGGCGGACACACTTAGTGGCTTGTTGGAAAGAGGGGGAGACATTCTCAACAGTCTCTCAGCATTCTAAATTCCACTTGCTGTTCTGCCAGACCTCTTCTCCCTCATCAAACACGCAGGCACACACACACACACACACACACACACACTTCTCCCTCATCAAACACACAGGCACACACACACACACACACACACACACACACTTCTCCCTCATCAAACACACAGGCACACACACACACACACACTTCTCCCTCATCAAACACACACACACACACACACACACTTCTCCCTCATCAAACACACACACACACACACACTTCTCCCTCAAACACGCAGGCACACACACACACACACACTTCTCCCTCATCAAACACACACACACACACACACACACACACTTCTCCCTCATCAAACACACAGGCACACACACACACACTTCTCCCTCATCAAACACACACACACACACACACACACACACTTCTCCCTCAAACGTTGAACAATGCTGATCCAACCATATTGTTTTGTCTTCTTTGGTTGCCGTGGTTTCTGATGACCCCCCTCCCCTCCAAAGCACAGCACCTGTTGTTTTTTGTGGTAATATTACATTTTTTTGGACAGTAATTATGTTGCATTGTTTATGATCTTCAAGGCATTCCTAGTAAATCTTTTTATTTATGTATTTGGTTTTGATAAATTATAAAGGCTTGGGCTTTATTTGATACCTCATAAATCCTCAACTAGTGGGGTTTTTGGACCTCAATGATCACTGTCCCATAGTCTGTGTCAGAAACACAACGTTGCCTAAAACGAAACAACGCCTTATCACTAAATGAAACTTCAAACATTTCTACGAGCAACGGCTCTTACATGACCTGGAAGTTACATGACCTGGAAGTTCATGACCTGGAAGTTCATGACCTGGAAGCAGAACAAAGCTTGGTCGGAAGCCAGACACACTGGTAGCTCTATTGACGGGCTCACCTTCAGACAACGTAGAAACACTGGTAGTTCTATTGACGGGCTCACCTTCAGACAACGTAGAAACACTGGTAGTTCTATTGACTGGCTCACCTTCAGACAACGTAGAAACACTGGTAGTTCTATTGACTGGCTCACCTTCAGACAACGTAGAAACACTGGTAGTTCTATTGACGGGCTCACCTTCAGACAACGTAGAAATACAGGTAGTTCTATTGACGAGCTCACCTTCAGACAACGTAGAAACACTGGTAGCTCTAATGACGGGCTCACCTTCAGACAACGTAGAAATACAGGTAGTTCTATTGACGAGCTCACCTTCAGACAACGTAGAAACACTGGTAGCTCTATTGACGGGCTCACCTTCAGACAACGTAAAAACACAGGTAGTTCTATTGACGAGCTCACCTTCAGACAACGTAGAAACACTGGTAGTTCTATTGACGAGCTCACCTTCAGACAACGTAGAAACACTGGTAGTTCTATTGACGAGCTCACCTTCAGACAACGTAGAAACACTGGTAGTTCTATTGACGGGCTCACCTTCAGACAACGTAGAAACACTGGTAGTTCTATTGACGGGCTCACCTTCAGACAACGTAGAAACACTGGTAGTTCTATTGACTGGCTCACATTCAGACAACGTAGAAACACTGGTAGTTCTATTGACGAGCTCACCTTCAGACAACGTAGAAACACTGGTAGTTCTATTGACTGGCTCACCTTCAGACAACGTAGAAACACAGGTAGTTCTATTGACGGGCTCACCTTCAGACAACGTAGAAACACTGGTAGTTCTATTGACGGGCTCACCTTCAGACAACGTAGAAACACTGGTAGTTCTATTGACGGGCTCACATTCAGACAACGTAGAAACACTGGTAGTTCTATTGACTGGCTCACCTTCAGACAACGTAGAAACACTGGTAGTTCTATTGACTGGCTCACATTCAGACAACGTAGAAACACTGGTAGTTCTATTGACTGGCTCACATTCAGACAACGTAGAAACACTGGTAGTTCTATTGACGGGCTCACCTTCAGACAACGTAGAAACACTGGTAGTTCTATTGATGGGCTCACCTTCAGACAACGTAGAAACACTGGTAGTTCTATTGACTGGCTCACATTCAGACAACGTAGAAACACTGGTAGTTCTATTGACGGGCTCACCTTCAGACAACGTAGAAACACTGCTTCCATAAAAAGGGCTAAATAGAACTATTTCATGAATCTATTTCTGACCCTCGTGACGAACCAGCCAAGTGTTGGAAGGCTATTAAATCCCTTAAAAGAAGCAGCCACACCTCACTGCCCAATGAGATTCGTTTTAACTCCAATATTATAACAGACGAAATGTAAAATAGCTGACACATTTAACCAACATTTTATTGCAGCAGACCACTTATTTGAAAGGATAAATAGTATCTGAAAAGACATGATACAAGCTCATCTCTGATAAACGGTGCTGTCTAATCACAGACTTGCCTGCTACTGTAAATGGCCACCCACTGTTGTCTCTTCAGTAAGTCACTACTTAGTTCTTAGATATGAATGCTAAAAGACATGCTTACCCGTGTCTTTCTACGGATAGCTGCACCTCTGATTGTAGAGCCCTTGACACATATTTGATCTACACATTCTCTTGAGAATTATTCCTAAGATGTGAAAGGCGGACCTTGTTCTCCACTGCAATCTTTATCATTATCACCCAATTTAAAAACCTTCATATCTAACGAAAATATTATAACTCCTTTAAGATAGAAAATGGATTCTGAATGCTCACCAGTCAAGCTTTAGGCCAGGACACAGCACCATCTCGGCTGCTTCTCTAGTCTTAATGACATGGTTAACACGCTAACAGCCAACTCTACTTTCTGAGGAGGCTCAGGTCCTTCAACGTGTGCAGTAAACTACTGCATACCTTCTACCAGTCTGTGGTGGCCAGTGCCATCTTTTTTTGCAGTGGTGTGCTGGGGAGCCAACATTAAAGCTGGTGATGCTTCTCGGGTAAATAAGCTGATCAGGAAGGCTAGCTCTGTTCTGGGGATTAGCCTTGACACTCTAAAGGAGGTGGCGGAGAGACGGATCCTGGCCAAACTGCTGGCCATCATGGACAACGTCACCCACTCTCTGCATGCCATGATTATGACGCAGAGGAGCACCTTCAGTCACAGACTGATCCCACCACGGTGTGCCAGAGAGCGCTACAGGAGGTCCTTCCTGCTGGCAGCTATATATATATATATATATATTTTTTTTTTCCCTCACCTAACACTAATAATGTATAGTGTACATATTCAGCCATTCACCATGCCCGCCCTGCCTGCCCTGCCTGCATGCACAGGAAATGGCACCATCTCGGCTGCTTCTCTAGTCATAATGACATGGTTAACACACTAGACAGGAAACGGCACCATCTCGGCTGCTTCTCTAGTCATAATGACATGGTTAACACACTAGACAGGAAACGGCACCATCTCGGCTGCTTCTCTAGTCATAATGACATGGTTAACACACTAGACAGGAAACGGCACCATCTCGGCTGCTTCTCTAGTCATAATGACATGGTTAACACACTAGACAGGAAACGGCACCATCTCGGCTGCTTCTCTAGTCATAATGACATGGTTAACACACTAGACAGGAAACGGCACCATCTCGGCTGCTTCTCTAGTCATAATGACATGGTTAACACACTAGACAGGAAACGGCACCATCTCGGCTGCTTCTCTAGTCATAATGACATGGTTAACACACTAGACAGGAAACGGCACTGCCCTTTATATCGACCTGTCGACAGCATTCCATATGGTTGTACATACAGACCAAGCGGCCTGCGGCTGGATCAAAAAATTACCTGCACGACAGAAGTCAATGTACACTGAACAAAAATATCACATTCTAAGATATTACATATAAGGAAATCAGTCAATTTAAATAAATTAATTATTTCACATGACTGGGAATACAGATATACATCTGTTGGTCACAGATACCTTTAAAAAAAAGTTAGGGGCGTGGATCAGAAAAACAGTCAGTATCTGGTGTGAACACCACAGAGTCAATGTGAGGAGGATATATACAGGTGGTACCAGTACAGAGTCAATGTGAGGAGGCTATATACAGGGGTACCAGTACAGAGTCAATGTGAGGAGGCTATATACAGGTGGTACCAGTACAGAGTCAATGTGAGGAGGCTATATACAGGGGTACCAGTACAGAGTCAATGTGAGGAGGCTATATACAGGGGTACCAGTACAGAGTCAATGTGAGGAGGCTATATACAGGAAGTACCAGTACAGAGTCAATGTGAGGAGGCTATATACAGGGGTACCAGTACAGAGTCAATGTGAGGAGGCTATATACAGGGGTACCAGTACAGAGTCAATGTGAGGAGGATATATACAGGAAGTACCAGTACAGAGTCAATGTGAGGAGGCTATATACAGGAAGTACCAGTACAGAGTCAATGTGAGGAGGCTATATACAGGGGTACCAGTACAGAGTCAATGTGAGGAGGCTATATACAGGAAGTACCAGTACAGAGTCAATGTGAGGAGGCTATATACAGGGGTACCAGTACAGAGTCAATGTGAGGAGGCTATATACAGGTGAACCAGTACAGAGTCAATGTGAGGAGGCTATATACAGGGGTACCAGTACAGAGTCAATGTGAGGAGGCTATATACAGGTGGTACCAGTACAGAGTCAATGTGAGGAGGCTATATACAGGTGGTACCAGTACAGAGTCAATGTGAGGAGGCTATATACAGGGGTACCAGTACAGAGTCAATGTGAGGAGGCTATATACAGGTGGTACCAGTACAGAGTCAATGTGAGGAGGCTATATACAGGTCTACCAGTACAGAGTCAATGTGAGGAGGCTATATACAGGAAGTACCAGTACAGAGTCAATGTGAGGAGGCTATATACAGGTGGTACCAGTACAGAGTCAATGTGAGGAGGCTATATACAGGGGTACCAGTACAGAGTCAATGTGAGGAGGCTATATACAGGAAGTACCAGTACAGAGTCAATGTGAGGAGGCTATATACAGGTGGTACCAGTACAGAGTCAATGTGACGAGGCTATATACAGGGGTACCAGTACAGAGTCAATGTGAGGAGGCTATATACAGGAAGTACCAGTACAGAGTCAATGTGAGGAGGCTATATACAGGGGTACCAGTACAGAGTCAATGTGAGGAGGCTATATACAGGTGGTACCAGTACAGAGTCAATGTGAGGAGGCTATATACAGGTGGTACCAGTACAGAGTCAATGTGAGGAGGCTATATACAGGGGTACCAGTACAGAGTCAATGTGAGGAGGCTATATACAGGGGTACCAGTACAGAGTCAATGTGAGGAGGCCAAATACAGGTCTACCAGTACAGAGTCAATGTGAGGAGGCTATATACAGGAAGTACCAGTACAGAGTCAATGTGAGGAGGCTATATACAGGAAGTACCAGTACAGAGTCAATGTGCGGAGGTACCGCTTGCTGTGCGGTAGCAGAGAGAACAGTCTATGACTAGGGTGGCTGGAGTCTTTGACAATTTTTCCTTTGACACCGCCTGGTATAGAGATCCTGGATGGCAGGAAGCTTGGCCCCAGTGATGTACTGGGCCGTACACACTACCCTCTGTAGTGCCTTGCAGTCGGAGGCTGAGCAGTTGCTGTACCAGAGGTTCCACGGGTCTCCTACCAGAGGTTCCACGGGTCTCCTACCAGAGGTTCCACGGGTCTCCTACCAGAGGTTCCACGGGTCTCCTACTAGGAGGTTCCACGGGTCTCCTACTAGAGGTTCCACGGGTCTCCTACCAGAGGTTCCACGGGTCTCCTACTAGGAGGTTCCACGGGTCTCCTACTAGGAGGTTCCACGTGTCTCCTACTAGAGGTTCAACGGGTCTCCTCTGAGATAAGACTGGTTGGTACTAGAGGTTCCACGGGTCTCCTCTGAGATAAGACTGGTTGGTACTAGAGGTTCCACGGGTCTCCTCTGAGTTAGGGAAGACTGCGTTCAGTTCCAGCCCATCAGTCCTGGAATGACCTACATGTCACTCTAAAGCTTGATTATTTGGTCCCAAAAGGTGAATTTAGGGCTCTGATAAAAACTGTTTTAATTGATTGTATATATTAGTTTCTACTTGCCCTTTGGAATGGAATGTATTTGAAATGCTGTAACTGTCATTTTGTAGTGAACATGCTTAAATGTGTTGTTGTTCTCAGGGGACCATTTGAAATGAGACCCTGGTTAAATAAAGATTCATCAAACATTATGTGTTTTCTTTTTATCAGGTAGCCGAGTGATGTAGTATGTAATGTAGTAATAATACAAAATGTAGTATTGATTAGAGTGTGTTTGTCTGTTTACTATGCTTGAGGGACGAATAGGACAAGTCAGGACATGTCACCGGTTCATGCTATTCTAGACTTGGGTAAGTTTAGGGTTACAGTTAGAGTGAGTGTTAAGGTTACGGGTTAGTGTTATGTTAAGGTTTAGGGTTAAGGTTGTGTGTGTGTGTGAGAGAGAGAGATTGGATTTCTGGAAATGTCTCTCCTCTCCTCTCCCTCCCCTCCACCTCTCCTCTCCTCTCCACCTCCCCTCTCTCCTCTCCTCTCCCCCTCTCCCTCCCCTCCACCTCTCCTCTCCTCTCCTCTCCTCTCCCTCTCTCCTCTGTTGTATTGTAGATATGTAGTGGTGTAATAATGTTATATGATGTACTGTTTTATATGTAATGTAATGGTGGTATTATACATGTTGTATTGTAGATATGTAGTGGTGTAATAATGTTATATGATGTACTGTTTTATATGTAATGTAATGGTGGTATTATACATGTTGTATTGTAGATATGTAGTGGTGTAATAATGTTATATGATGTACTGTTTTATATGTAATGTAATGGTGGTATTATACATGTTGTATTGTAGATATGTAGTGGTGTAATAATGTTATATGATGTACTGTTTTATATGTAATGTCATGGTGGTATTATACATGTTGTATTGTAGATATGTAGTGGTGTAATAATGTTATATGATGTACTGTTTTATATGTAATGTAATGGTGGTATTATACATGTTGTATTGTAGATATGTAGTGGTGTAATAATGTTATATGATGTACTGTTTTATATGTAATGTAATGGTGGTATTATACATGTTGTATTGTAGATATGTAGTGGTGTAATAATGTTATATGATGTACTGTTTTATATGTAATGTAATGGTGGTATTATACATGTTGTATTGTAGATATCTAGTGGTGTAATAATGTTATATGATGTACTGTTTTATATGTAATGTAATGGTGGTATTATACATGTTGTATTGTAGATATGTAGTGGTGTAATAATGTTATATGATGTATTGTTTTATATGTAATGTAATGGTGGTATTATACATGTTGTATTGTAGATATGTAGTGGTGTAATAATGTTATATGATGTACTGTTTTATATGTAATGTAATGGTGGTATTATACATGTTGTATTGTAGATATGTAGTGGTGTAATAATGTTATATGATGTACTGTTTTATATGTAATGTAATGGTGGTATTATACATGTTGTATTGTAAAAACATCCCCACAGCATGATGCTGCCAACACCATTCTTCACCGTAGGGATGGTGCCAGGTTTCCTCCAGACGTGACGCTTGGCTTCCAGGCCAAGAAGTTCAATCTTGGTTTCATCAGACAACAGAATCTTGTTTCTCATGGTCAGAGTCTTTAGGTGCCTTTTGACAAACTCCAAATGGGCTTTCATGTGCCTTTTACTGAGGAGTAGCTTCCGTCGGGCCACACTACCATAAAGGCCTGATTGGTGGAGTGCTGCAGAGATGGTTGTCCTTCTGGAAGGTTCTCCCATTTCCACAGAGGAACTCTAGAGCTCTGTCAGAGTGACCACCGGGTTCTTGATCACCTCCCTGACCAAGGCCCTCTCTGTGAGCGTGTGTGTCTCTCTGTGAGCGTGTGTGTCTCTCTGTGAGCGTGTGTGTCTCTCTGTGAGCGTGTGTGTCTCTGTGTGTCTCTCTGTGAGCGTGTGTGTCTCTCTGTGAGCGTGTGTGTCTCTCTGTGAGCGTGTGTGTGTGTTCATTAGTAGTCTATTTACCACCTAATTCAGCTGAGCTCACACAATCACCATGACGATAAATGACCTAATTTAAAAGCTCTTTCTCAATCAGCGTTGGACACCGGCCCTAGCGAGGCCACACGGGCCAAATGGTTCCGGTAATAGGTTGGGCCTCGGAGCGTTTTACCGGCTTCTTCTGTCATACGGGTCCTGATAAGATGTGTATAGGAGAGTAGACTAACAGCAGACAACAAAACACGTTCATCTAAAGGAATTCATTAGAACTGTCATGTTCATGTTGTTGTTGCTATACACTTTACTGCCATATTGATGCTAGTTCAACTCTTTCATGTCTATATGTTTGTTGGTGTTGTTGTCTGAAAAGTGATTGGTACAAATGCATGTATTTTTCATTAGCATATCATTACCATAAACATGCATTGTGAGGACTTGGTTTAGAAGAGAGAGAGTTGTCTGCAGAGAGAAAGACAAAGACAGAGAAAAAGTGAAACAAAGAGAGAGAGTTGTGTTTGTCCGTAACGAGAGAGAGAGAGAGTTGTGGTGTCTGTCCGTAACGAGAGAGTTGTTGTGTCTGTCCGTAACGAGAGAGAGAGTTGTTGTGTCTGTCCGTAACGAGAGAGAGAGTTGTTGTGTCTGTCCATAACGAGAGAGAGAGTTGTTGTGTCTGTCCGTAACGAGAGAGAGAGAGAGTTGTGTCTGTCCGTAACGAGAGAGAGAGAGTTGTGTCTGTCCGTAACGAGAGAGAGAGTTGTTGTGTCTGTCCGTAACGAGAGAGAGAGAGAGTTGTGTCTGTCCGTAACGAGAGAGAGAGAGTTGTGTCTGTCCGTAACGAGAGAGAGAGAGTTGTGTCTGTCCGTAACGAGAGAGAGAGAGTTGTGTCTGTCCGTAACGAGAGAGAGTTGTTGTGTCTGTCCGTAACGAGAGAGAGTTGTTGTGTCTGTCCGTAACGAGAGAGAGTTGTTGTGTCTGTCCGTAACGAGAGAGAGTTGTTGTGTCTGTCCGTAACGAGAGAGAGTTGTTGTGTCTGTCCGTAACGAGAGAGAGTTGTTGTGTCTGTCCGTAACGAGAGAGAGTTGTTGTGTCTGTCCGTAACGAGAGAGAGTTGTTGTGTCTGTCCGTAACGAGAGAGAGTTGTTGTGTCTGTCCGTAACGAGAGAGAGTTGTGTCTGTCCGTAACGAGAGAGAGTTGTTGTGTCTGTCCGTAACGAGAGAGAGTTGTTGTGTCTGTCCGTAACGAGAGAGAGTTGTTGTGTCTGTCCGTAACGAGAGAGAGTTGTTGTGTCTGTCTGTAACGAGAGTTGTTGTGTCTGTCCGTAACGAGAGAGTTGTTGTGTCTGTCCTTAACGAGAGAGAGAGAGAGTTGTTGTGTCTGTCCATAACGAGAGAGAGAGAGTTGTTGTGTCTGTCCGTAACGAGAGAGAGAGTTGTGTCTGTCCGTAACGAGAGAGAGAGAGTTGTCTGTCCGTAGAGAGAGAGTTGTTGTGTCTGTCCGTAACGAGAGAGAGAGAGTTGTGTCTGTCCGTAACGAGAGAGAGAGAGAGTTGTCTGTCCGTAACGAGAGAGAGTTGTAGTGTCTGTCCGTAACGAGAGAGAGAGAGTTGTGTCTGTCCGTAACGAGAGAGAGTTGTTGTGTTTGTCCGTAACGAAAGAGAGTTGTTGTGTCTGTCCGTAATGAGAGAGAGTTGTTGTGTCTGTCCGTAACGAGAGAGAGTTGTTGTGTCTGTCCGTAACGAGAGTTGTTGTGTCTGTCCGTAACGAGAGAGTTGTTGTGTCTGTCCTTAACGAGAGAGAGAGTTGTTGTGTCTGTCCATAACGAGAGAGAGAGAGTTGTGTGTGTCCGTAACGAGAGTTGTTGTGTCTGTCCGTAACGAGAGATAGAGAGTTGTATCTGTCCGTTTTGAGAGAGAGAGTTGTTGTGTCTGTCAATAACGAGAGAGAGAGTTGTTGTGTCTGTCCGTAATGAGAAAGAGAGAGTTGTTGTGTCTGTCCGTAACGAGAGAGAGTTGTCTGTCCGTAACGAGAGAGTTATTGTGCCTGTCCGTAACGAGAAAAACATCCCCACAGCATGATGCTGCCAACACCATGCTTCACCGTAGGGATGGTGCCAGGTTCCCTCCAGACGTGATGCTTGGCATTCACAGAGGAACTCTGGAGCTCTGTCAGAGTGACCATCGGGTTCTTGGTCACCTCCCTGACCAAGGCCCTTCTCCCCCGATTGCTCAGTTTGGCCGGGTGGCCAGCTCTAGGAAGAGTCTTGGTGGTTCCAAACTTCTTCCATTTAAGAATGATGGAGGCCAGTGTGTTCTTGGGGACCTTCAATGCTGCAGAAATGTTTTGGTACCCTTCCCCATATCGGTGCCTCGACACAATCCTGTCTCGGAGCTCTACGCACAATTCCTTCGACCTCATGGCTCGGTTTTTGCTCTGACATGCACTGTCAACTGTGGGACCTTATATAGACAGGTGTGTGCCTTTCCAAATCATGTCCAATCAATTTAATTCACCACAGGTGGACTCCAATCAAGTTGGATGATCAATGGAAACAGGAAGCACCTGAGCTCAATTTCAAGTCTCATAGCAAAGAGTCTGAATACTTATGTAAATAATGTATCTTATTTATTTTTACACATTTGTAAACATTTCTAAAACCTGTTTTTGATTTGTCATTATGGGGTATTGTGTTTAGATTGATGAGCAAAAACAATTATTTTATCAATTTTAGAATAAGGCTGAAACGTAACAAAGTCAAGGGGTCTGAACACTTTGCGAAAGCACTGTATAGTGTATATGACTGTCACTGTATAGTGTATATGACTGTCACTGTATAGTGTATATGACTGTCACTGTATAGTGTATATGACTGTCACTGTATAGTGTATATGACTGTCACTGTATATGACTGCCACTGTATAGTGTATATGACTGTCACTGTATAGTGTATATGACTGCCACTGTATAGTGTATATGACTGTCACTGTATAGTGTATATGACTGTCACTGTATAGTGTATATGACTGTCACTGTATAGTGTATATGACTGTCACTGTATATGACTGCCACTGTATAGTGTATATGACTGTCACTGTATAGTGTATATGACTGCCACTGTATAGTGTATATGACTGTCACTGTATAGTGTATATGACTGTCACTGTATAGTGTATATGACTGTCACTGTATAGTGTATATGACTGTCACTGTATAGTGTATATGACTGTCACTGTATATGACTGCCACTGTATAGTGTATATGACTGTCACTGTATAGCGTATATGACTGTCACTGTATAGCGTATATGACTGTCACTGTATAGCGTATATGACTGTCACTGTATAGTGTATATGACTGCCACTGTATATGACTGCCACTGTATAGTGTATATGACTGCCACTGTATAGTGTATATGACTGTCACTGTATAGTGTATATGACTGTCACTGTATAGTGTATATGACTGTCACTGTATAGTGTATTTAACTGCCACTGTATATGACTGTCATCACTGTATGACTGTCATCACTGTATACGACTGTCATCACTGTATATGACTGTCATCACTGTATATGACTGTCACTGTATATGACTGTCATATACAGTGATGACAGTCATATACAGTGACAGTCATATACACTATACAGTGACAGTCATATACAGTGATGACAGTCATATACAGTGATGACAGTCATATACAGTGATGACAGTCATATACAGTGGCAGTTAAATACACTATACAGTGACAGTCATATACACTATACAGTGACAGTCATATACACTATACAGTGACAGTCATATACAGTGTATATGACTGTATAGTGTATATGACTGTATAGTGTATATGACTGTATAGTGTATATGACTGTATAGTATATATGACTGTATAGTGTATATGACTGTATAGTGTATATGACTGTATAGTGTATATGACTGTATAGTGTATTGTATAGTGTATATGACTGTATAGTGTATATGACTGTATAGTGTATATGACTGTATAGTGTATTGTATATGACTGTATAGTGTATATGACTGTATAGTGTATTGTATAGTGTATTGTATAGTGTATATGACTGTATAGTGTATATGACTGTATAGTGTATTGTATATTGTATATGACTGTATAGTGTATATGACTGTATAGTGTATATGACTGTATAGTGTATTGTATAGTGTATATGACTGTATAGTGTATATGACTGTATAGTGTATATGACTGTATAGTGTATTGTATAGTGTATATGACTGTATAGTGTATATGACAGCAACACAAACAGACCCCACAGAGCCCCAGGACAGCAACACAATTAGACCCCACAGAGCCCCAGGACAACAACACAAACAGACCCCACAGAGCCCCAGGACAGCAACACAATTAGACCCCATAGAGCCCCAGGACAGCAACACAATTAGACCCCACAGAGCCCCAGGACAACAACACAATTAGACCCCACAGAGCCCCAGGACAGCAACACAAACAGACCCCACAGAGCCCCAGGACAGCAACAGAGCCCCTAGCTAAGAAAACCAGCTAATGTCTTATCTAAAATCACCACAAATACCTCAATAAATAGTAGGACTACAATTAGTATTTATTTGATTAATATGGGCTCAATTATTTATTTGTGTATCAGAACACTGGACAGCCAATTGTAAAGCAGTAGAACAGGGCTTCCACTAATGACTAGCTAAACATCAACAAACACCCTGTTAGCCAATTACAGTGCTAGAGAGTGTTGGTGCACGTACGTGCGCACACGCAGCCACTCAGTGTAGGGGCTTCAGGGCCAATTAGTTTCTAGGGAAAACAATCCACTGATAACATTAGTAAGAAAACAACAGGGGCATGCTAGCTTCAACAAGAGGTTCCTCTCCAGCACTTCAGAGCCACTTCTTGATGACAGTGAGAGCTGTATTAAATGTGCTGAAGCCCGGGTGAGTTCCACGGTAGGCCAGAAGCAGGGAGCCGGCCTGAGCTTGGTACCCAGCATGGAGCAGCTCTGACGCAGCCTTCTCCACATCCCAACCACCCTCCTGGTGTCTGGAAAGCAGGTGGGCGCTGAGAGAAGGGTAGAGGGGGGAGGGCACACACCCCACCAGGAGACCAGCATCTAGCAGGAGAGACAGGAGCTCTGGGTCGCAGGTAGAGGCACAGACCTGGGAGAGGGGGTACATGGTTCAAAACACACACACAGACACACAGGAAACAACCCCAACCTCAAGTTTCCTTGTTCATCTATTTCGTACAGTGACCTCTGAACTCCCCTTTTGAGTGTGTCAGTGTGTGTCCTTGCTGACTGTGTGACACTTCCTTCTCAACTATTGTCTTTCTCTCTCTGAGTCAACTACCACATGTTCTGCACTGCAGTGCTAGCTAGCTGTAGCTTATGCTTTCAGTGCTATAATCATTCTCTGACCCTTTGATTGGGTGGACAACATGTCATTTTATGCTGCAAGAGCTCTGATAGGTTGGAGGATGTCCTCCGGAAGTTGTCATAATTACTGTGTAAGTCTATGGAAGGGGGTGAGAACCATGAGCCTCCTAGGTTTTGTATTGAAGTCAATGTATTCAGAGGAGGACAGAAGCTAGCTGTCCTCCGGCTACACCATGGTGCTACCCTACAGCAGGGGTTCCCAAACGTTTTCACTCCTTCTAAAATTCCAGCATTAGTGAACATCCCACGGCCCCCCGTGTACGCGCCCACGCACCACATCTATTTCTATAGGCACAAGCACTGTTCATGACACAAACTGTTCACACCCCTCTTGTTGGAGATGTTCTGGTGTAAAGCACATTTTGTCATGTGTTGCAGAGAAAATGTTGCAGTTTTAAAGCTAATGTTCTTGATATTCTATACATTATGTCTAATGTGTATTCATGTGACATCTATACATTTTGACTAGTAGATCTGGACATTTCTGACAAGTTATAAATGGCTCTCTAAGGTCTGCAATGACTGACATGAAGGGGGGGTCATTCTGTTTCTTTCATCCTATAAAACTCCCCAGTCCTTACCGATGACAAGCATACCCATAACATGATGCAGCCTCCACCATACCCATAACATGATGCAGCCTCCACCATACCCATAACATGATGCAGCCTCCACCATACCCATAACATGATGCAGCCTCCACCATACCCATAACATGATGCAGCCTCCACCATACCCATAACATGATGCAGCCTCCACCATACCCATAACATGATGCAGCCTCCACCATACCCATAACATGATGCAGCCTCCACCATACCCATAACATGATGCAGCCACCACCATACCCATAACATGATGCAGCCACCACCATACCATAACATGATGCAGCCTCCACCATACCCATAACATGATGCAGCCTCCACCATACCCATAACATGATGCAGCCTCCACCATACCCATAACATGATGCAGCCTCCACCATGCTGGAAAATATGAAGAGTGGTACTCAGTGATGTGTTGGATTTGCCCCAAACATAATGCTTTGTATTCAGGACAAAGTTAATTTCCTTGCCAAATTTCTTGCCACATTCTTTTTAGTGCCTTATTGCAAACAGGATGCATGTTTTGGAATATTTGTATTCTGTACAGGTTTCTTTCTTTTCACTCTGTCAGTTAGGTTAGTATTGTGGAGTAACTACAATGTTGTTGATCCATCCTCAGTTTTCTCCTATCACAGCCATTAAACTCTAACTGTTTTAAAGTCACCATTGGCCTCATGGTGAAATCCCTGAGCAGTTTCCTTCCTCTCCGGCAACTGAGTTAGGAAGGACGCCTGTATCTTTGTAGTGACTGGGTGTATTGATACACCATCCAAAGTGTAATTAATAACTTGACCATGCTCAAAGGGATATTCAATGTCTGCTATTTTTCATTTTTAACCCATCTACCAATAGTTGCAAGGCATTGAAAACCTCCCTGGTCTTTATGGTTGAATCTGTGCTTGAAATTCACAGCTCGACCTTACAGATAATTGTATGTGTGGGTAGAGATGAGGTAGTCATTCAAAATCATGTTAGACACTATTATTGCAACATATTATGTGACTTGTTAAGCAAATGTTTACTCCTCAACTTATGTATGCTTGCCATAACCAATGGGTTGGATACTTAATTTTGTATTAATTTGTAAATTTCTAAAAATATAATTCTACTTTGACATTATGTGGTACTGTGTAGGTCACAAAATCTAAATCTAATCGATTTTAGATTCAGGCTGTAATACAACAAAATGTGGAAAAATTCAAGGGGTGTGAATACTTTCTGAACACACTGTAGGTACATCCTTAGGGAGAGAGAGGGAGAGGAGAGGGAGAGAGAGAGAGAAAGAGAGGGAGAGGAGGAGAGAGAGGAGAGGGAGAGAGAGAGGAGAAAGAGAGAGGAGAAAGAGAGGAGAAAGAGAGGAGAGAGAGGAGAAAGAGAGAGAGAGGAGAAAGAGAGAGAGAGAGAGAGAGAGAGAGAGGAGAAAGAGAGGAGAGAGAGAGAGAGGAGAAAGAGAGGAGAGAGAGAGAGAGGAGAAAGAGGAGAAAGAGAGGAGAGAGAGGAGAAAGAGAGAGAGAGGAGAAAGAGAGGAGAAAGAGAGGAGAGAGAGAGGAGAAAGAGAGGAGAAAGAGAGGAGAGAGAGAGGAGAAAGAGAGAGGAGAAAGAGAGGAGAAAGAGAGAGGAGAAAGAGAGGAGAAAGAGAGGAGAGAGAGAGGAGAAAGAGAGAGAGAGAGGAGAAAGAGAGGAGAAAGAGAGAGAGAGGAGAAAGAGAGGAGAGAGAGAGGGGAGAGGAGAAAGAGAGAGAGAGAGGAGAAAGAGAGGAGAAAGAGAGAGAGAGGAGAAAGAGAGGAGAAAGAGAGGAGAGAGAGAGGAGAAAGAGAGGAGAGAGAGAGGAGAAAGAGAGAGGAGAAAGAGAGGAGAAAGAGAGGAGAGAGAGAGGAGAAAGAGAGAGAGAGGAGAAAGAGAGGAGAAAGAGAGAGAGAGGAGAAAGAGAGGAGAAAGAGAGGGGAGAGGAGAAAGAGAGAGGAGAGGAGAAAGAGAGGGAGAGGAGAAAGAGAGGGAGAGGAGAAAGAGAGAGGAGAAAGAGAGGGAGAGGAGAAAGAGAGAGAGGAGAAAGAGAGAGAGGAGAAAGAGAGAGAGGGAGAGAGGAGAAGGAGAGAGTATATTCCAGGATGAGATGTGTGTTCCATAGTGTCTAGTGTTGTTTTTGTGTGGTTTAGGCCTGGACCATCATCTCTCACTCTCCTCCCATCTGATCCAGGAACAGTTGAATTGTCCTCTAGGTGTTAAGGAGCCTACTGAGACACACGTCCTTATCGAAGACCCATTCTGTGTGTGTATGTGTGATATGGAGGGTTGGGTAAAAGCAGAAGACCCATTCTGTGTGTGTATGTGTGATATGGAGGGTTGGGTAAAAGCAGAAGACCCATTCTGTGTGTGTATGTGTGATATGGAGGGTTGGGTAAAAGCAGAAGACCCATTCTGTGTGTATATGTGTGATATGGAGGGTTGGGTAAAAGCAGAAGACACATTCTGTGTGTGTATGTGTGATATGGAGGGTTGGGTAAAAGCAGAAGACCCATTCTGTGTGTATATGTGTGATATGGAGGGTTGGGTAAAAGCAGAAGACACATTCTGTGTGTATATGTGTGATATGGAGGGTTGGGTAAAAGCAGAAGACCCATTCTGTGTGTATATGTGTGATATGGAGGGTTGGGTAAAAGCAGAAGACACATTCTGTGTGTGTATGTGTGATATGGAGGGTTGGGTAAAAGTATTATTGTTACCTCTGTGATGTTGTTGATCTGATCCAGGGCCAGCTCTAACAGCTGGGGGTCTTGACTCTCGGCCATCAGTTTGAGAGCTGGGAGCTGTAAGCCTGGTTGACCCAGGAGCAGAGAGGACATGTGTCTGATACACTGGAGGGAGGGAGGAGGGAGGAGAGTGGGAAGAGAGTGAGGTGGAGGGTGGGAGGGAGGGTGGAGAGAGGGAAGAGGGAGAGGTGGAGGGTGGGAGGGAGGGAAGAGAGAGGGAAGAGGGAGGGAAGAGAGAGGGAAGAGGGAGGGAAGAGGTGGAGGGTGGGAGGGAGGAGAGAGGGAAGAGGGAGGGAAGAGGGAGGGAGGGAAGAGGGAGGGAATAGGGAGGGAGGAGAGAGGGAGGAGAGAGGGAGGAGAGAGGAAGAGGGAGAGGTGGAGGGAGGGAGGGAGAGGTGGAGGGAGGGAGGGAGGGAGGGAGGGAGAGGTGGAGGGAGGGAGGGAGGGAGGGAGAGAGGGAGGGAGGGAGGGAGAGGTGGAGGGAGGGAGGGAGGGAGAGGTGGAGGGAGGGAGAGGTGGAGGGAGGGAGGGAGGGAGAGGTGGAGGGAGGGAGGGAGGGAGAGGTGGAGGGAGGGAGGGAGGGAGGGAGAGGTGGAGGGAGGGAGAGGTGGAGGGAGGGAGGGAGGGAGGGAGAGGTGGAGGGAGGGAGGGAGGGAGGAGAGAGGAAGAGGGAGAGGTGGAGGGAGGGAGGGACATATGCAGTACAGGTTAAAAAGAGACACAGCTGCATGGTGCTGGTCTTAATACAGTATATGGATATCACAATGCAATCGGACTCTCCCATCATGCTCTAGTGGTTTCATTCAATATGCTTTAAATTAAAACGCTTTAGAGTGAAACAGTCCTAACCTCTACTATTACCAGTAATATCACACAGCTATACACACTGAATACCATTATACTAGACTGTCTAGTTCTATACACACTGAATACCATTATACTAGACTGTCTAGTTCTATACACACTGAATACCATTATACTAGACTGTCTAGTTCTATACACACTGAATACCATTATACTAGACTGTCTAGTTCTATACACACTGAATACCATTATACTAGACTGTCTAGTTCTATACACACTGAATACCATTATACTAGACTGTCTAGTTCTATACACACTGAATACCATTATACTAGACTGTCTAGTTCTATACACACTGAATACCATTATACTAGACTGTCTAGTTCTATACACACTGAATACCATTATACTAGACTGTCTAGTTCTATACACACTGAATACCATTATACTAGACTGTCTAGTTCTATACACACTGAATACCATTATACTAGACTGTCTAGTTCTATACACACTGAATACCATTATACTAGACTGTCTAGCTCTATACACACTGAATACCATTATACTAGACTGTCTAGCTCTATACACACTGAATACCATTATACTAGACTGTCTAGCTCTATACACACTGAATACCATTATACTAGACTGTCTAGCTCTATACACACTGAATACCATTATACTAGACTGTCTAGCTCTATACACACTGAATACCATTATACTAGACTGTCTAGCTCTATACACACTGAATACCATTATACTAGACTGTCTAGTTCTATACACACTGAATACCATTAT
This sequence comes from Thymallus thymallus, assembly GCA_023634145.1. Lineage (NCBI taxonomy): Eukaryota > Metazoa > Chordata > Actinopteri > Salmoniformes > Salmonidae > Thymallus > Thymallus thymallus. The sequence goes on from CM042412.1 coordinate 1,182,346, forward strand.
ACTAGACTGTCTAGCTCTATACACACTGAATACCATTATACTAGACTGTCTAGTTCTATACACACTGAATACCATTATACTAGACTGTCTAGCTCTATACACACTGAATACCATTATACTAGAGTGTCTAGTTCTATACACACTGAATACCATTATACTAGACTGTCTAGCTCTATACACACTGAATACCATTATACTAGACTGTCTAGTTCTATACACACTGAATACCATTATACTAGACTGTCTAGTTCTATACACACTGAATACCATTATACTAGACTGTCTAGTTCTATACACACTGAATACCATTATACTAGACTGTCTAGTTCTATACACACTGAATACCATTATACTAGACTGTCTAGTTCTATACACACTGAATACCATTATACTAGACTGTCTAGTTCTATACACACTGAATACCATTATACTAGACTGTCTAGCTCTATACACACTGAATACCATTATACTAGACTGTCTAGTTCTATACACACTGAATACCATTATACTAGACTGTCTAGCTCTATACACACTGAATACCATTATACTAGACTGTCTAGTTCTATACACACTGAATACCATTATACTAGACTGTCTAGTTCTATACACACTGAATACCATTATACTAGACTGTCTAGTTCTATACACACTGAATACCATTATACTAGACTGTCTAGTTCTATACACACTGAATACCATTATACTAGACTGTCTAGTTCTATACACACTGAATACCATTATACTAGACTGTCTAGTTCTATACACACTGAATACCATTATACTAGACTGTCTAGTTCTATACACACTGAATACCATTATACTAGACTGTCTAGTTCTATACACACTGAATACCATTATACTAGACTGTCTAGTTCTATACACACTGAATACCATTATACTAGACTGTCTAGTTCTATACACACTGAATACCATTATACTAGACTGTCTAGTTC